>VRYO01001463.1:45339572-45358831 GCA_009812075.1 Sialia sialis | reverse complement strand
TTTTTTTTTTCCTTTTTCCCTAATTAGCAAAAGCCTTTGTTTTCTCTCTTCAGAAACCAAAGAAGTATGATAAGGAAGAAACTGAATAGATGTTTTTATATGCTTTAAGTGTTGGTGGTGTTTAGATGGTTTAAATGGGAGATGCACAGAGCTTCTCTGTGAAAGACAAGAGCTTTATCAGATATCCTGTATTTAAAAAAATTTACTGGGAGATAACTGAAACCAGAAAAATGCATAAATATTAATGGGAACATATTCTCTTATTCCCATCCATTTATAGCCCCCTTTACAAGTTAATTATCAACGCAAAGTATTTAGAGACTTTTATTACTAATTTATGTCTGTAAATCAAAACTAGGCAATTTCAAAGTCTATTATATCCAAATGAATGTAAGTACTCAGCACAGTGAGTGACTTGGTGACATTTTCCAGTGCAAAGTTGCCCTGCTTTAACAGTAAACAATAAAAACACACCTACAAAAACTAAGCAGTGAGTGCGTCATTTATTCTTATTTTTTTAAGTTTCAATAAAGTTGTTGAATTGCATCACTAAGGAAGAAACACGGAGAAATGTTAATGTGACTTAGCTTCAGGGAAATTGAAACTGGATATAAAGCAACCTTGGAAGGGCACCCTAGTCCTAAATCTTGGTAGCCCTCATCCTGTAGGAATATGAACAACAGTTTATTTTAATCTCCATTTGATGACCATTGGTGTGACAGGTAGTCGTCACACTCCTTCGTCATCTGCTCTTAGCTGGAACAGGAGCACAGATGGATATTGTGGAAATCACAGCAATTCAGCCTTCCTGTCAAAAGCTTAGGGGAAAAATCTCCTGATGCAGCTACACAAAGAAATCTTCTTGCTGAAGCCTCACCTTAAACAGGCATTCCCAGTCCCTGGAGCTCAGCACTTCACAGGCTGCTTGAGCAGCCCCTGGAGCAGCAAAAGGCTCTACCAGGTTCTGCAGGGCACTGTCAGGAAACTGGGGGTAGTCTCCTGACCTTTGCACGGTGGCATCCTGGCAGCTGCTTTGGCAACTGTCCTTGAGGAACCATGGCAAGGGCTCCTTTACCCTAAGGGCCAAATGCTGAAACCCTGTCCAATCTGCCACACACCTCATCCAGACAAGTCCTCTGTGAATGAAATGAAAATTCTGGTTGAGGAAGGACAAGGGAAGGAACTTTTCACTAAGTAAAATACTGAAAACAAATTTGAAGAGGAGATTATGTTACACTAATATCAGGTACTGAAAGTATAGACTAGCTTAGAAACAAATAAGGGCTTCTCAAAGCAGTTATTTTGTATTTATAGAATGTTTCTCATTTTAGAAAATGAAAGCATTATAACTTAATAAAGAGCTCTGCAAAGAAAGATCTGTTTTTCCCAGAACTAAAGGAAATCATATGTACCTACTGATTAAGAATTACAGCAACAGAGAATGATTTAGTACTGGAGGGTTTTTTCCTTCTTTTTTGGCACTGCCAGGTGAAATTAGGGTCAAGCAAAATGTAACTTCCCAAATTGGAATTCATCCAGGACACATCCCTTACCCATTTTTTGTGCTGCACCAAGCAAAGGGGAATAAAAATGACCAGGCTGCTTCAATAAAATGCGTTCTAATATTTACAATAAATCATTTTGTATCAATAAAAATACAGTTATGTCTGCACCACATTGCTTCCCATTTTTTATCTAAAATCTCAGTACCCAAAGTTTAACACGTCTCCTTTGTCTTATGCAGAATTTGGCCACGATTAGAATTCTAGTGAAATCCAGAAAAAATCTCTGTGACTTAAGTGATCTTTGGATAACAGGATAATTGCATCTGATACCAATATTTCATAGATATTGAAAACATAGATCATTTATTTTGGTGACTGTTGGAGAGATTCCATTCTAAGGGCCTAGCAGATAATAAACAATAATTTCTTTATGTTAGTTACAAAAGAAGTTTCACAGTTGAACATACATCAAAGTCAGTTGCTGAGGGCATTATATATAATATGCTAAATCTGTAACAGATGGACTATACAAGAGGCTGAAAAAGTGCTTGATTAGAGCTGTGCCTCTATTGCTCTACAAAACTTCCAGATGCCATCATGTTGTTAATAATCTGGGGATCTCTCTTCACCATATTGGACCTGCTTGTCATCTCTGCCCAATTAGCAAAGATAGCTCCAAGGTATGCGCACAATTCCTAGGGCGGAGATTTTCAACATTTTTCAATTTGTGGACCCTTAAGGATTTATCACTGGAGATGTGGATCTCTGCGCAGCAAATGAAAACCTATTGGCAATGGGCATGCTGGTTTTGCTTACCCTTCCTAGTCCCCAAAGCAGGAGTGCTGTGACCCACAGGAGTCTGCAAGCACACCAGATTGAAAAAGACTGTCTTAGGATAACATGTTTCTCATAAAGAGGCTTATGTTTTTCTTGGGTCTTCATAGCTGAGGCTTGAAATTTTCTGCCACATGAGAGAAGTCATTAGTACTAAGAAATCAAAGCATGTTAAGAAAGCCAAGCAAGCCCTCTAAAAAATGTTTGGGAATAATATGCTGAAGTAATAATTTATGGGGGTTTATTTTTTGCTTGACCACAAGAATCTTATAGCTTCATTTAATATTTTGAAAACATTTTTAGAATGTTCATGTATTGAAAGCAGAATAAATACCAGTACCTCAGCAGAACTGCCATTTAAATCAAATTAACTTTACTAATTAGGGGAAAAAAAAGAAGGCATCTCAGTATCAGGAATAATTTGTGCTTATAGAACTTCACACTTCAGGTGATATACTCTGCCTGAGAGGTAGCTAAGGAAGCAATGTACCCATCAAAATGGGAAATCAACCATGGCTACTAAATTTTGCAGTTCACGAAGATTTTTTAAAAAATACCGAATTTGCCCAGAGGACTTTTAAGTCTTCAGATGAAGCCAAAGTCATTATATTCAAATGAGCGAGTATATAGAGTTAGCCAGTGATACTGAAATGATTTCTCGTTGGGTAGCTGAAAATAATGGATGGAAATATGCTTGTCATAACACAGTGCCTGAGCAGTCGCATTTAAATCACATTTGCCAAGACTCTCAGGCTGCTTCTCTCTTTGTCAGCTGAGACTATGCAGTGGCTTATCTACTGGCAGGAGAAAACTTTCTAGCGTCGGATGATAAGGGAAGAGCCATGGCACGTGAATGCAACCTCTGTCACCTTGCCATATTGCAGGTACACCCACATGTGCCAGGAGTTTTTCAGCCCTCTTCTCCCTCGGGGGTATCAAATGCAATGTGCAGCTGATTGACAGCACACTGTGACCTGCCAGGGTGTGGCGTTGGGTTGTGGAGGCAGGGAGAGGCAGGGAAAGGCAAAGGAAAAGCAGGGAGAGACAGTTCCTGCTGCACGTTTTCTGGAGGCACAGGAGCAGTTAGAGGAAAGTACGCATCTGTGTGAGCCTTGGTTTCAGTGCTTGGGCCTTTATGGGTTTTATGGCTGCATGATAGCATAATGATGCTGTAAATCATGCATAAAGGTCCTCTGGAGAATTTACCTTATGTAAGGGATTTCTCAGGCTGGGTAAAGACACTTCCATCAGGCTTTGGCATACGCAACAGGAGAAAACAGACGGAACAGCGTGACTGGTAAGCCTTGGCCGATGGCTGTTGTTGTTCAAATGAATCCTCAGGAATGAGGGCTCAGCTAGAGCAGGGCAGAGCCAGTCTCAAGATGAATTCTTGCCAAGGATCTCCAGTAGCCTAAGAATATGGTGCAGAGGCAGCTTAGAATGATTATTAACTTCTCTCCTCATTCTGCCCTTGGTGGTTGTGCTGAGTCCAGGAAAAGGGGAAAGGAGAATTAGGAAATCTCTGTTTCCATACATGTGAGCTAATAATGATTTGTCCATGAGGTTAAACAGTGCAGGAAATGGTGATCAATATTGGATGGTTGTACCTTAAAAGTGCAAAGGCCATTTTTGCATTCTGGCCCGCCAAGGAGGGGACTACAGCACCATCAATAATTGATTCATAAACTATGCTTCTTATTCCCAAATGCTACTGGAAGTAAATACAAACTAAAGCTAAATTCTACGTAGTAAAAATTTATTTCTTTAGCTTGCACTTGTTCTTTCTAAAATGCAGTTACTTTTTCTTTTAATTCTGAGGATCTGCCTATGTTATAGGACATATTAGCTGTTCTTAATAAACCTATGCCCGTGGTAAGGATGCTTACCTGACTTCAGGCTGCCCTGTCTCTGCAGATTATCCATGCCATCTGATCATGGCAGGAAGAAAACACCAGAGCACCCCACAGCAGCGTTCTCAGCAAATACAACCTTTCTACTGCCACCCCATTACAGGCTGGATTTCTACTCCTTGTGCCAGTTATCAAACATTTGATCAGCACACCTTCAGAAAGTAAGCTTCCAGTTTTGACTTTTAATATTAATACATCATGCTAACAAAATCTATCCTTCATTTTTCCTTTTCTATTTTTTTTTTAAACAGAATTGGTTCTTGAGCTTGGCATGGATTTTCAGCTAATGATGCTTTCTTGAGGGAGAGAAACAGAGTAGAGGTTTGGTTACTTACTGAGCCATCCATCATTTTGATAGTGAGACCTGGCCTAAGTCTTCCTTCTTCAAGACATTAATTTTCCACCTGCCCTTCTTTGCTCAGAGCGGGCCCAATCCTGCTCTCTTGGAAATCAATGGCAAAAATCCCCCTAATTTCAGTGGATTAGTTCCAGTATCTCAATTTACATGTGATTAATAGTAATTTTGTCTACTTAGTGCTAAAAAAATCATAATCAAATTTACAATAAGCTGTGCACTGATTTTCTAGGGATCTCAGCTTATTTCAAAGGCTTCTAATTTCAGGGTTTAATCACTTTTTGGTTCTAGCCCAATATGCATCAACTGTCCATGGAATATGTTCCTAAAAGCTCCCCACAAAGTTGCTGGTTTTGTAGCTGATGGAATACTAATTTGCAGGATTTCTTTAATACTAAAGTGCTACAGTAGTTCTGCTTGTCAGACAGACAGTCATCCTCCAAACACTTACTAGACTGAAAGCCTTTTTATACTTCATTTGCGTTAGCTGAGGTGAATGGGCTATGCTGTTCAAAGTTACGTTATGAGTCCTAGGAACACAGCACAAATGTGAAGCTTGAATTTAAAAAAAATGAAGTTGTCCTTGCAAAGAAGACACTTGCCTAAACTGAGAGGAGATTTCTATGAGTTAATTTAAACCCATCCTCTGGAATGGCCATGCTGTCATCTTGGGCCATCATAGTCATCAGTCAACCAGGGATAATCCCTCTGAGAGGGTCCCATTTGCAGTCAAAATAGACCCCAAAAACCATAAACAAGAAGCCATACAAACCTGTCGTGGTCTTGCAAGGTGCCCAGCACACCTGAGTGCTAGTGCCGTGAGCCATTTCCTCACAATCTTCCTGGCAGTGGAGGATTAACAGCACTTCAAAGGATAAAATCACCAGGAGGTGATTTTAAAAAGATGCGACTGAGTCTGGTGCTCATTAAAACGAGGGACTAATTGCAGTGGTTCAACTCCAGTCAGGAGTGCCTGAGCAGGTGTTACATGTGCTTCCCCAGGCAGCTCAGGCAATGCACCTGCACAGAAGCTTCCATCCCAGTCTTGCTCTCTCTGGATTTATTCTGTGAGAAAGATCACGATCAAGTGTTTGGCATCCTTTAGGGTAGGCTCTTCTGAGAGCCTTTTCAGAAACAAACATCCATTGTCCTACAACAGACTTGTATTGCTCCAAATATGATTTCAACAAAGGTTTGCATAAGTGAAAGGCTAATGCATAAGAATGAGCAGTGAGTTATATCATTAAAGGCCTGTTGATATTAACATGTCAGGAGTTGAAGGATCTAGACTCTCATCTCAATTCTGGCATTTTGGCTTTCCCAAGCCTAACCAGTCCCTCCTTTCCCAGCACTGTTCACTGCTGGTGGCAAGATGCACCATGGAAACAGCAAGAAACCTTCCAAGTTGCCCTTTTTTTCCCCCTACATATGCTTGCCTGGCTAAATACATTATTTGATACTTATTCTTTAATTTATGATAGTGAAAAAGCTATACCAAACCCTGCATGTCCGAGCTCATTGCTGTGACTCTTTCTGATCGCTTTATCAAATGGAACCCTTTCTTTGAGCTGTTAGCTAAATGTCGCGTGAAGTTCTGAGAACAAATTGTTCTGCTTTGGGACATTAACTTCACATTAATTTGGCTAATCACTTCTACTTGATAGAAGTTTGTTTGAAAAACAGGATACTTCAGCTGCAGTGAAACCTGCATGAAAAGTCATGTAGTAACAGTCATCCTCTCTAGTCACGGGCAGTAAATTTGCAGGATGAGCAAATCCAGAGTCAAAGATGAAAATGCAGAGAAAGAGTGTTTTTGTGGGTGGCTCTGCATAACAGAATGGAGATCTGGATCAGGAGGAATTAGAAAAAATTATCCAACAGAAAGGAATTAAAGCTTCAGCTAGGCTCAGCCCTTGTTAGCATGTTTTATTCTGCCCACGGACAAAAACATGTGCAGTATTGCCAAGTTTTTTAATCAATTCCACAGCAGTTGTCTGTTTTCTTGCACCCCAGTCCCTGAAGTCAATAGATTTGTGTGAGAGCTCTCCCTTCCTCTCTTCCTTCCTACTGTCCAGCAATCTGTAATGCTGTTGGGAAAAGCTCTGGAGACCCTGGCCTCTGGTGGTTCCAGACCCATAAGGCACAAAGAATATGCTAGCTTGAATATCGTGTGATTTTACTGCTAATCCTGTGATTAGTAAGTGTTCAACGTGTTGTTTCTGAGTATTGAGTGTGAGTCCCCTCTCCTGGCAAAAGAGATAGTGGACAGAGGCACCAGGAGCTGGGAAGGTGATATCTAGCAGCTGCAGCCCTGAGCACATGGTGAGCACCATTTCCAGTCAACCTCCCCACTCCTACAAAGGAGAGGCAAGTGTGGCTGGAAGGAACGTTGCTCTGTATTTGTGTATGCAACCAGTTATCTACCATGCTTCCCCTTCCACACTTACTCAGACAGCCATGGTAAGAGGAGAGACCATCCACTGGGAAACAGCTGTAAGCAGGATGTAGAAGAAATGTACTGCTGCACCTAGAATGCATGCAGAAGGAACAGTTCCCCAAAAGGCATGAGAACAACAGATTGAAATTGCCTTGCTCTACTCAACACAAAGAAAACGAATCATCAGCAACATGTCTGCTGAGGTACAGTAATTTCACAACTATAAGGCGCATGCTTTTGACAAAAATTTTGCTCGAAATCCGGAAGTACACCTTATAATCCAGTGCGCCTTATATATGGACAAAGTTCGGAAATTTGCCAACCCAAAAGTGCGAGCCGTGAGAGCCGGCAGCTGCGAGAGCTGGTGCCAGAGGGCGAGTGGGAGTGCTGGGGCCTGCGGCATGGGGAGGGCACCTGGGGCTGTGTTTAGAGGCTACGCCGATCCGTGAAAAATGTTTGCAAATTGAGCACCAGCAAACCTCGCGATCCTGCAATTCCATTAGTAATTCATTACTTTGTTGCGCGGATCCTCGCTGCAAAAAAAAAAGAGCGCCTTATAGTCTGGTGCGCCTTATATATGGACAAAGTTCAGAAATTTGCCAGCAACCCGGAGTGTGCCTTATAATCCGGTGTGCCTTATAGATGTGAAATTATTGTAATCTCCCATGAATTTCAGTTCCCATGCTTAGCTCTCATGCTCGGTAAACATATTTCTTAACAGGAAAGATGCAACCTGGTATGGCAGATGTACCTCAGGGAGGAAAGGTGAGAGGCTCTGGTCAAATCCAATAGGTGAATTATCTAAAGAATTCAACTAACTATAACCAACTGGGATTGTTGGAAATCTCAAGAAAAAACAAGAAAATCAAGGGGCTTTCTGGAAGTGACTCCATACTAGAAGGTGGCCAAAGCACTTCAGCTGAGGCTCAGCTGGAGGCAAAAAAATCCTTTTCCGTCAGGATGTGAGGGGCAGACAGTGTTCCCTGCTCTCTGCTATGTGGTGGCAGATAGATCATAAGCCAGGGAGGAGCTGCAACAAATATAGATGAAACTTTGGAGATTAGACCCCAAGAGAACTGAGCCAAGGTCAAAACATTTTTAGAAGTGTGGAGCATGGGAGAAACTCAGGTTCAACATGTTTTGATTTTACTCAGGGCACTTTCTGTAATACAGAACTTCAACTACCACTCCAAGGGTTTGGCACTTTGCCTTTTTTCTGATAGTATCTACTCGCTGAATGGACAAGACACTGCGGTCATGTTTAGGAAAGGTCTGTGGGTCTCCATCCATTTTTGACTGGTTTTTCTTGCAGATCACAGAGGGTTGCCAGTTATGAGTCATCCTCAGAAACATGCATCGCCCTTATGCAACACACTTTCCTTCAAAAAGCCTCTACTTGCAATTGAACCTGTTTTTTTTTTTAGCAGTCCTTCCTGCAGACACAAGCAGACTTCTCCTGCTACCAAGCTTGGAGCTAACCAGCCCAGGCTACTGCTTGAAGCAGGAGCCTGCATTCAGAGCACAGCCAATGATAGCAGCATCTACAGAGTATTATCCAGCATCTTTTAGAAGTGCCAGGGCAAGGCTCAGGGTTGTGATTAGCATATGCTAATGACTGATTATAATATGTAAATGACACACTGGGTCAGAACTGCACGCCCATTCAAACTAATGAACTGTGCACTTTTTTATAAGTGGCACCAGTAATTGGGCGCATCATTTTTCTGTTGCTGCTAGGCAGAGAATAAGGAAGCCATCTGTAACGACAGGCCAATGTTTGCAGCAATCCCGTTGAGAAGTAAAGGCAAGGACTGCTAATTTCCAAGTGTCCAGCAGGGAACCAGTACACATGCCTCCAGTCACCATCGTCACAATCCTTAGTATCTGAGCATGTAATTATATGGTCATATTTTTAGAAGAGATCAGCATTAAAGATAACTGTTCAAAACTCCTGGCCAGAGCAGCATGCAGAGATCTATTTGAGCACCTACTGCCTAAAGTGCAGAACACCTGGGTTTTGAAAATGCAGTTGTATGTGACCTTGCTGTAATGAAGAAAATATTAATATCTCATTTGTGGGGTCTGCTCTTCCCTCCCAAAAATAAATTCTCCTGTAAAGTTACACCACTCTCTCTGAAGTAGGCAAGAACACAGTTTAATATCAGAATGGATAGACTGTGATACTTGCCAAAACTGATTTATTTCAGCCCTCACTATTTACTTATTCTCTCTATTAATTAAAATTCTTACTCTGAATCTTTATCAAGAATAAATTAGTAAACAGAATGATTCAAATATGAGGGGTTTTTTTAATCAGATGCATTTTACAAAGGGATATGATTATTCTTTTATCCTAACTTTAGATATGAAAACAAAGAGCCGAAACAGTTTGTGTTAAATGTCACACGGTAGACAGTCACCAGAGCTTGCAATAGAATGGAAATTGCCTGGGTCTGTATCTTTCCTGCAGATATTGCCCACAATAGCTGTAGAAGTATGGTGGAGTGACGTGATCAGACTCCAAAGCTGACAGTGTACAAGGCAGATCTTTATACACCTCAGGTTCAGGGCAGTATCAATGCAGGATATCCCAGACAGAAGCCCAAAATGGTAACTCCCCACAGCTTTACACTGTGCTACATGGATTGCTTATTCAGCTTTTTGATGGTTTCACGAATTCCTGCAGCAGTTTCTGGGTTTTGGTGTAGACAAATCTCATCCTTATTAAGGCATCCCATTGATATCACTTTTGGAATTAGCTCTTCCATGCAGTGATTTTCAGACCCTTCTAGTTTGTTCTCTCTGTTGTTCAAACTACATATTTATATAAAGTAATTTGTGTCCAATCTTGGCCCTTTTTAAGTTTTTTCCATACTGGGGTGGCATTTTGAGGACACAAGCATGCCATACTGCATTTTCTATTATAACTAATTTAGAAAGCTCATTAAAAACATTTATTAATCCTAATTCATCTGTTCACACAGTCATTCTGACAGTGAAGGTATTTCCCTTCTGGCAGTTTTATTAAGTGTGAGGAAGATATCAGCTCTGAGTTTCACTGCCTCTAAGTCATCCTACAACACAGGATGTGCACATCATATTCAATAGCCTCATGCTTATTTGACTCAGATTGGTTGCTGAGTCCCCTTGTGGGTGGAAAGGTCAATAATGAGGCATGAAGGGGGAAAAAAGGATATCTTGACAAAACTGACCTAGTATAGCATTCCCAGAAAAACACCAACAGAGGATATCTAGCAGGCTTTTGGGTAACCAGTAGTGAAAGGAAAGGGCAGCAAATTAATGGTTGTGATTTACTAAGTGAAAAGGCAATCCTGTGTCAGTGGGAAAACCCAGCAAATCTGATAGCAATCTGCAGATGGCAGTGTTAAACCCTTTGCACATGGCTCTCACTTTGATGTCAATAAAGATATCAAAGAGATCAGGACTGGGCCAGAGACTCCCTATTCAATATCTCTGGATGCCCTAAGTATAACATTACATAAAACATCTAATCTTTCCAAAATCTAAATACATAATTTGTGACTGATTATATGTGTTTGCAGCTGGAAGTGAAGGGTGATATATTGTTAATATATTTTTGTAAATGTTGGATGAATAGCTAGCAAAACTCTACCATCTATATTGGCATTCATATAGCATAGTCTAAAAATACTTCAATCTCTCACTAACTCACTCTCTCACTACCCTCTAAAACTAGAGGTTTTACTGTTTTTCACATCATTTGAATTTTTATTACATCTAAATAATAAAATGCATTATTAGGATCAATCTAAATCCATGGTATTTGCAGTTTTAGGATTTTCTCCACAGATTTGGTTCTGCTCTCCAGAATCTAAGCCTTTCCTTTACAGAACTGAACTTTCTCTTGCCTTTCTGGTTGCAAAGGTATCTTGGCAAGATTTAAATGCTGTACCTCTGCAATATATGGCTTAGTGCTGAGCAGAGATGGATTGAATTCAAACTTTCAAGTCACATTCCATTTATAAAATGAAGTCTAATAAAAAAAAAACAACTTTATTTACCTATTACCTTGCAGATAGGCTAGTCATGCTAGCAATCATGTTTCAAACTCTTTATAACATTTTTAGAGCTTATTTAAAATAAAATTAATAGAAAATGAATGTGATAGATGCATTATTTTTTCAGTTGCAATGAATTTGAATAATATGCAATAATGTATCTGAAAATAATTGCTGTTCTTAATCAAAGGTTTTGCTTCAGTGCTATCTGCTTAAATGACCCTAAGTCATAGAGTACTTTTAGTGTCTCTTCCCATTTCTTAAAAATTGAATTGCTCTTGCTAAATGAGTGGTGGCTGTCTCTATTCCCTCCCCACAGACCACAGAGGATGAGAAAAGAAATATTATCTTGCTTCTATTTCAGAACATTTAGCTAGCTTGAGAGATCTTCCTGACTATCTACCTAGGAAATGCCCTGGTCAGAGAGGCTGTGCTGAATCTGGCTGGGAGTAAGATTCATGTAACTTGGAAATGGTGTCCCAGTCATTCAATTCACCAAGAGCAGCTTGGAAGATGCAAGGAACCACCTCTCAGGGTCAAAACTACCTTGCTACCTCACCAGCAGGGACCAGAGGAGCACAGTCAATTACTCAGTACCACCACAGGGTCATCAGCCCCTGGCCACACACTCACTGGTCTGACATTGTTAAGAGAGAGTATCTCTAGTGCAAACAAGATGAAATATTTTTGCTTCTTGGAGAAAGAAATTTGCTGCCACAGTATGTCTACCTGAGTGACCCATCTGTGGGCTCTGCGTGTGGCTCTTAATCTGCCTGGGGGTCCCAGCAGTTGGTGGGAAGTCAGTGACTGGCAGTGAATGGAAAGCTACTGCAGCCCCCAGGCTTTGGCATCCAACCCATCTCATCTGCAGTATCCAGTGCAAGTAGTGACAGATAGAGAAGACAACATTACCACCTATTTTGGTAAGATACAGAAGCTGACATTTTTCAGGGTGTCTTAAGGACAGAAGAGAGCTACAGGAAAGCACGTCCCATTCTCTGTTCAGACATCAAATGTATGGAGGCACCCCATCTCACAGATGCAGTTCAGCCAAGTGATATGCAGCCTGATGCCATGGCAGGCAGGCATCATACACCAAGAGAAAGAGGATCAAAGCTCCCATGGACTTCTCGATAGCTCACACCTGAGAAGAACCCTGGAGCCTAAAGGCATGATTTCTCCAAGGACAATACAGTCCTAAAGCATAATAGGACAGTTCAAAGATTCTTAAACTCCTGAGATTGGGTACTGGTAGCAATTCAGCCATGCCAGCAGAGAGTCTTACTCTGACACATACCTTAAGTGTCATAATCCAGGTGCTTTGTGTATCTGCCAAGATCTCTACTGGGAGAAGTAAAGCACACCCTCTTCTCCACAGCCCATCAGGGTTCACTCACCTTTCAAAGTCCTAAGTCCCCTGAGAACTTCAGGCAGATACCTTGCTTACATACAGGGGCTTTCAAATTGTCTTACAATCTTTTAAAAAGCTTTGTCTTACAACTTTTATTATGGCATGTGTGAAGCGTAGACCTGGATTTGAGTTTTTCATTTGGGAAGAGAGAGAAGCTAGAGGTTCAATCATCATGCTCCAGAGCTGTGGAGCTTGCCTTGCAAGAAGCTACACCCAGGACTTCAGGAAGGCAGTCCCTAAAGATTCACATAAAGCATGAAGTCCTGGCAGAGCCCATTCATCCACAGTGCTGGCTTCATACCAGACTACTGCGCTTGGCAGTAAACTGTGCTGTGCATTTAAAAGGTGGGTTTTATTTGTTGAAAGGATTAAACTTTTGTAAAATGTTTGACAAATCAAACCTTGATTCAAATAAAGATAAGATGGCAAAATCACTGCATATATTCAGTGTTTGGATGTCAAAAGGAGTTTTAGCTCCAGAAATACTCCAAATCCACTGGTTTCTTTGACTCCAATCCTTGCTGGTTTTCTTTGCAGAATTTTCCAAGGACTCCTAAGTGCCACTACAAAATGATACAAAGTGAATTGCTAACCCATAGAGCTCACAAGTCAGAGCACGGGCAATAATAAAAAAACAAATAAACAGGCAAAGAGTAGAAAGACAACTGGTTAAAGACAGCAGAGTTCCAGAAAACATTAATTACAGAGGCATCGATGTTCACAGCAGGCTGCCATTTCTGCCAAAGCTGTTTCTCATGATTCATGCCAGAGAAGTGTGGTCAGTTTTGCCCCATCTTTAACACCGATTTAGCATGAAGTACATATTAGAAGGACTTTGTACCATGGGCTCTGGCTTCACGGAAGTGAAAGATACCAAGCAGCCTTGAGGCCTATTGAGTCAAAATAAAAAAAGTACAGAGATTTTCACTCAGAGAGTGCAAATTATCCATTCTGAGTCTCAAGGAAGCTAAGCTACTGTCAGCTGGGTTTTCTGAAGTTGCATTGCATGGGCCAAAACCTGAACAGAACACCCATATACTGGAGTACTTAGGTGGCTGGTTAAATCAAAAATTTACTTTTTTAACATTTACTGTAGAATGTTGGAGTGCACACACTCTGCAGTGAAAAGAAACTGAGGGAAAATGCACAGAGCTCCTGTTTTCCAGGAAAAGCCATAACAGTATCCAGTTGCTTTTTACCAGTACAGATTTTTCAGTGTGTACTAATTCCAAGCAAATATTATTTGGACAAGTTTGATAGTGTTAATTTCTTTGTTTTACGGTATGACTCTGGGAAATAGCCAGGTGATAAATACATTGACTAGCCATGGCTCTTGCCATCCATACAAAGTTTGCTTCATTTTTCCCTTTTTACTGATTAAATCCCACCAGCTTATCCCCATCAGTCAAGGTTTATGTGAAGTAGTGATCCAGTTAGCCTCAGGCTATGTAAAGCAGTGTTTTGGCCCTGTCTGACTTTGGTTGTATTGTGTTACTTGTGTTATTCTCCAACCAATAGAGAATTGCAGAGCTATTGAGAAGTGGCACAGGGGCTTGTCCCACCACAGCAGCCTGCTTCCTGAGAAGCTAGCAGTTCTAGTCAAGCTGAAAGTGAAATTTTAATATGGCCTTGGCAACACTCCATTGGCATGTCCCCAAATTTACACTAGTGTAACCAAGATCAGTGTCTGTGCCAGCATCTGTATTATATTAAAGATAAATTGGACAAGATGTGTTCATATCTGAACTAAACTCAGCAAATAAAAACTGAACTTAACAAAATAAAATCAGATGGTCTGACTCGTCCTCTTTTGAGAGATCCTGATAAAATATGGCTGTTCCAGAAGCTCTGATGTGATCTTAATAAAAGATGACACTGTGAAAAAGGTGGGGGGGAAAGCACGGCAGGCGGGAAACTTGACACAAAGAAGTTTTCACTGTGCCTGGATTCCAGCTCATATAAATGGAAATAGATGAGAAACCTCAGCTTCCTTCATTGACATATGCAGCATAAAATCACTGCATAGGCAGAACACTGTGAGCATGCCCAGTAGGTAGGCGCCAGACTATAATTTCTTGTTTAAAATACCAAAATGCACCAGTTTAACTGAAAGAATGAGGACATGATATGAAACAGGCATGAGCTAAAGTACAAAACAGGAGGGATGACTGGAGCCCACCTCCTCCTACTTCCGAAAAGCTGCCTAATCATTAGCCTGGGGAGTCATGCTTTCACTCGCCTTTTCTCCCTTTCTCAGTGAATTCAAACCATTTTTCTGCACAGTGGTGCAGCTTCATGAGGAGTGATAAAGCATTCCCAGAAAAACCTATAGTCTAATGACTAGAAGTGTGTTTGAACTCTTTCCAAAGAGGATAGAAACTGAGAATGGATTTCCTGCTTTCTAACCCCTAGGCTGATGCAAGATAGAAATTGTGGTGGTTGCTTTGCCACAAGTTTTTTCAAAACACAGGGAGACCTTCTGAGAGTTTTACAAGGAACTTGTAAAGTTGGCCAGGCTACACTAGGCATGTTCTGAGAGCATCTCCAAAGCCCATCAAGGGGCAGCAGTGTCCTGTTGTTTGATCATCACTGTGAAGGAAGGGGTTGGGCAGACAATTTGTTTTCATATCTTGATGGACTGAAGGGATGGTAGTTAAGAGAGAGAGAATATAAGCATAACAATAAAGGTGGAATTATTTACTTCAGAACTACAGAAAGTGCCTTTGCCAGGTAAAGAAGTCACTGCTCTATAGCCATATCCCACAGTGTCTTACTTAACTGCCTTTCCAAGTGTTCGGCCATATCATTTTAACATTCCTTCACCTGTCTTATCTTACATACCCATGTGTCATCTGTAGGAGGTGTGTCCTGACATCTGGGCCCATTCTGTCCCAGTGTCTCCTGCTGCATGCTCTAGCTCCCACGGACATTAAGCTCAGGAGCAGCAGCCAGAGTGAGACCACAATGTTCTTGAAATCATTCTGTACTATGGAAGCTGAGGATGCAGAAAACACATAGGAGAGGGATGCACCCTACAGATGGCCATGGTGAGATAAGATGCAACCAGAGAATCCAAAGGATCAGTCAAATGGTTTCACATAGAACTTCCTCTCCAATGGTACTTAGAGCCTTGCTTGCAGAGTCAATGCCCTTTAGGGCTTGAACCCAGGACACTGAGTGTAGGAGTGTTCCCATGTGAACTCTGGCAGCTCTTTATCAGAAAAATCAAGGAAAGAGAGATGATAAAGCAGCAAGGCATGAGAAAACCTTTGTAATGGAGTCATTAAGATCAACCTGAGAGTACATTCACAAATATCACAACATTGTGGATGCTAAGTGCTATCTAAAAAATGCACTCCTGTCTAAGTGCTAGTATTAGACAAGGTGCATTCTTGTCAAATACTGTTTGGTCCAGTAATTGAAAAGGATCATTAAACATTTACTGAAAGTCAAACTGGAAACACATGGATGAATGGAGCTGTACTTGAATACCCCATAGCTGTCACAGATACCACAGATTAAGTGGCGGCACGTTACAGGTTTCCAGTAGAGGAGACAGTCTTAACACACACATACATGCAGCTAAGGAAGGTGACATTGAAAGGCAACATTTTTTCATGTGTGATCATCTTCTGTGCTCTTGTCTTAGAGCACTGGATGTCAAGTTGTAGCAAAGCATCAATATTTGCACTTGCACTTCATTCATACAGACACACCTACAGATTTATTTCACATGAATATTTGATATGACAACAGATTTGATATCAAGTAGGCAGAGTTTGAATTATTTAATTATTTTCCTAGAGTATTTTATTTTTATTATTTAATGGATGCTGACATTGTGATAGGAGCTGGACAACCACGAAGTGAGCCTTAACTCCAATGTGTTCATGAGCTGACCTAATGAAGTCATAGAATTCTAGAATGGTTTGGGTTGGAAGGGACCTTGTCAAGACCACCTAGTTCAAATCCCCCTGTCCTGGGCAGGGATAACTGCCACTATATGAGGTTGCTCAAAGTTCCATGCAACCTGGCCTTGGTTGGCCTTCATGGCTTTGAGGAATTCTAGCCTCCATTAAATTCTGATGCATGATGTTGTCTCAATACAATCTTCAAGATTAACCAGATGGCGCCAAATCTACAGCTGAACACTGAGATAGTCTCCTGGTAAAACAGACCATGGATCAGTGTCAAACCCAGGGTCAGGGTTTCTGCAAACTCCTATCTCCCTTCTCCTCTCCTCTTATCAACCCCTTAGCTACAGCAGGCAGAACTTTTCTCAAGATTTAATGTGGCATATTTAAGATGGGAAAACAACAGAGGAAAAATTAAAATGTTTGTGATCCATTATGCAGAAGGCACATATTCTGCATGAAAATATTATTTACTTGAGTTTTCTATTCTAAAACTTGATTTTGTATTCAAGATTTAAGGTCTCCATGGAGGTGGAAAAACACTTTGAGACTCTGAGGCTTTGAAATGCTGAATTGCCTTGTATAAGATAAAATCGATATTTGGGAAAAAAAAAGCAAAGTGGAAATTAATGTTCTTGTAATAGGTGAGTAGCTTTTACACAATTATTTCATGGTGATAGACTTGGTTTTGATGTAGCTTAATTAGCAGAATATAAATTATATATGTTTTTTTAAAGATGTGCATATGTATATTACAAGATTTTTTTTTATTTCATTGTGGAGCAAACCATTTGATGTGGCTCTGCAAAAAGCTCTAATACACATCAAAAAGCAATCAACAAACTCTTTGAGTACATCAAGCAGGATAATTTAGATGGTTTTTAATCAGGATTATGAAAATATAATTAGGTGGTTTCATGTTGGTTGGTGAGTGCGTAGGGAAAAGTGATTCTCCAAACAGAAAAATATGGATAACATTACCCAGGAGCCATGAAACAACCACACACACATACATACACAAACCAAACAGAAAAGACTTCTGGCCTGCTTGTCTAGTAGATCAGCAGGTAACATGTTTAAATAGAATGTCATTTCCTTTAGGATATCAGGAAGATTCTTATTTAACAGACAGATTACACAGAAGGAGCTTTGGAAAAATGCCCCTTTTTAATGTGCTTGAAATCATTAGTCTGCAGTTTAATAAAACAAAATTCTCTTTTCAGAATTTAGTCAATGAGCAGAAGATGCACTTTGGGTCTAATCAAACTAGAGTTTTACTGAAGGAAACAAGAGAATACTTTATCTATGTCTGAGCCTCTAGTGCCAGAGCAAATGCCTCATCTGCTTGCAGGGTATTCAGGTGAAGCCTTCTCTCTTCCATCACTGTAAATGCCTGCCATTCCTGAATTCCAAGGAATGCTGACTAAAGACTCCTTTCTTAAGAGTTGCCACATCTAAACAACCTCATCTTTGCAGGTTCTCTTCTCATGTTCTCATTGCTCAAAGCTTCCCGGTGCTTTCAGTTCTTTTTGATGTGCTGATCCTGATGTCTGTTTCCCAAAACCTAACTTTTGTCTACAGTATTTGATTAATCCTGAACACTATGTGCCATGTGCCCTAATGCTTCACCCACTTACATGAAAGTATCTTAAATATTTGAAGTGTTATTCTCAAGTCCTTTACTTTTATGTGCTAACATTGCATTTCTGGTTGTCTGTGAGCACTGAGCAGATGTTCTCACTATTCATAGATCCATCTCCTGGCTAGATGTAGATAATCCATAACCCTATAGTACCCTCAGAACATGCCTGTCTGTACATAATCCTCACACCAATATCCCCTCTGTCACATTCTTCCCTCATCTGACTGGCTCTGGCAAAACAAGGTTACCACTGTCAGCTTGCCAATGCATTAAAGAATTAGAGAGGCACACTTTTTTTACTTCTTGCTGTACTGAAAACTGTCTAGTTTGTCCTTCTCTTCTTTGCCTCTCCTCACTGGGTTCTATTCCTTGCACCAAGAGAGTGATTATCCCTGTAGGGAGGGCTAGAGATATCTCAATAATCTCCTACCATCTCATGTGGATCCCTAGAAAATACTCTCTCCACTTCACACCAAAGGCTAGATCTGTTTTTAGTGACTTAGAGAAAATGCATTTCATACTGCTCTAATGAAAAAAAAAAATATTTCTGATGCTTTTTAAGCACTCTGATAATTTTTTTTTTTAAATTTAGATACATAGTTTTGATAGGAATCCTATAGAATCACATATTGGGAAAAAAATAGCATGTTTGTACATGTCTGAAAGTAGTTTGGAGTTTTTGACCAGCTAAACATGCATTACAATTGAGCCCTGAGGCTCTTATGAAAGAAAATACCACCTTCAAGTCAGTTAGTCTGAAGTCAAAAGTAAAGTACCTATGTGCTGAATTAGCATCACAAAACAGAAGTTGGGGTTTTTAAGACTAAAAGAAACAGCAATTAAGTTCCCTTTAATTTAATGGCAAATGAAACAATAGAAGTCACTGCCCAGAGCAGGGCTCAGCTTTGCAAGGCAAGAGCAAAAAGGGCAGGAGCAGAGACCAGACCCAGCAGTTCTCTTGGGTGAAGTTGTGAGTGAAACAGCTGGTGGGGGGGTTGCATGTTGTAGGTGGATGTGTGAGGAAATGAAAAATAATGAGAAAAGAGAAGACATTGGGAAAGCCACCTACAGGAGTGGAATGGGGCACTGTCAGGAGCTGAAACAAAAATACAGTTCTTCTTGGCTGAGTTCTCCCTAAAAAGAGACTTACAGTAACTTCACGATTATAAGCCGCACTCTTTTCATTGAAGAATCCAGCCTACCACAGTAGT
>VRYO01001463.1:45188902-45329866 GCA_009812075.1 Sialia sialis | reverse complement strand
GAAATTACTGTACATTTTAAAGGGTACAGGATACAGCTCCAAAGGTTTGACCATGACTCTGATTTAATAACTTCTTGCACACTGGAAAGCATTTGTTCTTAGGCCAAAATTCATCATCTCTGCAATTATGGTGGTACCACTGCCATGCTTTGAACTGGTCCCTGAACTGATGTGTTGAGTGTGCCAACAGCCTTTTCAGAAGCCTCACCATCCTGCTGTCTCTAGGCTCAGATCAGCAAGGCAGTCAAGCACATGCTTTTCTTCAGGTATGTACTTAGTCCCCTTAGCTTGCTGCTTTCACAGCAGGTTAGAAGAGCAAAGCACGTACTTAAACGTAGGCATACACTTACCTTTCCCCTTCTTTATTACAGCACTCAGAAACAGTGAAGAACCCTAACTGTAGCCAAATTCCTGTTTCTACTAATTCTGAAAACAAGCACAAATGTTTACTTAAAATATTAATATGCTTACCATATCTTATCTTTGACATAATTGCTTTAATTAAAGGAATTTATAAAAACTAATGCTATGCCTACGTGCCCTAGCAGTAATGTGTAAGAATAAAAGAATTTAGAGTGGCTGATTTATTAATCTTAAAATATCTACTTGAAGTGTAACAGGTAAAATTGTAGATTGGGTGGAAATAGATGTGAACATTTTGCTTTATAATTTAGTCTTAGATTAGTTGTGTTTATACATATATAGGTTTACACTATCTGATTAGATTTTAACATATTTTTTCATGTTTATAATCTATAAAATAGAAAAAATAAATATAAAACATGTAATTTTACTGCTTCTAATATAGAATTTTTTTAGATTGCATTGACCTTTGATGTGGACATACAAGGCAAAATTACCAAGATCTTTAATACTCTATGTACATCAATATTAATGTTGTATACTTCATAGACTCATATGACTTCAGTCTACTGCCCTGTCTCTACACACATCACATGTGTCTTTTTCCAATGTATTTCCTTCTCTGCTCCCCAGAAAACTTCCTTCAATCTGTCTCCCGTGCCTTGCAGTCAGGTGAAGTCTTCATTGACATCTTCATAGCCATCTCTGCCCTCCTTAACCTGTGAACAACTTCAGATATCATTCCCCTAACTTTTTCTGGAAATCTGATTTTCCTTTGGCTTTTCTGTCCCTTCTACCTGTCCTTCTGCCTCCGTAATTTCTTTTTTGATACGTCTTAGTGCTTTGCAATTATCACTGACCATGTAATCCAACCCCACTTCACTGGTTACTTTTACTTCCTGCCAGCATCCCTCATTCATGTCCTTGTTGTTAAGCATATTGAAAATACATGGAAAGAACCATCTTTGTCTTCCACATTAATACAACACTCAGTACTGGTCTGAATTCTAAGAAGTGCATGTCAGTGTCTGGCTCCTTCCATGTGACATAAGAACTACTTGAAGTTAAGGTTATATTTTACTTGCTAATTTGTTTAAACAATTGTTAAAGGAATGGCAATGTATTGTTTACATGTATTTGTTTCACGTCCTCTTTATGACACTGCCCTACCTAATGTGATTATGCAGCAAAATAAACAATGTCAAATCATGACTTCTTTGTAGGGGAGTCTAGTCTCTTAGACTACAAGTCTGGCATACTAGCCAAAAGCATACATAATTTAAAAGGCACTTTGAATGTTGCCAGAAAAATTGTGTGAAATACTGGTGAGCTTGAAGGAAAGAAACTACACAGAGGTTGAGCTGAATGAGAAAATCTTTTTCCCAACTATGAAGCTATTAGAAAATAAATTATTTTTTTCATGTGCATATATTCACATCAGTAATGTAGTACAACTCACAGACCAGAAGAGATCCCATGACAAGTGTGTATTTGTGTCCCCACCTGTTTGGAAAAGCAGACAAATGATCAGTGCAAGAAATACAGTTATGTACTCTGAGTAGGAATGCTAAGATGCTCAAGGTTTGTCAAGCTCACTGTACAGGTCATCTTCTTTGATACAGATGTTCTCACTCAACCACCTTCACTCCTTACCAGCATGCTCAGCCAGGTGAAGAACTACTAATCCAACAAGAGCTACATAAGACACAAAGAGGAATGCAACTTTGCTTCAACCTTGAGTCAGCCTAGATATAATAACTGCACACAGAAATTTATTTTGACAATTACAGATTTTGAATTTAGAGAACATTTTGCTGTTGCTTATCTCTGCCTTTGCTTGTGAGTTCTGAACTGGGGTTCATAAGTTCATTAATTCTAATAGCAATGGAAAAGCAGGAGGAAGAGACACAACATGGCATGAAACAAAAATCTGAAAAGCAAGATTGATTCAATGTTTCAATCCAATCTCCTTTCTATTATGTTAGGGAATTTGAGATGTGCTTTTTAAATCTTATCTTCTAGGGTTTTTTTTTTCCACAGGAAAACTTCCCCATAAATTCACAAAACGTTCTGGCACTTGGTATGGTTTTACACCCTGAGAATTTATAATTCATGAAATAGGTCTTTTGAAGTACAATTTCTAAGTACTGATGTTTTATCTTTAAGCAGTGAACATGAGCAGAGGCTTAAAGGCCCACTGACAATCACTCAGGAATAGCTCAGCTGCTCGTGTCTAGGCAAGGTCTTCCCCACACAGGGAACCTTTTGTAAATATTAGTTACTAGAATCACAACACTAATACATGTAGTTAATAATTATCACAATGTGCCAAAACTGCACAGTTTGCTCCCTGATTACAATATTAAATTGCTATTGAGCTGTGGTATTTGCTTCAGGCAATGCTACTGAGAAGCCTCCAAAGACTTTGCTTGGCCTCCCTACACAAGCTTGGGAAATGCATGTCTGCACAGAAAGCAGAGGCAGTGCTGGGGTTTGCCAGAAAACAAACAAACCTCAGACAATAGAAGAAAAGTTTTATCAGAGCTGAAGTGTCCTTTCACTTGGGAACTGTCATCTCATGAAAGTAAAATTCACACACACTCTTGATTAGGGCTTCTGTGGCAGACCATTACCAAGAGGAGGTGATTCAAGCTGTTTGTGGAGCATCCTGAACAGCCAGCTCTGAAAGCTTTGTTTTAGCTGCTTTTGATGACATCTAAAAAGCTGCTAATCTGCTTCAGAAAAGTCCAGAGATTCTGCCTGATATGTTTATGTTCATCTATCAATGGGTGTTTTGTCAGTTGTCCTGCAGATGAAATAGTTTGGGATGGCCAGTGGGAAACACCATTGCCGGTACCATTGTTCATCTTGGTCATGCATTCAAAATCATGATGGGTCTAAACACAAACCCTAATCTTCAGCTTCCAGTCTTGATTCTTTGTCCTTCTAAATCCATGAACCAAACTGCCCAATTTGCAGAGTCTCTGTTTGAATATAAAATTCAAAAATGGATCAGTCTATCTGCTTAGATTTTTGGCATTTGGACTGGTATCAACATTCAGACAAGATTAGGAAAGAGTCTAAAAGGTACAGCTATGTCTGAGCCCCGATCAGGTCATAGATTAAGGTTTCTGTTTGAGAACAATAGTAGGAAAATGGCTCTGCAGTGTCATCTAATCTGCTATGTAAATGTAACCCTTATTTGGTGGGAGGAAAAGATGTGACAAATCTATCAGAAGCAGAGTTTCAGACTCAGAATTTCAGAATCAGGATTCTTTGCCTATGATCGAAGATGACTGTGTTGTGATTTTTCTAAAGTGAATGCATTCGATGTTTAGTGGAGTTCTGAAGACAGATTAGCCAGAAGGATTGTAGTTTATTAGGATGTCAATAGGAGTAGCCCAGGAATGTGATTTGCAAGTATAGATTCCAATCCTTGCACTTAGAAAAGGCTGTTGAAAGAGAGAATGCAGGCTTTTGACTCCTTCTATAAAGCCAAGCCAGGTGTTTGCACTTGGAAAGTGCAGGTGCAAGTTTATGTACTTGAGTTTATCAGGCCCAAGTTGAAACCATATCCCTTATGAGATCATAGGCTGATGTCCAGCTTCTGCATTATTAAGGCATGCTATTCACTTAGGTTCTGGGTCTTAGTCTTGAAATCGCTGTGCTGGGCTTTCTAACTCATTTTTTGCCGAGTTTTATTGTTTCTTTTACAGAGCTATGTGAGTTACATGGGCCAAAGATTCCATGCTCCTTCAGAAAGCATATGTTAAATCAAAATAGTAGTAATATTATAACCCCTAGAAGGAGAAACAAAGAAGAAGGGACCCATGTTTGCTGGCTGCTTGCCTGAAACCGGGCATATGTACCTCAGCTGAATTTAGTATTTCATTTCATCGTTTCAAACTTACCTCTGATGTTTCCTCAGAGAAGATCCTAGCACTGCTTGTCCTTTTTATTCAGGTACTTGCTGAATTGCAGAATGTATGTTTCAGGTCTCAGCTGTCAGCCTTATACTATGGGCCTCTTGTCCAGAATGAAATGTCATTAGATTATATCACAAAGGTGTTAAAAAGAAAAAGAAAAGGAAAATTTTGTCTCTTGACTGTTTCCAGGGTTCTTCTGAAGCCCAAACATAAAACCAAATTGAAAGAAACTGTTGTGCCATTAAACCTATCCTGCTATGAGCTTCTGCTTGTTCCCTAGTACCTATTTCATGGGACGTTATATTGCCCTATTTTAAATGTTCCAAGCGAAAATTGTATCTATGTGTTCTTTTGGTTCATGGACCAAACTCTGAATAAGGTAGATACTGTCTTTTTCTTCTGATTCTCTCCTGCAAGGAACAGCTGAGATATTTTAAAGCCTGTCAACAACCGCTCTTCAAGAAGAACCTGAGAAAGCAGGTAGGCTATTACACAAGTAACAAGGGTCTGCTCTCTTTCTTCCAGTTTCTTCTTCTGCGACAGCTAACACAGAAAAAGATCAAGGATTGTTGTAAAAAAAACAAAAAGCAGAGAACTACCTGGTGTTACTTGTTACATTGGCAGGTACAATTAATTATTTATGCAGTACCATGGGTAAAGCAACAGACAGGTCAGATTCCCGAATCTGCTGTCTGTGGGTGTTTTGCTGATGTATGTCCGCTTCATTCTAGGTCAAATATTATGGCTCCATCCTGCTACTGACTGTATCTGTCTCTTATTTGTGAATTTCCACCAAAGAAAAGGCATAGAGCTGGCAGGAAAACAGCTTCTCAAATAGCATATATGTGTTTTGTTGATTCTGGACTGTACAGTCAATTTCATCTGATCTCTCAGCCTTGATTCTGGACAAATGCTGGATTTGAAACTGTAACAGCTGGAATAACTGTATTTAGTACATATGATTTCCAAGACAAAACTAGAAATCTAAAATCTTTATAAAGGCTAAAATGAAGAGAAAGAAACAGGCTGGGGTTGGTAGTATTTTGAAGCTTATATAAAAGTTATTGGTAGCTTTTTCCTAGCTTTTCTTTTTCTCATCCTTCCTTATATACCTCCTTCTTCCTCTGACTTCTCAAATTTAGAGAATATCTCGTCCATGCCCTTAAAACTCTCATTCTGTATTTCATAATCACCCCTTACCACTACAAGTATGGACTGCAATGAGCTGTGAGTTCCCTATCTGCTCCTCCTAGTGAAGGTCTGCCATCAGTGCTGACAAGCTGCAGCAGCCTCTCTGGTTACACAGAACATCTTGCTGGCAAAATATCCCATCAGCCAGTATTAGTCTGAAACGCATGTGTCTCCCCAAAAGCCCTATGTCATCACCACAAGTTACAATGTGAAAGCCCTACCATCAGGACATCAGTCAAAATTTTTTCTTGAGCTGGCCTCACATGTTAACTTATCACCAAACTAAACTCTTTGCTGAAGGGCTGGAGCTTATATTCACAGAGGGTGAAAATTGGTTCCACTGGGAAAGCTTCAAAGTCATTTCAGCCATTAAACTGTGGCTGAATGTATCATAAGTACAGGAGAGGTCGAGGCACTGCCTGTGAACCAGGGGACTCAGTGAAGAAGTTCCTGCTGAAATTGGCAGCTCAATTTCGTATTCTGTTTCAGTGCAACTCTGCAGCAGGAGCAAGTCACGTTTGTACATGAGACTCATTATGCTTCTCCTGTTTAACATACCAATTACTTTCTGTATTTACCATGTTTAGAGCGATTTCATGTCAAAAATTAATAATGCTAAAATAAAGAGCTGTGCTGATGTATGCTAAAGGGGAAGCATGGCCAACTAATAGAATGTGTAATGGAAACAGAGATGGATTTGCAGCTGTGGGGATCACATCCAGATGAATTTCACAGTGTGCCATGGGGGAAGGGGAGGTCCAAAAGAGACTCCTGTGCTTTTTAACACATACTTCAGACTGTGATAAATGTATATCTTGAGAGGTCACAGTGCCTAAGCAATTTCACCTTGTAAGCAGTGCAAATATGTAGTGGTGCAGTCAGTCCCTCTAAGAGCTTCACTCCTCCAAATTTCCTGGCTGTCTCTCCACATTGGACAGAAATGTTTGGAGAACAAGTAATTAAGTTTGGGGTACAAGAGGTTTTAGCCTTTTTTAACTGACCTTTGTACAAGCTTGTACAAGAAACCCTGATTCATTCCTGCTGATCGTGGGCAAATTATTAGCAGTAGATCTCTGATCTTCAAAACCCAGGAGTCCACTAAGGATTGTACCCAGATTCCCCAGAGAACCTGACAACTCCATTGTATTGACTCTTCCTTACAAATTTTGAATTCAGCATCTCTGTGATACTGGGGCTTGCAATCCTGTCAGAGTGTCTAGTAGACTTGGACAAGCTGTCATGCACCAAGGAATATTTCCTTCCTCATGCTGATCAACATAGGCAACGGAGTGGCCAACCTCCTGATGGGAAATAACAGTAAGAGGACTATTGATTACTGGTGTTTGAACAGTTGTCATTAATGAAGATCATGAAAGCAGTGACAATATTTGTAATCATAACAGATGGCAAGTTTATATTTTCATGAAAAGAGAGCCTCTGCTTATGAAGACCTCAACAACAACTAGTATACAGGCATGGCCTGTTATTTGTTACCTCCAGTTTCACTGGGACAGCTGGTCTATGTTGGTATGGGGAAGATGCTGGCTTCTGAATCACTTTGCTCACAAGCTGTGATTCCTTTCTGAGGAACAGTGTGAGGGAGTAAGGGGAGAAGCTCTGACTCTGCTTACTAGCTTCAGCAGTAATGGATTGTGTTTTAATATTTTCCTGTTTGTCTGGCTTTGGAAAGCTAATCCATACCTAAGCAAACAGGTTGTTTTTGCAATAACAACACAGTGCTGAGAGCTTGCCTCATGTTTGCTCTTTTGAAAATACAACCTCCACTAAGAAATCTGTATTTGATAGTCCATTCTGTATTCATGTGCATAAACTTTCTCAGGCCCAAATCCCAAGCTCTTTGCTCACTTCTTTCCCATTTGAATTCCCATGTTCCTTAGCAGAAATTTGTTGTAGATTTCTGCTATTTAACTGTCACTTTTTGTCCACTGCAAAAATCACCTACATGTCATGAAATCTCAGCTAGCAAAGATATGCAAGCATTATTGTCGTGGAAACATTACTGATCTCTTACAGAAGAAGAAATTTCACTCATGCTGACACTAAAGGGGAAATAGAGAGCTACCCAGGAGCACTTGCTAACAATGAGTATGTTTACTGACTGGCTGATTAATTGATAATGAGTAAAGAGTTTTATTAATGATACAATAGAGAGGAACCAGCTCACTTGTCCTGAAGAGGGTTGGCTTTGCAGGGCTAAAAATGATAAACTTTTTAGTTCTGAACAGAGGCAGCAATGGTCCACAATACGCAAGAGCAGATCTGCTGAGTAAGAAGGTACCATTTTTATTATATTGCTTTAGAAAAAAACAAACATCAATCTTTACTGTAAAACAGGCTCACTGTTTTTCTTACAACAGAAAGATCAAAAATAGAGGATGGGAAACAAAAATCACTGTTTCATCTTGCTTGTAGGGTTACTTTCCTCTTACTGACTATATGAAAGATAATACAAGTGCAGGAAGACCTCAGATTTCAATACCTCCAGAAGACCTTCTTGTCATGGTGTGGTGAATGATGGGGTAGGGCTATTAGCAAACAGAGGCTGGAGGTGTCATTACTGCAGGTAGGAAGCACAAAAATGAACACCAACTTCATGTCTAGATGTTGCACCCAGCCATAGGAGGCACTTTGCAATACTTTATATGCTGACCTCCAGAAATTAAGAGTAATAAACCCAGCAGATTGAATATCTGTTTGTTTTAGCAAACAATTAAAGCACTCTTTTATTTTCTACACTCAGGAGACAAGGGGACCCAGCAGTGCCAGCACCCGCTGTGTAGGTGTAAGAAGTGGCCAGTGTGTGGTGGTGTTTTTCTGCTAGGTGACAACACAGTTGGACTCTTGTACTGGGGTCTGTGCTTGCTCTGTAATGCAGTCCCTGAGAGCAGTCACTCCAGGGTTTGTCTCAAATGCATGAACTAGTGTCAGTCAGCAATTTCTTGATGCTACAGACCAATTGTCTAAACTTTCCAGTGAGAGGCCTTCAAGGAGGATTTTCCTCATGTCATGGTGAAAATCAGTCCATCCAGTGAGAGCTAGGCTAGAAGACACCATTCCTGAACTATTTTAATCAGAGTAAGGACTTTTCCCTCATCCAAAGTGATTTTTTTTTTTTCATTATCATCTAAATCAGGTTCCAGTTTAGAAGACAACACATATTTTCACAGTGCTACAAAAGCCATTTCTCTGCATGCCCTAAGTTTTAACTCTCTAAGACATGCACTAAAAGCTATCTGTATCATAAATTATGCTACAAAACTTAGCTACTTGCTGTAATTACAGGATTCAGTTAATAGCAGTAATTTTTAACTGCTCAAAGTTATGAATAACTCAATAATTTCAGAGCAGTTCATTGCCTGGACCTGGAGGAACCTCCTTCTTTGAATCCTAATAGGTATTTTTAAAGTAATCTCATGTCTGGCCAGCAGCTTAGCAAAAATGTTAGGTGGAAGGCTAGGGAGTTCAGAGATTCATGTGAGAATAGCAAAGATGAGACTGTGTTGGAATTCCTGAAAAAACCAGAAATCTCACAGCAAAAGTCTGATAAATAACTTGGGGACTAATAACATTTTACCAATCAAAAACATACAGTAATTTCACACTGATAAGCCACACCTATTTCACTGAAGAATCGAGCTGATCCCAGAAGTGCAGCTAATCACCAGGTGCAGCTTATATATGGGCAAATTCCGGCAAAATGCCAACCTGGAAGTGTGAGCCAGCTGGGTGAGGAGCTGCTGCGGAGCTGCCGGCTCTCTGCGCAGCGAGGGGAGCCACGGCTCCGCTCTTCACACGGTGAGGGGCGGGTGCCAGCTCTGTTCTTCGCACGGCGAGGGGGACCGCCAGATCATCGCGCAGTGAGGGCAGCTGCGACAGCCAGCACTGGGGGCGGGAGTGCCGGGGCCCACAGCATGGGAAGGGTGCCTGGGGCTGTGTTTAAAGTCTTCGCTAGTCTGTGAAAATTGTTTGCAAATTGACCACCTGACACCAAGCCCCACCCCGTGATCGCGCGATTCTGTTACTAACTCGTTATTTTGTTGCACATGGATCCTCACTTCAAAAAAAAAAAAAAAAAAGTGCAGCTTATCACCTGGTGCAGCTTATTTATGGACAAGTTCTGTGGTCTTCCTGGCTACCCGGAAGTGTGGCTTATAACCAGGTGCGGCTTATAAGTGTGAAATTACTATACTATGATTTGCATGGGTCACGTTAGGAATACATGACTGATTTCATGCAAGTGAAGGTAATCAGGGAGTCTGAATCTGAAATCTGTCTCCAGCAAATAACGTGCACCTTCCTATGTGATAATTGTAGAACTTGAGGCCATCTACAAAATGCAAACAGAATAATTAATATCTCCCTCATAACATAAAATGGTGGGATGGACTAATGTTTGATCTCCTTGAGTCCTCTCCTTGTAATCAGCTCTTATTTTGTATTGCATTATGCATAGTATATTCACTCACGCCTCACCATTGCACTGTTTTCTACCAAGACAATGAAAATACGGGCCCCCTTTTACATGAGCCCACACCACAGATTGCCAGAAGTAGCTTACATCTAACCTGAGGCCAATAGCTGCTGGGAAGTAATTAGTTGTAGTGCTGCTATAATCCCTTAGTAAATGTAAGCACAACTCCTATTTGTGCTGAAGGTGAAATGTTTGTGGTAACAAATGCCCTTTTCTCTGAATAAAAATGTATTTACTTTTAATCAATCAGGGACTCATTATCAGCATTGTCTTCATCTCCCTAAACCCTGGCCTTCTGTGTATGATTTTAGTGCTGGGGGAGAGCGCCTGCAAGGTTATTAAGAGAATGTTGCAAAATAGCTCTAATGACCTGAATCAGCTAGGGATAGGCAGTCAGAAATTACAGGGCAGTCCTATTATCTCCTGGTACCTCTAGGCTTTATCAGACCCTCCCAGTCCTCAAAAGGAGAGGAGGAGGACATTATTGCTGTTCTTGTTGAAGCACTGGGCACCTTCACATGTTGCACGACATGCACACGAGCACGCTGAGTGAAGAGCAGCCCCCGAAGGAGGAGAGGTACTCTGGACCTTTGCTGCTAAGGACTGTGACCTGTGGACTTTGGAAGGTGACATGAGGAAATGGCTGCCTTAATTTAGGGAATGGAGCTGGTTGAGGTGCTGGGGGATGGCTGAGGAGAGCCTGAACTGGGCAGTCAGGGTCCCAGGCTGGTTGTGGGGCTGCCCACACCTGCTGGGCTCCTGTCTCTGCAGTGCTGAGTCTGCCACACAAGCGGATGGGGAGCTGCTGTCTGGCTTTTCCCCCAAGGCATCCAAGTGCCCCTCTCCCCTAGAGTGCTGCCAAACCAAGGCATGCAGCTGAATAAAGGTGTCCTGGCCACAAACCCTTGAAGACCTCCTAGATGGCTGCAGCCCTTTCCCCTCCACCCACCTCTGCAGAGACATAGCATCCAGTGCAGGGCTGGAAGTCCGAGCCATAAAGTTTTGCTGCTTTTAAAATCTGAGAAGGGAACTCTGGGAACTGGTTGCCATGAACTAAGACAGTTGCTTTAGTTATTTTCAGTTTCCCAATATACTTTTCTTGGCCAGCTCTGGAAATAAAAGTTACAAATCTAATACAGTACGTAACTTCCCAGCAGAGGCCCTGCTGCATGGTAAAATGAAGGGTCTTTCCAGCATGCTTTTCCAAGATGTGCACAGGAAAAGAGGAGAATCCTATGCTAAAAGTACATGAATGGTGCTCCACCTCGCTCACTTTCTGGGTCTTCATGTTTGGCCCCAGAAAAGCACCCACATCTAACAGGCTTGTCATCAGGGATGGGAGAGTATTGCAAGAAACAACAAGAAAATCATTGTAGAAACACACCTGAAAACAATGAAAGGATTTTCTGGATTTGTGGCTTCTTCAGCCAGCTGTAGGATAGCCTGTTCTCCTGTGTGGTTAGCTTGGCAAGTCATTTTTCCCTCCCTGTTTGTCTGATGTCCTACTCACAGCAAGGAGGGATGTGACTGATATTGCTGGATGAAAGAAAGTAGCCCTGACTTCAGGTATGGCTGCGCTAGTTGGTATTGCTTTGGCAATTTGTTTTTAATTTTTTCATTAGTTGAGATTTCAACATTGATTGTGAAATATTATGAGCAATGAGAATGGGGAAATCTTATTAGCAAGCTCACTTTAGAGAGGAGAAACTCGGAATCAGTGTCTTTTCCCTGTGGAGGTAATCTGTTATCCCTCAATATACAGACAAGTCTTCCAAGACAAGTGAAATGGCAGCACATGGCATGTGAATGCTATGAAAGGAGCACAGAGCTATGGTAGAAAGTGTGTGTGTGTTGCAGAGGGAAATTTTGATTCTGAACACGTGTGATTAGCTTTTGATACAAAACTCTACCATGACAAACTGTGATCTGGACTCATTATTACCTGCTTCTAGGATCACTTTCTGTAACATCAGCAATGCTGAATTAAGGCAGCATATTTGACTTACAAGAAGAGGTTTAGCAAAGGGTAAATTGTGATAAAAATTGTCTCCTTCCTTGTTTCTTTGTACAGTGCAGATCAAGTGATACACTCTCAGCAGTAATGCAGCCTGATCATTACTGAGCACTCTCCCTGGCATGCCTATGAGCAAACTTTCTATTGTTTCAATTAGATGATCTTGGGCATTCAGGGAATTTAATACTGATGGAGCTCAGCTCCTAAAATCCTAGAAATTAGAGCCTGAGAGAACCTAGGGAATCATCTTGTCCATCCCCTGACAATGCAGATTATTTTCTACTGTATTTTTACTGTGTTTTTTTTCCAGTCTATTTTTAATGATTCTAGCAACGGGGTTTCCATCACTTTTCCTGGGGGACTATTCCACATTCTAATAGATCTCACTGTTAGGAAAATTTTCCTGATATTCAGTCTAAAATTTCCTTTGCTCAATTTCATCCCATTACTCCTAGATATGCCCAGTAGAGGCGGGTGAAAACTGAAAGTGAGTAGGCAAACCTGACACATTATGTGTGCTCAGAGCCAATTTACAGCAGCGGGTAAACTGATAGAGTCAATTTGCAGCATTCTGTAAGTGACAGAGAGGGTCTTAGGGCATGCACTCTCTGAAAATGGTTCTGAATCTTGATGAAAACCCCAAAGTGTAGAAAAATATCCAGAAACTGTAATGACTTTATATTTTTTGCAGCATTCAGGTTGAGCATAACAAGAGTCCTCTATGAAGAGATAACAGGTAGGGCACCTTGTTTATGCTGTGGCTGCCAATAAAACTTAAATTTATAGAGGCATCTGAATGGCGTGCATTCCATTGCACTAAATACTGCAAATTGTCATTTACTTGTACATGCTAGACAGAATTAAAATCCATCTCAGAATATTTGAGCTATTACCCACTAGATAATGAAACCCAAGCTGAAAATTGCATTTGTATTGTAAATTTTCTTGTGTAAGTAACTTTCTGCATAATTTTCTGATATCCTGCTAGTAAACTAACAAAATAAATGTGCTCAATTCCCTTTGCATACATGCACATTTTTTTCTAGTTTCCCTTTTTTCTTCCTTTTCATCCTTTCCTGCACTATTTCCTGCCTTATCTCTGTTTTTTCCTCACTGATAATTCATTAACAAAGAGGCAGCCAATCCTGAAAATACTTTGTTGCCCACATCACTAAACCTTTCAGACCATTCACCTGCCTTTCTTATGGTCTATAAAGTTTGTGGATGTCATCTCTTTATTCTTTTGACATACCTACACCCTTTCTACCCCACCAACTTGTATTACTGAAAAAACTGTCTTGCATCTTACTCCTTATTTATATTCTTTTTTTTTTTCACATCTTCCCCAGCACCTTCTACCAATGGTAAAGAAAAGTAAAATATTTTGTTAATCTCATAGTGATATGAGGAGCTCCTCAGGGACATGTTGTCCAAGTCGTAACCAGACACTGAGGTAGTGGCTAGACATGGTTAGTCGCAAAAAATCCCATGGAAATGGTCTACTGGTGACAAAGTAGGTACATCTGGAAGAAACACAAGTCACAGGCACTGGAATTGCTGGCTGATCCACAGTCATGTGCTACAAATTCAGAAAAGAAGGGGCTTGTGTGAGAGTGCAAGGAAATGCCAGTACTTACAGAAAGCCACACTGTGATGAGGGACAAAAGCTATGTCTGAGACTTGTGGGAAGTAGGGAGGATTCTACAGTCCCCAAGACAGGAGAAGAGGTGAGGCATTAGCAGAAAGATCAGCTTGGGTGTCGGGGCTGTATGTCTGATATCTCACTGAGGCTGTTGGGGCTGCGTGTGTCTCTGGCAGTGACATGAATATATCAGAATGGTTAAGAGGGGGAATCATCTTTGCAGACACTGAACACAGCCTCAGAAACACTCTGTCCAGGGATCTGTGTGTGCAGTCCTGTGGTTTTGGTCAAGAGGATGTTCACCAGAGTATATTACAACTGTTTCTTCTGACCTTAGATTTCATTAATCCAAACAATGTTTTCTGTTTTCCTCACCTTTCCTTCTTTTTGCAGTGAGTACAACTACTGCTCCAGATGCTACATTTTTCTCGTTTGTATTAAATCATAGAAACTACCTGATCTTCACCTCGAATAATCTTTCACAGTTTTTCGGTCTTTTCTTAGTTGGTACTGAAGATGTGTTTTGAGCAAAACAAACAAACAAACAAAAAGCCCTCTGCATAACTGCAGATCTGTTAAATTAAGATGTTGTCTCTCCTTGTAGCAAACAATCAGCAGATGCATTCAAATTGGAATTATGTCAGTGTGTAGGACAGAGATCATCTCCTGTAGGGAAATTCTGTTCCAAGAATTCTGCTCTAAGAATTTACTTCTCATCACAGTCCTGTAAAGTCCTCCACATGCCTTGCCTATATTGCCCTTTTGATTGTCCTCTCCCACGGGTGAGGAAGCTAACAAAACTTACAAAAAGCAGTGCTCTTTATCAGAAGTTGTCCTGGTACAGAATAGGCATTAATCCTTAAACATATTTAGGAATCTGAAGAAAGTGTTGTATCAACTCCATCTGTCTTTGTTGTTTGTTAGGGGAACATTCACCATCTCATCTTTGCACTCCTTTCATCATGTTTCCCTCATTGATCCCATATTTCTCTGACTCTGCTGCTCACAGTGCTCCCTGTGACCCCTTCTTACACTCTGCTCTCTGCCTTCTTTCATGCCATTTGAGCTAGCTTTTCCCATCTCCTTCCTCTAGGTCTGGCCTTAAAACCCATGGGAGTGCTATCCTGAGATTCTCACCACTTGTGTTCCCAAGCCCTTTTTCTTCTCAGCATTGATTGTAATTTGTTTTGATCTGCTAACTCATAAGCCCTTTTGGCCAACAATCTTGATGCCTCGATCCTTTCAGCAATTGTCAGATATTTTGCTAGCTAGCTGATGAAATGCTCTATCTATGTGGTGGTAACTACTAAGCCTAAATTTTGATGTGGTCCTTCATTTAAAGAGGTTAGTGCAGGTCTTCCACTGAATACAGGGCATATGAAACTTAGGAGTGTTAGAGATAGAGAGGATTTGCTGAGCTGGAGCTGTGCAGAAGAGGCAGTGTACAAGGAGAAGGAAGATGCTGCCATCTGAACAGATCTAATGCACAGTTTCTCAGCATTGCTGTGTCTGTCTTAGGGAACAATCCTCTCTCCTGGGTGCTGTTGTATGTAGGGGCCCAAAATAGGCTCATATTTGGAGTTGATCTTATAAGAGTTATTAAAAGCAGAATGTGTTTCCCCTCTAACCCTATTACACAGTTGTCTACTCTACACTATTTAGATCTTTTTCTTTTTGCCACTGGTTTCAGAACATTACACTTTTGTCCTGTCTGTGACTCTTTGGCTAGTCATACTTACCTCTGTCTGTGACTGGAGGAGGTGTCTCCTTAAGGTGTTTCTGCCTTTGCTGTGCAGATCTGTGACCTTCCCTCATGCCCCAAGGAAAAGATAATAGTGGGATTTTATTTTTTTTTTGACAGGATTCTGGCTGAAACTGTGGGTAAGAAATCTCTGCATGGTTAACACTTCCCCTAAAAAAGCAGAACTTTGTACCTTCTTATAAATTATCAGAATTGTATCTGAAGTATCTCCCTCATCAATTTCTCATTCTAATTGAAATAACCTGGTCAGGTCACAAGATAAAAGCCTGATGTCAACACTGGGACGCCATTCAAACAGAGAAATTATGAGCTCGTATTCTTCTTGAATCAATAACAAATCTGCTCTCAGAAAAAACTAGCCAAAAAGAATTAAAGCAAGACCAGAAGGTGCTAAAACAAGAGTTGGAAACTTTACAAAAGGAATTACAGCAGTATCTGGAGGTTTCCCAGAAATGGTTGAAGTGATTTGCAGGCAAAGGTGAACTTTCTGTTGGAGTAATAACTACAAAATGTCCTTACAAATTGAGAAGACCAGTCTGAATTGGTAAGGACAAGAAGGTAAAAGGCAGCTACACTGCCATAGCTGCTTCTAGGAAGGGAGTCACCAGCTGGGAACCCACTATCGGGAATGAAGAGGAACAAGAACTCACTGGCTAAAGTTCAGCTCCATGAAGAAATGGCTGGTCACAGACCCATCATGGTAGCCTGCCATCTGCATATTCGGTTGGGCCACTTCATCTGCTTGGTTGCCAAAGTCAAAGGGTCCCATCAGAGAGGCTGGACTTTCTGAGGTCAAGTAATGCAAATACTTTATATCTTTTAGGAAAAACTCTGTTTGAGACTTACTTTGCTAAATATAAATTATGGACTGAATGAAAGCTGATGAATATGGAGAAGAAGAGTTCTAGCAGCAAGCCTGAATAACCATGCCCAGAGAGTGGCACAGCTCTGATTTCCCAAAAAAAGGCTTCAGGCAAACCTTCCTGATTAAAGCCATCACAGATCTGAGGTGATCCAGGCCCAACTAAAAGTCAGCAGAAAAAGAAAAAGGAGAGAGAAAATCCTACAGGAACAGTAGGAGAATCTGCAGAAACTTGAGTTTCTGGCATGTGCAGATAACAGTGGGGGCTTTCAGGGATCAGCTGGAGAGAGATCAGTTCAAAGGTGCTCAACTGGACTTAGACTTTTACTAAGGTCAAGGAATGACAGCCAAAGACACTCCAAGGGATTTCTGAAGTTTACCATGGAAATTGAGGTTCTCCTCTTGCACTTATAGACCAGAGGAAGAAACAGACAGAAAATTTGTAGTGACTGTCTTTCACCTCTAAGTGCAGTTCTGTAACAGGAGAAGAGAACATAAATGTACCTCTTGATGTTATTGAAAAATAATAAAATGAAAAATTTGTCCCAGTAAAACGGAACTGAGAATAATATGAAGTTCATTTGAAAATTGGGCCTGTGAAATGAAATACGGCCTGGAGGTTGTTCTGTACCACCTCACATCATTGCCAGGGGCGAAGGGACAATCTTCCAGTCAATGATGGCGTGGTTGGGTGGTCAGGTTTTGTCAAGATTTTCCTCATTGTACAATGGTGAACAATCATGTGTGAATTGTTTGCCTTTTGTACCCTGCTATAATATTGTTGCTGTTACTGCATTTCCTTATCTCATTGCTGTTTTCCAGTAAATTATTCTTATCTCAACCCATGTTCTTTACCATTTGTGCTTCCAGTTCTCCTCTCCAGCCCAATGCAGGGGAGGAACTGGAAGAGGGAAGTGAGTGAATGGCACATAGTTTGGAATGTGTCAGTGGGAACACTAAATTGGGGGGATACTATCCCTGAACCTCAACACCTGAGCAGACCACCATTGCTTCATCAAGAACTTCTCCTTCAGCTCAGGGAATGGATGAACATCAAATGGAGCAAGCAAAACTCCTGTTTGTATAAAAGGACCAACACATCATTTTCATTTCAAGCTGGACCGCTAACAACAATAATGGGAATTTTGGGGTTTGAAAATGTAATAGAATTGATGAAATGTGAAGGAATTGTAGACAGTGCCTCAAATCTTACATTTATTAGACCAGACAAGCCAAAAAGACTGGGGATTTGGGAGATTCAAAACAGAACCTCCTAATTGATTTCAAATGGAGAGAATACCTGAGGAATGTGAAGGCATCCAAAACTGGAAAAACAGATTCAGAAACTGGGACCTCTGTAATTTGAACAAGAAATGTGAGTAACTGAGGTAATAGATTAACTAATATGTGAGATAGAGTTTATCATACCTAGTAACAATAGAAAAGGTGTATTCCAAATATGATCTTTAAAGGTTCCTTTTTGAATATGGAGGCTAGATGAAACATATCTATAAATGTCGGAAAGCTTAACCTTCCTGTAATTTTGTTTTGTTAAAATATAGGAAAATTTCATCATGACTTTCACTAAAATATGGTGGCATCATTTCAGCGCTCTGAGTTGAGAGAAAGGATGTAGGTCAGGTTGTCTCTTTCAGACCACTATGTCTAGCTATCAGCCTTTAAGATAACTTAAGAGGTAGATAAACATGTGTTTTTGTCCACAGTAGAAAAGAGGCTTTTCTTGGTGTTGGGTTTTTTTTTGAGAGACATGGGTACGGTGTAAAACCCAAGTAGACAACATACAAATCAACCCAAGAGCGAGAGAAACAATACTTATATTTTTCACAGGGAGTTGCAAAGAAGCTTCAAGCAAGGAAATTGTCTGTCTCTGGATCCTTCTCATGACAAAAATCAGTATTTGGTACATTTATTTAATTATACTACAAGTATGTGGATAAACATATTTTATCAAATACATGATCTCCATCACCAATTTCCCCTCCTAGTAAGGATTCTATAGAAATTTGGCTACCTGCTCACATCTAAAGGAGTCACAAAGCTTCCCACCTTGATAATGAGATGCAATACAATAAAGATGATCAGTAATAACAGATCTACGGTTTTGAGCAGAGAACTTAAATACAAAGATCCAGGCTCAAAAGATCTTCTGCCATGTTCCACACAAAATTCTTCCATGAGTTAATGAAAAGTTTGGTTCTCAGAAGAATAATCCAGATTTAAATACACTTTTTTTTTGCTAGTTGCAGGATGTAGAAAACAACATATATTTGAGTAGGAAAAACTGACAGAAACATAAAAAGTGGTGTAGAACGACAGGGTGGATATTCTTTACTGATAAGGAGAGACAAGTTTGTGAGGAGGAAAGCATTATGATCAATAATCAGCCACAGTTCAAACTGAGTGGTTGAGAAGCAAATTGAACAAGTGGAGCAGCACCTGATGTGGCTTGTTTTCTTTGCTGATGGACTGCTGGGTTTGATCTTTGTGCAAAAGTCTTGGATGATATCTACAGAGTCTGAAAAAGACATCCCTGAAGTCTCACCTATTTATTCCTTTATTTTGCAGATAGTCTGTGGAGAGCAAGGTTTGATCCACAACAGAGGATCCTTTGAGTTGTAGTGTTTACCTTGCTATCTCAAGCCCTAACCACTTGGTTCTTTGTAATTTGATTATTTGGTCACGCCCTGGAATGCAAAGTATTACTCTGATGTATTTGTATAAACCTAGGCTCTTCAAATGCAGTAAGTAGCTGAATGATGTATGTTAATGACATGCTCTCAATAATTTTTATAATGCGAGATCTCAGCCCAGATTTAATGCTTAATATCCCAGGGATTCATACTGAAATTATTACACACATTATGTATTCCATTCCTTGGACTTAGAATTAATTTCAAAACAGAGCAACTCAAAAAAGAGCAAAAGTGCATCCTATTTGTTTTCTTGAGGGAGTTTGCATGGGTAAGTCTATTTATTCTGGAGTTTCTGAAGTTAGAAATACCTTTTCCCTTTGCTATCTTTGATCTATCCCAATGAATTGTGCAGAACATTTCATTTCTGTGTCTTGCTTTAGTTATGTCATTTTCTCATTCACTTGAAAAATATTTACCATAATAAAATTTACCTCCTTAAATAAAGGACACAAGTTGTTACAAAACAGTCTCAAAATCTTTGACACAAATCTGGCTGCCAAAAATAAGCAGGAAAAAAATAGCTGTTTCTCTAGGTCCCTTTTATGGAAGACTGCATAGGAGAATTCATAATCTGCATTGCTTTGATCGATCATTCAATCTTTGCATTGGTGATGTTTCTAATACAGGGGCTTAGCCTCTGGAATGACTCCAAACAGGATGGAACAAAGCAGCTAAACGTGTGTTAGGTTGTGATCTGAGTACTCTCAGGCAATAAATCTTTAATTTGCAAGATTGGCAAGTGTCTCAAAATTAGAATTAAAGGAACAATTAGCATTAGTGATGTTCTCTCAGTGTTGTGAGCAATTGCTTTCCTAGACGACTTTTGAAAGACTGGGTGTTATGTCCAAGCATATTTCTAAGATGCCCACTAAACCACCCTTTTGCTCCCTTCCTCAAAAATCAAGAACAAAAAGCAGCAAAAAGATGTAAAAGAGGAAAGGAAGCTGAGGCTTACATTTATTATAGCTCCACCCGATGGGATGATTTGTTCTAGTCGTGTTTCTATCCATCCTCTTGTCCCTGAGCAGGCCTTTTAGCTTGAACAGTGTGGATAGAATACCCCAGTGTGAAATAGTCTGCTTAGGAAAGGGGAATTTTCCCTCAGGCATGAGGACAGCACCGTAGTAATGTTATTTGTGTGTGTAAAGGCAGAACAATCTACCACTGTGGCTGAAGGAGGATTGCAGGTTTACCTATGCAGATAGGCTTAAGCCTCAGGTGTGCATGGTTGCTTGGACACACAATCCTCCTAGGCTAGAGCCATAGAGGGCTCTAATTTCTCCTTCAGGCCTGCTAAACCAAAATCTGTTTCCCAGCTTTCCTCTTTCTTCTTGACGTGTCCCCATGCATGCGTGAGCATCACGCAGTTGGGATACTGAAACAGTCCCACCTATTTCACAAAAAGTGCCAACAGGCTCCTCAAAACACCTTATCCTCTCCCCCTCTGATGAACGCTCCAGCAACTATTCCCTTAACAGCTCCAGCATCATACCAGGCAGAGCAAGCAGGAGAAATAACACCTCTTGTCAACTAAAGACTCCATGAAGTTTTTATATTAAGTAGAGCAGGAACTGTAAACATCCCAAGTGAGTGTCCTAATCCCCCTGTCTTGTCTCCATACTTGCTCTCCCTGGCTACTTAATTCTCTCTTACAAAATTGAGCTGCTTCACTGGTGACAAATTGGGAACAATCCCCCGCAGTCCCTGGCCTGTTAGTTATGGTATTCCCTCATGAGATACAAGCTTGAAGCTTTTTCCAGTAGAGAAGTGAACTAGGGTCTCCTGCAGGCTCTGAAATACTTCTCCTAACCATGAAATGAGACACATCTCCAAAGAACTGTGTTCCTGCCAATGTGTCTTTCCATCTGCAATTACCTTCTCCCTCTGCTCTGCTTTGGGATGGGGAAGAAGTGGGAATTTGGCCCTGAATGAAAGATTATTAGCTTCTTTCTCAGCGAGGGAAAGGACAGGGACATACAATAAGAATATTAATTTTAATGAGAAACTCAGACTGGCAAGAGAACTTTATTGGCAGAAGTGAAATTAGCTTTTCTACATAAACAGTTAGTGATGTCAGGGGACTAGTCATTCATTGCCCAGAAGGAAAAAAACAAAACAAAACACAAGAGTCTTTAAGGGTCCTTACTCTCAAGAATACTCTTCACTGTTTAATACAGAGAGGATTTGCTTTGTACTTCAGGAAAAATCAAGTGTGAAAGATATCGTCCCTTTCCAGCATTTTGAAGCAGTAAATATCCAAATGGAACAAAGTACTTCAGGCTTTTCTCCTGACCCTTCACCTTCTTCCACACATAGACATGCTCACATGCTCTTCACTTTTATTTTTAAAAGCCATTTCCCAAGTCAGAAGGTGAGCTAAGTGTAAAAATCTTCATGCTTGTAAACCCAGCCAGACCCATTTCTGCTTTGGTCCATTCTTGCAAGACTCACTTTTCCTTGTCCCACTTTTCCTCTTTCTCCCTCCCTCTTGCCTACTTGATCGTGAAGACCAAACTGTTAAGGTTGGACTGTCGTTTTTTCCGGTTTTCTGCTTTCCAACTTTCCTGATCTAGGAGGAATGGAGGGGACAGTAGGGGATCAAGGCCCCCCCATTAGGTGACAGATAATTTGGGGCCCAACCAGTGAGAGTCCTGAACCAAAGGCTGTTTCTTGCCACTTGTACCACACATGTTAAGATAACCTCTGCACTGCCAGGCAAAAGCCAGCTGTGTAGCCTGCTCAGTGGTTTTCTTGTGTGTGTGTTCACTGGTAGGATGGAATTTAACTCACAGAGTAAGAAACCATGGAAGAATTACAGATTATACAGTATACAGCTTCCCAGAAGGAAGGTTTTATCTTGCTCCCACCTCATATTGTGAAGAAAAATAGCAATTTATGTTGCAGAACAAGAATGCAGCCAGCCTGTAGCAAAAGGTGCTATGTAGTAGAAGTGATCCTATTTTATACTTGAGAGTGGAGCCAAAAGGAGAATAGTCACCAAGGCTTATTTCTTCACAGAAACTGGACACGTCTGATAACATTTTGTTGGTTTTTATTTTGTTTTTTTTACCCCAGCAGAGGAGGAGGCAAATGCATGCAGATTTCTAATATTTCCACTTCTGTAATGTCCAGCCATGACGCTACTTTGCCTGTGTCGGAGGCCAGCAAAGCCAGAATGGTGAGGACATGCAGGGTGAAGCTACTGCTGGCAAGAGGTAAAAGAGAAAAAAGCAAAATAGCCACTCCTAGACCCTGTAGCTGTTGCCTGACTTCTCTGGATTCCAAGTAGTAACAAGATCAATTAGTTCCTCTTTTGAGGAACTAAGGGGTTTCCCCTTATTACATCCCAAAACCTTGCCCTGGTTTCTCCCTTCAGGGCCAGAGCAGTCAGGCAGACACATCTGGGAGCCTTGCCTCTGTCTCTGTGGTGCATGGAGGGACGCTCATTTACACCAACAAAAAAATGGCTATGCTTCTATTGACTAATCAGACCACAGTTTGTCAAGGAAAAATTATTGCTTATGCATCAACATTCACTTCAGGTTTTTTCTGAAGATAATCTAAATCCCATTTACACCCAGCTGCCACATCTTGGTAATTCTGAACACATTCAGTTTACATATAACTTTGTTCATCCTTTTTCTCATCTTGAAAACAGGAAAAAAATCTATCTCGGAATATATTCTGCTATAATTAAACAAATACAGTCAAGATTCAGAGCCATCTGTATTTCATACCATACTTCATAATGTCTCAATATCACAAACTCTAAGGAGTAATACTATACATTAATGGGAACATGTGTCGTATCTACTTGCTCTTTATGACTTACAGGCTATCTATATTATCCCCATGTCTCCAGATCTCTGAAAACAAGTGTAAATAGTAATTCTTATTAACTGCAGAGACACCTGCACTGATATGGACAAATCTGGTCAACAGCAGGTTCCCCTGCTGTTTTACTAAGCCTGCAACATGCTCCTGTCTCTGGCAGATGCTCCTGTTTTGTATTAGTTCTAAGCAGATATCAACTTTATGCACTTTTTGAAATTCCTTTCAGGAACCACTGTCCTTCTGGCTATCAAGGGCCTTTTGCTGGAGCAAAGCAATGAAGAGATCAGGGAGGTACCAGGAGACTGAATTTTCGTCCTGAAAATTATTGGCAGTTTTTGTAATCTTCTCATATCCCTTCTGCTAGGGATTAGCAGCAGCAAGAAGAGTAGCTTTACTGGGGAAGTCTTGTAAAATAAACAAACATTACCAGTCTAAGCATCCACCCATTAAATACCAGTCAAATTACCAGTCTAAGCACCTAGGATTGCTAAATACCTTTCTTGAGCACACTAGTAGGTAATACTTCTCTTCTTGAAAGCTCAGAGTATTTGTACAAAGCAAGAACATCATGAGGGAAAAAAGTAACAGAGCATCAGCCTGGGAAAATACAGCAATAAACAAACCCAAAAGAATCATAAGTGGAACACTCTCCACTGTGGATTTTGCCTGTTCTTGCAGCGCTGAAGGGATCCCTTGGATCATTTAGTGCAAAGCTGGGTGGTGATAGACAACAATTTAACGTCATTCCTTTCTTAAAAGGAAGAAGCAATATTGTAACACTTTCCAGGGTCCTGTCCTGTTTTGTTTTTTCTACCAAACATCTGTTCCAAAACCATACTTCTGGTTATTTGCCTAATGTGAGCCCTGAAGGAACATATCTCCCTTGCAGAGACAGGATGCTGCTGGTGCAGCATCGGAGGCAGCACAGGTCACCATGAGACATTGCTCCTTCCAACTCAGCTCCATGTCCCCATGGCTTTCCTGGCCCCCCATCTATTTTCAGAGTCTTGAGGCTATTAGAGCAGTATCAAACATGAAGGGCCAGAATCTTAAGAGAGCCTGAAAGTCCTGAGAAATTTACTGGCTTCCATCCAGTGGGCCATTTTTCTTCTTGTTGCATTTCTTGGAGGAAGAAACAACTGGGTTTGTGAGGTTTGTTAAACCTTATGTTCCCAGAGATACAGAAGGGAACAATCAAGAGCTGCACACCACAGACTGAGATACCTGAGGAGTTTCACCCCTGAAGACATAGCTCTGCCTATGTCACACAGCTCAGGACTCTGGGACCTTTGGTACAGGCTCCCACAGAAAGGTGTTTCTGCCCCAAAACCACCCTGATTAAATCACTGCATGGTATTTCCAAGTAAATGTAGCCAACTAAGGAAAGGGAAGAGTAGTTGTAAAGCTATGTAGAGCTTTCCTTTGTTCAGAAGCAAGAATAGATCCAATAGAGGTACATAAACTAGCTACTTCTTTGTCTTAAACAGAAATACAGATGTGATGTACTAAACCAGTGACAAGTGACATGCTAGCACGGCAATTAGGAGCACACAGAAAAATGAATACAAGCAGTGAAATTAAAAGACAGCATTGTTGGAATTGTTAATTGTATGGTAATTGGAAGTCAAAGCAAGGACTATTTAAAAATCCAGGTTGTCTACTAGGAGTTCACAGACCAACAGCACGTCAACAAAAATTAGGAAAGGAGTCCAGATTTTAATTGTAAATGGGATACTAATCAGCAGCAGCTCAGTTTCTCTAGTGTCAGTCAGAGGTGGTTGCTTGACATTTTACATTTTACTTTTTGCTTTAACAAAAGCTCACCAATGGCCTAGATAGGGGAAAGTTCCTAGTAACTGGTAACTACTACATGTTTAGCTACACAGCAGAAGTACCTACTTGGATAAATCTCCAAAGCCTCACATATAAATGTCTCTATCCTAATTATGTAATTAGGGGTGTGAATAAATACAAGATATCTGCAGCAAACAGTTGTATAGTGGCAGAGCAGTCAGCACTGCATGTAATTATTGCTACTCATTTTTCTACACTCCAGCTTTGCTGAAAGATAGGTCTGAGTACTATTCTTTGTTATATTTCTTGGGAAAGATTGCAGAGTTAAGCATCCGGGCTAACATGGGTAATTCTCTGAGAGACAGATGTTAACAGTTCCCTGATTCCTTTCTTGTCTACACAGGGAATGTACACCATGTTTTCCTGGGGTCACAGGTAGGGGTTTCCACTCATTCCTTGGGGTGACACCTGGGGCACACCAAGAACATCTCCCTGAAGACTTAGACCAAAATATCTACTACACTCTCAATGTAAGTATCCTCATTTTCAGCTGGGAAATTTAGCTCAGAGATGAAGATTATCTACAAATTGAGGTAATTTCACAAGGCAAACTCCCCACTGGAGCTGAGATAAATTTGTCTCATCCCACCACAGCTAAGTGCACACCTCCTGGCACCAGGTATTCTCTTCTGTGTGCAGGGATGACAGAAACATAACCTGCAAAGCCTCATCCTTTATGAGCAATTTTCTGCTATTTTGTCCATTAGCAATGGGAGAAAACCTGGCCATTGCTGAATGCCAGGTAGGTAATTAATACAATCATTTCTTCTTTGTTGCTGAGCCCTAAGACTCCAGAACTCCTCAGCAGCTGAGGATTAGTACAATAACCTCAGTCACTATGACTGACTCAAAAACTGTGTGTGACCATGTGCTTGGGCATTTTCTGAGGCACTCTGGTCATCATCAGGTTGTGTTGGACAAGCAATATGGATGATAATAATAATAATAATAATAATAATAATAATAATAATAATCCTTAGAGTCCAAAGTTTCACCAAAACATGCAGCTCCCAAAGGCTCCAATCCTGAGTGGTGTATTTCTGCTAATGATTTTGCCACAGAATATTTTAATAGCTACAGAGCTTTTGCTAAGATGACTTTACAGGTTATCTCTTGTACAGCCTGGGCTACTCACTTGGGAAAGGTTTTTGGGATTCATTCATTTCCAATTTTCTGTGTAAAGCCATCTAGCTATGTACCATTATCCTATACACATCACCATGGTATCTAAGTGCCCCCTCCCTGTCCCTGTTTACATTCATTATTCACAAATCTTTGTACATACAGGATTTGGAGAAGGACTGCTCTTCATACAAATGGCTACATTCATATGTTATCTTGGGTGTCTGTGCACAACAAAATGTTCATTAACAAGGTCTATCTACTACAAATCATTCACTCCTGTGTTTCAGATATTTTCTGTACCTAGCCAAGGGACTTCAGTGACTGCTTTGGAGCTCAGCACCAATAAGGCACAACCACAATCACCCTCTTATAATAACATTTAACACAGCTAAGCCCTGGTCCCTTATAGTAGTTGCCTCAGAGGAAATATGTGTTGTCTCACCAGCAAGCAGAAAACAGAGAAATGGTCATGTTCCTCAAGCTGATGCCTTAGGTTTTGAGATTTCTATTCTGCTAGGGTGAGCTTTTCCGTTGTGCCAGGGTGATGAAGACAAAATAGTCCAATTACAACTGTGGACTTCAAGGACAATCTCTCCAAATCTTGGGCTTTAAGCATAAACAATGTGAAGAGAGGAGGGCAGGCCAGCCAGTAAGCCAGGAGGGTGAAACATTACAATTTGATTGGATGGTTGACTCCTGTATGCAATGGACTAATATCTATAATGGTGTAAGATCTTGTGACCAACTCCACTTTTGCTTCCATCTTGGAGCTGTCCAGGCAGAGGCCACGTCTGTGGCACTGATTCTGTCGGGGTGTGGCCTTGAAGGCCTTTCAATAAATACCCATTTTATTCCCCTTCACTCTGTGTTGCTTCTAGCTCCTCTAGGCATCAGAACAACTAGTTCAAAATACCAGAGGGAACCAATGGGCACCATTTTTCTTCAAATCAAGGGGTTTGTGTGCCCAAAACACTTCTAGTGTGCTGTTCCGCATCCATTTTCATTGAGGGATGCACAAAGAAGTAGATATGTATTCAAAGAACAAGATGCCATTTTCATACTGAAAGGACTGAGGCCAAAATGGAAGATTCCATCTGCCATATCTTGCAATGCAAGATTCCTTTTACAAAGACAACCCTGCATGTCCAAAATCAAATTACAGTCATTTCACAACTATAAGGCACACCAGCTTATAAGGCTCACTTCCGGGTTGTTGGCAAATTTACGAACTTTGTCCACATATAAGGTGCACCGGACTATAAGGCACACTTTTTTTTGCAGCGAGGATCCGCACAACAAAGTAAGGAGTTAGTAACAGAATTGGACAATCGCGGGGTTTATTAGCAGGTGCTCAATTTGCAAACATTTTTCACGGATCAGCAAAGCCTTTAAACGCAGCCCCAGGTGCCCTCCCCATGCCGCGGGCCCCAGCACTCCCGTCCGCCCCCGGTGCCGGCTGCCACGGCTGATCTCACAGCTGCCGATGCGGCTCGCCCTTCTGGGTTGGCAAATTTCTGAACTTTGTTCATATATTAGGCGCACTGGATTATAAGGCACACTTCTGGATTTCGATCAAAATTTTAGTGAAAAGGGTGTGCCTTACAGTCATGAAATTACTGTAATGAGAATTGCTCTGCTATCAGAACATTTGTACCTAAAGCATCTGTCTAGGAATTCAAATATTGGCTCTGATCTCTACTTTTTTGCCTCCCATTCTGCAGTCTTGTCTGAAGTACAGTCCTGTAAATTGACTGCTAGGTCAAGGCATAAAACTTAGTGAGTGGATAGTGAAAAATCTTGAAATAAGCACCAAGGAATGCAGGAGTGCCAATGCAAAAAGAGCAATAAAGAGCATTTAAGTGTCTCACATAAATGGCTAATACAAGCCTGATGACATCGTCTTCAGCAGCAGTGCACCTCAAGCCATGCCTTTGCAAACAATCAGGTGCAGTGGAATTTTGCAGGCACATTTTTTGGAGTGCAGCATTTTTGGAGTGGAGTTTGGAGTGGTGCTTGAGTAACACAGGGAACATGATGGATATAAATACAGACCAAAACTCTTTACCACTACAAGCTGCCTGAATAAAATCAGATCAGAAAGCAGGAAAAACAAAATGTAGTAAGAGACAGCTGAAAATCAGTTTGGACACCTCTCTATATAGTTTACAAACTTAATGCCACCTGTTTGTTCAGTAGTAAGCAGAATCCATGGGTTAGTTTAAAAGGTGACTTTCAAAAATATTTAGCAGGAGGGGATGTCATGGAGCAGAAGCTTAAATCTCACAGAGTTACTGTCTTGCCTCTGCAAAGATGTTGTGTGGCCTCGACAGTCTTCCAGAGTGGCAAATGCTTCCCAGGATGCTCTGGGAGAGCTGACACACTGAACTAATCTTTAATTTATTGATGCACTACTTCACTGAGAGATGTACTATATCAATAAATGGCTTTAGTTAAGAAGCTAAGGTCTAAGAAGCAGTGGTAGGTGCTCAAAAAAGTACATCAAAGCTTACAGAAAATAAAATCAAGAGTTTGTGGGAGAAAATTGATGTCTAGGAAGGACAGAAAGAACAAATAAACATAGAAAACTTTTAAGTAGGAGATTTGCAATCTTAAGCATAACCAGCATTTTGCTGGTTTCTACATTCTCCCCAGTTTTCCAGCAGCCTATGAAGAGATTATTAGGGAGTAAATAGCAGTAGTCATCAGATAAAAACCAAATTGCCTTATGATGAAATAGGAAATCACTGTCCCACCAAGGGCAGTATGGCCTGGTAGCTGCTAAATTTTTTGCAATGATAAACCCCAAATCATTTAATCTGCTACTGCAGTGGGCAGCACTTGTGGTCTTGTTGTGCTTGATAGTAAGCTCGGAATAGAGAAATAGGAGTAAAAGCAAGTCTGAGTCCACACAACAAAAGACACACTGTATTTATGGCCTTTTTACTTTAACTCCTGTCTTTTGATTTTTCCTAAAAACAATGGAAAAATGAGAACAGGAGGATATCCACAATAACTGCAGGAGTGGAGTACCTCCCTGCAGCTGATATCTCTGTATACATGTGTTTTTTCTCATCTTCTGTACATTGCAGTGTTAATGGTCTCCCCTTGCCCAGCCCATGGAGGAAGTGCACTGCCCTATGCCCCATTCCCAGTCCCACCCCACTGGTTGGTGATAGCTGGCTGGATCACCCAGCCCACTCACACCTTTTACCCCAAAGGATGTGCAGCTGGCACTGGACACAGGAGAAGCAGCAGGTCCCTTCACACAACACACTGCAGGTGAACATGTGAACCCAAGAAAAGCCATTTGGTCTGTATTTAGCAAGGCCTGTTGTGGTAGAATGAGGACTAATGGCTTGAAACTAAATGAGGATCAACTCAGATTAGATATGAGGAAGAAGATTTTTACAATGAGGGTCGTAGAACCCTGGAACTGGTTGCCCAGAGAGGTGGTGGATACCCTGTCCCTGGAAACATTCAAGGTCAAGTTGCATGGGGCTTTGAGCACCCTGATCTAGTTGAAGATGTCCTGCTCATGATAAGGAAATTGAACTAGACAGTCTTTAAAGGTCCCTTCCCAAACTATTTTATTATTCTATGATCTGTGATACAGAGAAAAGGATCCACCTCTTCTAAAGGTTTTTATAAAATAGTTCCTTAAAGCAATATCTGTAGGTGAAATGCTGCTGTTATTGGCTTTGCTTTTGGAAAGTTGCTGGAGATAAAGGAAAAAGCTGTTTCAATTGAAAAGATGGGCCAGGACACTTGGGGCAGATATTGCTCCTTGCTCCTGAATACAGCTATTCAGCAAAACGGAGCTGCAACTGCTCTCCCCCCACGGGGAAATGCCATGCTACAACCTTGACACATTCTTGCAGAAAACAACTGTTTTTTCATATTTCCCAGCTAGAACTGGGCAATTTTCTCAAAAACACTGTGTTTTCTGTCACCTTGATTTCCCACCAGTATTCCCCTGCACCACCCTTAAGTTCTTGGGAGCCCCAGATGGGACAGGGAAGCAGTGTTGCCAAATGCAAAGAGCTAAAAACAGACAAAAAGGAGTCTGATTTGGCTGCCTAAGAGTGGCATTGCTGGAGAAGATGTACAACCACAAGGCCTGGTTTTACTTCTGCTGCTCCTGCTTTTTGGGCAGTCATGGGGCACTGAGTCCCACTCACAGATTAAGCTAACTGAGCAGCAGGACCAGCTTATGCCCTTGTACCAGACATGCTCTTGTTTTCCATGACCCCTGGCTCAGTATGTGGATGAACTGAGGTGGTCCCTGGACAGACAATGAACCTGATCAGTGACAAAATTTTTTTATTCAAAATAAAAACCAAAAAGCCATGAAAATAGTGGTGCCTATTCTGCTGTTGCTGCTTCCTTTCCCTACTTCGCTGTTCTCTTAAAAGCTTTTCCAGTTCTCTGTTCTTCACTTGAGCTTTTCCTCTGACATGGCCCTTTTCCTGCAGCCTATTGCATCTGGAGGATGCTCAGTGGTCTCTTGTGGCCTTGTTGCAGCTCCAGCTCTCTCCCTGCAATTCCTTTTTTTTCCTTCAGAAGAGCTAAGACAAGTGCCAGCTAAGGAAGCAAGATGTATCTCTGCTAACAGCTGCTCCTTAAAAACTTGCAAAATCAGTAAGTGCTGGGAAGATTGTTCATCCAGGGGTTACAGCTTCAGAGAACACTCTGGCCCCAGCCCTTTCCTCTCTGATGGGTTCTTGAACTCGAGTGGAGCTGTTGAACAATCCTTTACTACATTCTTTTCTATGCCAGACACATCTTCTCAGATGCAAATCACTTATGCCCCAATGCACTGTTTTACATTCAAGAACACCACGGCACTCATTTATTGCAGATTTTACTTGTGCACAGCCTGTATTCATGTTGCAAAGTCATTTAACACATAGCTGTTAATGTCACAGGCATCTCCTAGCATTTTAGGCAGGATATCCAGGTCAGCCCTGGAGATGTTTTGGCAGGTGTGTCTGCCCATGGACATCTTTGCTGTCCTGAGCTCTCAGACACCTTTCAGTATCACTGCTCCAGCTTTTGCTTTAAATCAATCCAAAGGTTACTAATTTCTACAATGCCTTTGCAGTTTCAAAGCTTCCTCTTGAATTTCATACTCGGGCAGAGCTGCCAGTGAAAACAATTAGTAGTTTGCCTGGGTAATGAGCATAAAATTGGAGCTGAGGTCAGTAAAAATTATTGCAGGAGAAAGGTTGCCATAGCTGAGCCTATGCAGCACTCCTCTTAGCTCCCTGTCAAAGGACTAGAACTTTCATTCCATGAATCTTTTTGTAAACCCCCTAGCTTACAATTTTCTCTATAAAACAACAATGGATTTAATTTGGCTTTTAAAGAACAGAAGGAGAGGAAACACCCTGTACCTGATCTGAATCTGAAAGTTAAAGAGGGAATTTTACATAAAACAGAGCAAGTCAGAACGTCTTTATTGGGGCTCTGATTTTACGTCAGAGAGCATTTCATAGACTCTCATATTCTGCAGGTTTTTTTTCCCGATGATATGCTTTTAATCCTCATCTTCACCGGCAGTCAATTGCTTCTCCTGTCCCTTGCTGCCCACCTCTGCCTCGCTGTCAGTATTTCTGGCTGACTCTATTCACAACCCTCCCTTGCTAAGCCCCATGTCTGCTCTGAGATTTCTCCCCACAGCCACAAAGCCAAAAGCCTTAATATACCCTGCAAACCAAGAAAAGTCAGTGGCAAGAGACGGAATGGGAGAGGGGAAAAAAGCACTGAATGTGTGCACTGACCACTCAATATGTATTTATTGTGGGAACTAGTCTAGAAACTGACCTGAAAACATGAAACAAGTGGGGGGCAGGGGGCTTAAATCCATATGTTTATTTTTATGATGTGAAATCTATTGCCCCTATAAACCGTTAGTAAGGTGGGTTGGGCTAAAGGTTCTTAAATTTTTGTTCTAAAGGGTAAACTGTGTCTGTCTTGATTTTTCAGGATTGTGTGCAGCTGACTACAAAGCTGATATTTCTGTCACAAACTTGACAGAAACTAAACCTGAAAAATTGAGGGTAACATACTTCTACTTAGAGGATTTAAACCTATTACTTTTTTTTTTTTTTTCTTTCCATAGAATTGCTTTAGCATACCAAAAATTTTCTAGGGGAAAAGATCTCTGTTATTCAGCATCTAAATTAAAGGCTGATAAATCCAATCGTTCTGAAGTGTTCTCCTTTAGCCCGCCAAGGTGATCTCCAGAAAAAAATGAGTAAGGCATTTATTCTTGTCCTTATGTATCAAGTGGAATGAAAAAAAAAGTGTGAAAACCTAGAAATCCACATTTATTATTTTGTTATGCCTGTGCTTTATACAACCTTTTTTTCCCCCCTTATTCCAGGCACATTCCAGGATGCGACTTGCATGACTTTTAAGAAGGACCACATAAAAATATCAGACAACTTTTACAAAAAGCCTAGAGGCAAGTTGCACTCTTTTCCTCTCACTTTAATTGGATTAAAAGTGACAATGACAGTTCATGATTATGATTTTGAACAATTTCCTGAAGAAGCACATAATCTAAGAAAGAGAGGATGCCAGGCTCACTTCCAAGATTCTTGAAAGTACTCTGCTGGAAGTTGGTAGGCATTTGACTTACAAGTCCTTAAAAAATTCAGACTTGTTTGGCTCAATTCATTCATTCAATCTCAGCTTTGTTATGGAATGGCTTTGGTCAAACAAAAATTTTTTTGTGAATAAAGTAGAATCAACCTAAAATATGTCTTAGTTCTTCTGGTGGTTCTCAATATTCAACTGGAAACCAAAGCTTTCCCCTTGTCCTTTCAAAGCCACCAGGAAAAACAGACAAGATGCCTGAAGGACTCATGCAACAAGAAGGTAGCAAAATTCTATTAAAGACTTCATTAATGATATATAAAAATATTTTCTTGTGAAGGCAGATTAATCTTAAATTCCTTCCGGAAGGAGCCCAGTTCTGAAGAATGCTGAGAACATTCAGGCATCTTCATTAAAAAATGCTAAGGGCAGTATGTAGGTTCCTCACCATAGTGAGTTTTCTTAAGGAGTGAAAGAGAATTGAAACTGTTTTTCAGAAGACAGTTATTCAATATGTCTTATGCTAACAGTTTGCTGTTCCAGAGAAAGTCTTTGGAGAAAAGAGTGGAGGCAAAAAGACCAACACAGAGGCACCAGCAGCAACAGGCTCCTTATGTCTAGCTGACAGTTTTGGCAAAGCAGAAGACCAACTGGGGTTAGATGTCATCAGCTATTTTAGGGGATTTGTGTGTTTATTTATGACATTTTTGCATTTTGAAAGGGGAGAATCGTGCTGCTGCACTATTAATGGCAGTGTACACTTCTTTGAAAGTCTTGGCAAATTTAAATACCCACAACCCCACCTAACAATTAATAGGAGCTGCCTGCATAAGTTCTAATTCCCCATTCAGATTCCTCTTCTTTCCCACAAGAAATGTTATTGCTGAGAGGTAAGTATTTTCTTTCCAGGGAACAGAAAAGAAGTCTCCTGACCTCCCGGCTGACTGGCATTGCCTGACCTCTTATTGACCTTGCTGCAATTGCATACCCACAGCTTAGACAAAAAAAGCCACCTTTCAAAACAGGCCACTTAAACACTGTGCTTGGGGAAGATGATGGGAAAAGAAGCACTACCTGCTCAGTTTTAACATTTTAATAATTTGACAAAACACACAGCAAGGAGGATAAAGTTCTGGAAATGCCTTGGGCTAAGTTTTTTTCTCTATTACTAACATCCTTTCTCTTGTTCTTCCATGAGTTTGTCATCCAACTATTCCAAAAGTCAGAACAAACCCAGGAAAATTGAAGAATGTTTTAGCTGCTGTCTATTTGATCACTTTCAGGAAGTGCAGACAAAACTCTTAAGATCAGTAGCTAATATTTTTCATAAGGAAGTTTGAAAAAACTGATGTCTTTAGGAAACATCTGGACAGGTGGCTCACACAGACAGCTCTTCAGACAGCAAAACACAAATCACTTTGGATCTCTTTTGTCTGCTGGAGCTCCTTCAGGACTAATTCAGCTCTCTGGATCTTGATGTGTCTGCCTCTCTGCCATTGGTAATTGACTGGCACTCCCCAGTTTTCTGTTTTTCGACTCCTTTTCCAGAGAAGGCTACACAAAACAAAAGGGTCTTGTGGTACCTCTGTTCCCAGCCCCATAGGCCCTCTTTCCCTGGGTGGCCAGGGACCAAGTGAGACGAGTGCACAGGGGTGTATGGGGGCCCAGGAAATTGTTTCTATAGCAACAGCAACTACATTAACGCATTTTGAAGTTTCTTCCTACTCATCAGTCTTTAAGGTTTCAAATGTTGTGGAGACTCTGATCAGGCAAATGCTGTTTCCTCATCGTGATCTCTGATTTGTTCTCATCAAAACCAGTTTTGTGTTGAGGGGAATTCTGCTTGGGACATTAAAAGAAGATGTGGCAAAACAGCAATAAATAAGCAGCTGAGAACAATGTTTACTGTCCAGGGGAGAATGAGGAGGTAGGATGGTCTTTTAGATGCAGGCCACATTCAGGACCTCTGGTCCAGCTGTATTTTACTGCTTGAAACCTCATGTTATATGCAAGTGACCTCTTCTGTAGCCTGAGTCTTCGTACAAGAGAGAGCTTATATGACTGAATATTCAATATTTCCTTATCATTAATCCTTATTTAAATGAATGTTCTGTCCTCTTAGTAGATATGCTGTGTGACAGACTAATAAACACAAAATAATACAAAAATGGGTATTTTTACCTCCTTCAAAATCTTGCAGATGTTTGGGTCCCAGTGATACTTCTTAGTGGATGGAGTTTGCAACTGCTATAATTAAGCAATATAGTGCCGTTAAGTCACTCGAGAGGAAATTAGGAACTAAACTAGTGCTGTGTGCCGAGGATGCCAAAATTGTGAGCTGAGATCTTAATTCAGAGCATGAAAGTCTGCCTTTTTTCCTAGTTTACTTTAAAAGAGGCGTTATTCCTATTATACGCCATCAGAAGATGTAAAAAGTGAGTTAAATCTGTATTCAATGTTTATTTTACATGCAAATTGGATCTCAGAGTGTGGGAAAAATACATTTTTGTCACCAGTGCTTTCTGTTTTTCTAGTACTGTATTAGTTTTTAATGGGAAGGAGAAATGTGCTGATTTGGAGTCTTTCCAGGGGTTTGGCAGTGTTCCACTGCATCAGCGCTGAGTAAAGAAGATGTTATTCTTTCTTGTTGCAATAAGAACTGGGTGAAGGCAGTGCCACTTCTCTGAGCCATCCTGGCAGAGCTCCACCTACGGGGAAGCAGCGAGACCAAAACAACCTCGGTGTCAGAGAGGGAGATGCTCCAAGGTAGGAAATGAGCTCCCAGTAACCTGTCTGGGACAGCACTCGAGCACATTGGCTCCTGCTGAAAACATCCTAACGGAGTCAGGAGAGTAGCATCTCATGGAGGAGGCAACTCGTGTCTCCCAAACAACACCGAAGCATCAGAGCAGGGATCATCCACTGTCACAGGAGCCTCACATCAGAGGGTCTGCTGGCTCATGTGGAGGTTTACAGGCAGAGGAGAGCTCTCCTGATTGCTTTCTATGATGAGGATTTTAAGACATGCAAGGTGACTCGTCTGAATGCAGCTCAGTCTGGGCACTCAATTCTGCTTCCTACCAGCAGGCCTGCATCTCATCCAGATTGCCATCTTCTTGGTGATCCTCTGTGTGCATCCCCACAAGGACTGCTGTTTTGTCTTTGACAGCCTACAGGCAACTTTCAACTGGATTCATGACTTTGAAGCTCTGATGGTCCCTCAAAGTACCACACCATTTTTCTGTCTTGAAGAAATCTTTGTAGATCTGAACTTGTCAAAAGCATTATCCTTCCTCTCCCCTTTTGAGGTGATGTGCTTTTACTCAGCTACATATGGAAATACCAGTAAGATATTGATGCACATTTCCAATTTAGTTCTTGGACTGGACTTTCTGCCCCTAAATTGCCACTTCAACAAATTGCTCTTCTCACTGGTCCTGAGATACGTCTCCCCTGATCTTGCACTAGGCTGGAGTTTGGCAGCTTTCATAGATGCCACTGTCTATTCTTCCTCTGGTTTCCAGGCCCATAGACACTCTTCATTCCTCTCGACTTACCCACCTTGTCTGAGCAGGATTTTATTAAAGCGAATTGCTCTCTTTTCATACAAGCAAATAAATAATTCTACCAGGTCTAAGTGATCACAGAGGCTTGCTTCTCTATCACAAGGCCACTCATGAACATGTCAAAAGATGCCATCAGGGTGCCACTTCCCTGTCACACCAAGGAAAAAATCTTCTGAGGTCAGATTTCAAGCTTGGTCTCTCTGGAGTGAGCTATTAATTGCATTGCAGCCATGACAAACATCACCCTATTGTGTACAGTTTTGTGCAAAAACAGAAAAAATAAAATGGGAGCCCTCTTCTGCAGGGCCCAGCAAAAAATCTTATACAGTGGTTGAACCCACAAAGAGAGTAACCCGGTAAAGTTTATTCTGCCCTGTTTTTCCTCAGTAATAGGCGGCACTCTCATTATGTTGTGCTACGGTGGCATAACACACTCAGTGATAGTAATCATCCCACATTTGTCGTTAGAAAAGAAAGGAGAGGCTTCAGAAGGAGAGGACTTGAACCTGTCTGCAAAAGGTGTTCCTGTGGAGTCCCTCTGCAGCCCTCCAGATGCCTTCATCTTACCCTAAAAGATGTTGCCTCTGCTCAGAGGTACACAAGTCCTCTCTGTGGTCTTCAGGAAATGACTGGAACTCAGACACACAGCTCAGACACATACCTTTTCACTGGTTTTACTGAAAGACAAATCTGACCATGTTGTGACTTGAGAGCAAGTCTGGCAGTGCTGGGAATGAGTCTTTTCCCAGCCCTTGCTTCCTGGAAGGACGCGGTAATTTCTCCAGAGGAAAAAAAGTCTTTAAGGGTTATATATAAGATATGGCAAGAAAAAAAAATATCCCATTATTTGGTAAAGTCAAATTTATCATGACAGTTATTAGAATGCTAGACACTGCTCAAAGAAAGGCAAAAATCAGCTTTGTCTCATACCCAGTCTCTGCATAACAGGGGGAAAAAAGCCTTGTTTGTCAGCTGCTTCCTTGGTTATGTTCAATAAGGATATACAGGGTTGTTTTTATTTTCACTTGGCAATTTCTGTGTTGCTATGACTTCACTAATCTCCAGTCCATAAATCATTTGAGTAAACAACACACCAACAAGCTCAAATCCAGAGGAAATTTCTCCAAGGCAAGTCTTTATTCATCTTTCTGTTTTAAAGGGAGAACACAAGAGATTCTGTCTACATGGGATGTCACCATGAGAAAAAGACTCCTGACATTCCTGAGGTTTAGCTTTGAAGCATATCATTAAGTGTAGGTATTAAAGTGAATAGAGAATAGTACAGTATGGTCAGCTGAATATTTTTCTCTCTCTGAGTTCTGCTCCCTCTTGACCCTTACATGAGGATCCTTCTGTTGACTAGAGGGTCTCTGCTTCTCCTCCCACTTCAAAACCCTTCCTCCTAGCAACAGAAAAACTATCGATGTGTGGAGGCTTTCAAGACAGCCCATAGCTGTGCTCCCTTGAATGTCAAAAGGGGTTGGTCTCACAGCTACAAATCAAACATCATTTTATTTAATAATATATTTCATGGTGGTTTGTGTCTTGTCTGAATTGTTTAGTTGCACATCTACCTTTTGAGTTTTCTCTATAGCTGCAATCCATTGCAGATAACACGGGTACTGGGGAAATGTGCATTGGCTTTATAACACAACTTAAAATATAATCCCTCAGGGAAAAAACACTTTACAGGAATCAGAGGCAGAAAAAGCAGCATGCAGAGATGCACTTACATGAACAGGTAGTCAGCTGGTCAAGTCTCTGCTGCCTTGTATCTGGTCATTAACACAGCGTAGAATGAGTTCAAAACACAAGGAAAGCAGTGAAAGACCCAGAAAGTAATATTCCCACCACTGCCCACTTTGTGCAGATGTTAGTAGCCACACAGTGTGAAAAGCACAAACAGACGGTGCACCCACAATTTCCTTCATGAGAAGGGCTATAATAAAAGATAACTCTGGAACACAATCAGAGTTCTTAGAATGTCTTTTGCAGGCTGTGAATAAAGATTTCACATGCCAGCCTCTGGAAACTCCTTGCCTGGACAGAATAATGTTGCTGTGGTCTGGCTAGAGAAGGATGCCATGAGTGCCTTGAAGTCATCTGCTGAGTGAATTCTACAGTCCTCCTTTGTAATCAAAGTATTTTCATACTAGCTGACACACAAATTGACAGGTGAATGACCTGATGAGAACCATGCCTAGGTATGAGCCAGATTTACTGTGTGATGATAGCAACAGCAAGAAACTCAATTCCATTGGCACCTAGTTTACCTCTCTTTAAAACAGGATTACTATTTTTCTCATAGTAATGAACAAGTTAAGGATTTCCTGAAACTATATTTCCTTTCTGCTCACAGAGATTAAATAACTTTTATTTCTAGAGTAGGTGCTCTGGTCCTTTACTTTCACCCTCAGTCCTTTGAGTAGAAATATGACTGTGCACAGTCATGTCAGGATCTGTGTTTTCTTTCAGATCAGTAGCTTGCCTAATCCTCTTCCTTAAAAGTATCTATACTGAATTTTCCAGTATGTCAAGATTTTTTTCCCAGCTGTTTTTTGCCTCTTTGCTGCCACAGGAGACAGATGTCGAGACTTTGTTTGAGAGGCTTTGTTTTCTCCTCATCTGCCTGCATGTGTGGCTCAATTTCCTTCACTCTCTGGCTCTTGGCTCTCTTTGGCGCTGCTCCAAGTTCACTCACAGGAGCCATAGAGGCTTTCTGGCCTGTCAGTTTTTGAGAGAGTTTGCTCTGGCATATTCTTCTGAGAGCCTTCAATATCAGTAAGAAATCCCCAGTATGGAGAGATTTAAAGGATGGTAAGAAGGGAGAGACCTGCTTCACAGAAGTCCTAGCACAGAAAGGAAAGTCCCAAGACACAAATCTCTTTTCTGTTCCTCTTAGGCATATTTTCTCTTTGCTTTCACTTCCCTTCTTTCACATGAGATGATCTGCCAGAAAATATTTCTTCAACTATCTTCAAATGTTCATCTTCTTTTGACTACCCCAAGGGCAAACTCAGTCCCTGTTTTATTATCACCTTTTTTTTTTCTTTTTTTTTTTTTGCCACAGTGCCAGCATAGAGCAGTCTCCAAATAAAAGCACTACTTTTTCATCCAAAGTTGTTGAAGAGTTTTACGAAGGTGAGTGGGCGATGAGGGTCCCATCTGCCCAGCACACAACGGGATGTATCAGAGATCACACTCAACTTGTAACTCCTCATCCCTGTCCCATAAGGAAATGCTACTAAATCCATACATTAAGCAAGCACAAACAGGGTATCTAGGTAAAAGGTGGAACCTGCCTGGGCAGATTGCTGCAGAAAGTCCTCTAGAAAAAAACACCAGTGGTTATTCAGGAGGAATAAGTTCTCTCTTACAAATGTGAAACTGTCCAGAATGAGTTGTTCATTCTTACTTTTAGGAAAAAAATTACATTGATTTTTTTTCCCTTCTTCATGCCATTGTCTTATTTCTCTAAAGACTCAATAGCATCACCTGTTTTCTCTATGGGGAGTCTTTATTTGTGGATGTTTTATGCAGCTGTGCTGTGCTACATGCACCACTAAAGCAGAAGAAATTAGGTTATCAATGAAAATCAGCTGAATATCATAATTTCTTTCTAATGTTCTCTCCCCTATTCTTTGGAAAGCGTCCCCTGCACACTTCTAGTCCTCTTATTCTTCTGCCTCCCTCAATCCTCTGTCTTCCTCCCACCAAAATATCCACAACAAAAAACAGCTTATTACCTGAAACAATGGTCAGACATATAAAATCCCTTATTCTTTTAGTCTAAGTGGGATGCTATTCTTCTTCCCAAGAAGCTTTCTACTGCATGGAATTTTATTTCACTAAAAATTTTTGAGAATCAGAAGAACTGTTAAAAAAACATATATTGATCTGCTGAGGTGTTCAAGTTAAAATACATCTGAGAGGGTCAATCTTCAATGACAAATAACAAAACAAACATAAACCAAATTAATATATTCATTTGTAATATTTAAAAAATAGAAAATTACTATTTATAGTAAATTACTATTTATAGTAAACTACTATTTATTAAAAGACAGTTTTACAACAGAGGTTTGCAAAAATTTCAACAACATTTGTGGTGAAAATTCTCAATTAAAAAGACAACCTTTTGGTCAATTAGTCAATTAGAGTGCTGCCAGTATGTACAAGTGAAAAAGCTAATATATGTGTGTGTCTGAGCCTTAAACATATTGCTCTCATCATTTATCTTTCCATTTGTTGATTCCAGGCAGTCAGAACAGGGAGACAGTGGGCAAAGGAAAACCTGGACCCCATCCCAGTCCCAGGGCTGTGAGGGGGAGGGACAATGGAGACTTAAAAAGAAAATGTTGCATTGGGCAATTAATTACCAGTTTTTAAAGTAAACCAAATGTCGTATAATCACCAGCTAATTTAGATATTTGTGCAGTTGATTGAAAATATGCAAAGAAAGCAACATTATTGAAAATTATTTTTAAATGTTTGGAATTTATTAGAGTCGACTATGGAAAAGAGATAATTAAGGATGCTAAATATAATTAATGTGTTGAGTTATAAAAAGCACTGCTTAGGTTAGGGGTTTTCCAGCAGTTAGAGAGATGGCTGACACTGTAATGACAACTTTACATTTAAATATGTTTGCAGTTCACATAAATATGTATTGAAAAATAATTTCTCAGTTGGTGTATAAAGAATATACCTCCATTTTCATATGCAAGAACCCTTACACATGGGCAAGCACAGGGGAGAGACATGGCTGTGGTAGAGAAGAAAGTCCATACTGCTGTATGATGTGGATTTCCCTTGCCTTCAGCATGTGCAGATTCCCTACTTGAGAGGGCAAGGTGACGTGTTAATTTCTGGAGGTGTTAAATGTTGGGGTTTCAATAAAGTTGATGCACAAACAGTGCAAAACAAGGTGAGATCAGCTGAAGAAAACAAAGGCACATTTTGCTGGTTTGTGTTTTAATAATGTCAGTCTGCAGCATTTTCACTTTGATTCTCTTGAGGTAAACTACCTCATGATTCTTGATCCCTCCAGGTTTACAGCCCCAGGGGTAGGGAGGTATCCTCTAGCAAGAGGAGGTCCAGTGTAAGGGCAGGTCGAAGCAAGATGGCAAAAGCCACCCTGCAAAGAGGTGAATTTTGTTCTGTGCTGCCATTGTAAGGAATGTTTGGGTTTCATATCCCCTGTCAACTTTACCTGTGCATTCAAACCCCAGTGTAACCAAAGCAGAAAGCTGGAATACAGGGATGTGGAGGAGGTGCAAAATCCCTTTGAGGAGCCAGTACCAGCATGTGCTGCAGGGAGCCATGAAGTGTGGGTGCTGTGAGCCACTCACAGCTGGGGCAGCAGCCTGAGGCACAGAGCAGAAACTCATCCAGACTGACTGACAGACTATCAAACCATCCTGTGCCAGCAGCAGACACTGTGGATCTTCTAGGAGGCTGTGAAGTTCAGCTGAAGGACTGCTGCAGGTGCAAACAGCTGCAGGCTGAGCTTCCACATCGGCTCTTGGCATAACAAACACTTCAAAAAAAATTTTCAAATGCACAAATAATTACAAGTGTTGGAATTTTATGGAATGGCCAGACTTCTCTGACTAGGAGCCTGAGATTTTGCATAAAGACACTTTGGCACTTAGTGTTTTCCAGTAGGTTAGAGATGCTTGAAACTCTGTGCCACCACTTAAACTGTCTCTTCACATCTAAATCTATCAAAACAAGGAGTTTGTCGTCAGGTACACTGAGATGTTGTACTTCACCCAGCAGGAGGAGGAGGCTTGCCAGATTCCCCTGCACTTTGCTGTTTGGTTTTTGTGCTCATTGATCCTCAGGAAAAGTAAATTGAGACTGTGCAAGGGAAAGCAAAGCACAGATGGCAAGCTGGAGTCTGTAGAAGGAAGTTCGTAGAATCATAGGATGGCCTGAGTTGGAAGGGACCTTAGTGATCATCTTGTTCCAACCCCACCTGCCATGGGGCAAGGACACCTTCCACTAGACCAGGTTGCTCGAAGCATTGTTCAAATGGCCTTGAAAACTTCCAGGGATGGGGAATCCACAGCTTCTCTGGGCAACCTGTTTCTGTCCCTCACCACCCTCACAGTAAAGAATTTCTTCCTAACACCTAATCTCTAATCTAAACCTACTCTCTCTCAGTGTGAAGCCATTCCCCCTTGTCCTGCCACTCCAGGCCCTTGTAAATAGTCTCTCTCCATCTTTTCTGTACCTCTCTTCTGGTACTTCATTCTTCTTGGAAGGAAAAATTACAGTAATTCAAACATTATTTCCACAAACCAGATCAGATAAAAGAAGAAGTCTTATTTCTGGGCAGACTAGGACTGCATTTCTTTGGAGTTTGGTTTTTTGTGAGTGTTTTAAGATCCTTACTGTGTCTTTGCTATTGCCTGAGTGGCTGCTGCACATGAAGAGCCTCCCTGATGTTTAAGATAAGCACTTAGCCTCCTGGAGAACAAAAGCAGTCAGGGTGAGACTCATGTAACCTTGACAAACTGAAACCAATCCTTCCTGTAATGACTCTCCCAACTTTTTGCTTTTGTTTTTCTCCAAGCCAAGGAATATGTCTGAAACCAATAATACACAGATCCCTTCCATGGTCATTTCATCACTACCTTTAAAACTAGAACTTAGAATCACTATTAGAAAGTCAGGTTTCCTCTTCCCTGATGCTTTGAATGTGAATTTGAGGGCATAACTTGGCATGGGCTTTAAATGAGCTTGCGAGTACTCAGTGCTCTGTGTTCAGTTTCAATGAACACAATTACTGAGGACAGAAAGTTCCTTGAGTTGATGTTTTCCACAGACTGAGATTTAAATACTCCTAAAAGCCACTCATTGCATAAGCCTTCATTGATTAGAGCAGCATTCAGTGCCTGCTGTCTGCTCCCACTGCTGCTCATCTCCTTAATTTAGGATATCTTGACTTTGAATGGGCATTGTGGCAGAAATCCATCTGACACCCCAAAATGAGTTGCTTTTTGGGGCAATTTCCTACTAAGCTGTGAAAATGCTCCCTCCCTCTCCCTGCTGTCTAAGATCCTTGGAAAAGTTATTTGCTGAGGTGTGAGCAAATGTAGAGCCGAGGCTGGAGAGCTCAGTGTCACCTGTCTTCTTTAGATGCCATTTTCCCTCATTGCAAACAGGATCTCTCAAGGGGAAAAACAATGCTTACCTGTCTTTCTGTGTAGTAGGATAGTCATGAAAGGAAAGCATATCCCTAAATTATTATTACTGCTGATGGAAGACAACACCATAGAAAGGAAGGGAGAAGATAAAACTCCTGGATACATGTTGCCTGGTTGTAGGACTTTAATGAGAAAGAAGAGACCTGCTGAGGGGTTCATTTTGCTCAGCTTGTTCTCCAGTTGCAGTCCCATTCTTATTTAGGGTCCTGGTATTTGGCAGAGAAAAATCCTTTTTCCATTGACAGTGTTTCCCCCACTAGAATCTAATGAGATTCTCCTTTTGGGAATAAAACACAGAAAACTAAGGGGTGGCCTTTCAAGAGAGCAGCTCTTGGATTGCTCCTGAGATGCCCATGGGAGCAGCAAACAGTGCTGAAGCCCAGGGTGTGAGGACAGCACCTGCCAGCCCTGACCACAGCATCCTTTCACCTGCCAGGTGTCCAGGACCCAGGAGCACCTTGAGGGTTCCACTTGCCCGTGTGCCATTCCACTAGCAGAGAGGATTGCCCCATGCTGCTCTTCCGCAGTGGGTTGTATGGTGGGATTTCTCCAGGTGCAGAGCCAAGCTGTGCTTGGGGGCTGTCTTCCCCCTGACAGCAACACCAGCAGCCCTCCTTGGGGGAGGACACAGGACCTGAGAGGGCAAACCTCAAATTTCATGCTCTTCTTTTTTCCACAGAAGTGAGGAGGAGCATCTGCACTGAGGGGAGAGCAAACGGGCACTGGCAGGACCCCACAAACCACCCACATGTACACACACACACACACACACACACACACACACACTTGACTGCTGTGCTTTCTCAGGTCATAAACTTGTGGTTTTGCAGGCAAGAGAGGTACTGAGCTCAGCTGTGCTTTCTGTACTCTCCTGGCTTTGCTTTTCATCCCCATCTCTGCTATGGTGTTACCCATTTCCTCTCCCACATCTGATCAGACTAAAAATAAGCCATAAAAAATCATGATGACTCCAGTTGGAAACAAAATAAGTTATTGTACCTTTTTGAACAGCTGTTCCCCTTTGCCTGCAAACCCCAGCTGACAATTGAGCCCCACACAGCCCCTCACTCACTTCTCCGTGTGGGATGGGAGAAGACATTTGGGAGAGTAAAGGTGAGACAACTTATCAGTTGTGCTAAAAGCAGTTTAATAGGTAAAGCAAAAGCCATACACAAGCAAAACAAAACAAGGGATTCATTCACCACTTCCCAGGGGCAGACAGGTGTTCAGCCATCCCCAAGAAAGCTGGGATCCATCACAGTGACTTGGGGAGATAAATTCTGTCACTCTGAGCATCCTTCCTTCCTGCCTCATCCCCCAGCTCTTCTTGCTCTGGATGATCCCATATGGACTGGGATACCCTTTTGGTCAAAGGTGCCAGCTGTCCTGGCTGTGCTCCCTCCCAGCTCCTTCTGCACCCTCAGCCTCCTCCCTGGTAGGGTGATGTGAGGAGCAGAAAAAGCCTTAATTTTGTGTAAGCACAACTCAGCAGTGGCTAAAACACCCCTGAACTATCAACACTGTTTACAGCACAGTCCAAGCCATAGCCCCTTCCCAGCTAGTGAGAAGAAAATTAACTCTACCCCATCTAAAACCATCACAGTACAGTAATTTCACAAGTATAAGGCGCATCCTTTTGACTAAAATTTTGATCGAAACCCAGAAGTGCGCCTTATAATCTGGTACGCCTTATATATGGACAAAGTTCGGAAATTTGCCAACCCAGAAGTGCAAGCTGAGCCACAGCAGCTGCGAGTGCTGGGGCCCACATCATGGGGAGGGTGCCTGGGGCTGCTTTTAAAGGCTATACCGATCTGTGAAAAATGTTTGCAAATTGAGCACCTGCCAGCATCCCAAAACCACAGGATTCCATTACTAATTCGTTACTTTGTTGCATGCGGATCCTCACTGCAAAAAAAGTGTACCTTATATTCCAGTGCGCCTTTTAGTCGTGAAATTAATGTAATTCATCAGACAGAAATTAAAACCTTGGAAGGTGGGGAGGGAAGCTGCCATGAAACTCAACGCCAAAGGGATGTGACAAAAGGTCACACAGACACGCCTGCACCCTGGCTAGGGCAGTGGGTATCTGGGTCTTGAACTGATAGATGTCCTAGGATTTTAAAACCTGCCCAGCTCCATCCCAGATAGGTTTCAGACATATGCCTCTGGCTTCCTAATTAAGGAAGAAGTCACAAGCAAGGCAGAGTCAATCTTTCAGAAGTTTCCCTCTTCTGCAGTTGTTTCTGTCAAAGGGAATGATTAGGTTGAGTATAAATGATATTAATGTTGTTCTTAAAAAGTCATAAGGAAATCTGCTGTAAGTCAGACTGCTGTTCCCCTGGAATACAGAAATGTGCCTGTTGTTTTCCCCAACAGCAATTTGCTGCAGACAAACAGACTAAAAGGAAATACATGGCACCAAAAAGTGATTGAAAGAGTTGGAGAGTTGGGGAGCACTACTGGAGCAGCATAGCTAGAGCTCTCCTGCAGCCTCGTGTTCAATATCAGAGTACATTAGGTAGCTCTTGGATTTCTCATTGTTATGGAGCTGGTGAGAATTAGAAGAGTCACAACAAAATTTTCATTTTAGCAGTTATTTTGTTCCCATATCGTATTAGCTGCATTTCCCTTTTGTCGTTGTCATTTGCAAGAATATTGACATATAAACCAATGTTTGTTTTGTTAAGCTCATTTTCTCTTCCTACCTACTTCCCCTCTGAAATCATGAGGTGAACTATTTGCAGAAACAATATAGTTGATAAATAAACTCCTTTTCCTTTTCACAAATTATCTGGGAATAGACATTGATTTTTTATTACTTTGTTCATTATCTAAAGCATTTGTCAAATTCTTTCCAATAAAATTCCAAACCATGCATTGCTGTCACAGCTATCATTAACAATTTGACTTAGTGATTTACTTTCTGGAGCCAGATCTTGAATAATTCTTCATGTCATTTCCAAATCCCAAAGACACTGTTAATTTGCTTTGCAGGAGCATCTTCTAGTTCCTGCCATGCATCAGGATGACACTGTGCTAGGTGCTGCATAAAAGATCAAAAAAAATCGTATTCCAGTACCCAGTCTAAGTCTAGAAACAGCTGGATATTACCAGGAAAGCCAGAGCACAGCAACAGGTGGACACTGGTGCTGCATGCAAGCAGTCAAACAGTTGTCACGTATTTTGTAGGCATTACAGCAAAGAAGAGTCTCTCTAAGCAGAGACTGAAAAAACAATGAGGTATTTTACATAAATACTGAAATTATTTTGGTTTACTAATTGATCTGATGGCCCCCTATATTATTTAATGCTGCTTGAGTCTTTCCCAGGTCTTGCAGGCTAGCTACAGGAATCAAAATGGTATAAAAATTTGGTATCAAAATGTCTAGAGAAACAGATTTGCAGAGATATTTGTCATCTCCATCAATATTTCTTGTAATTACATTTTCAGAGGGTAAAAGAGATCACAAACACAATCAGAGCAAATATAAGAAAATGTACTTTCTCAGCCTTTAGTTTAAAAGTCAATTTCCTAAGTTCAATCAGGAAACATCCTCATTTTAACTGTAGTGTTCCTGCCTGAAAAGGGAAGAGTTTGCAAAAAGAGACAGAGAAAAGACTTCATGCATGAAGAAATTTCCCCATAATTTTTCAAGAGAAGCTTGTAGCTCTTTAAAACTAATAATCATCATTTCAATACATGAAATCAAGCTTAAGCAGAATCAGGCAAGAGCATATCATATGTGACTGCTGGGATTATATAATGGGAAAGTTCTCATTGATTTTTATAAAGCGTTGGATCCCAGAGATTTTAAAATTAGGCACGAGGCTGACCCAGTTTGGGTGGAAAAAGCTCACAGAATCCCAGGGAAGAGCACAGCCCAGGGAGAAGTCTCAGGAGGTACAGTTATTTTTAACCTTTTGGACCTGCAAGACAAAGAATGAATTCTGAAAACTCTGGGTAGAAAAGAAGTATTTAGTTTTGAAATTTTAGAATCCTCTACCCCCTCCCCTAGATCCTGACCTCTGTAGAAGACTTGTACAGCAAACTTTTTTTTTTATATTAAAAAAAATTTGGTGTAGACTGAAGTTGGCATTCCCCTCATCCCTCCACAATCATGGAAGATAAAAGTAAAACATTTTCTAGGATGTGATTCAAAAAAATAACAGAATATGCAAGGTTAGACCACCAAAACAGAAAGGGATCTTGCTTTAGCTGAAATCAAGGAAGTTAAATTTACACCAAACATGGCAAAGGAAAACTGTTGAATAAAAAGATGAACTTACTCTCAGAATTAACATTTGAAAATTGGTCTAAAAAACACTGCAGTTTCCCAGCTATTAAGTGTGCCTCATTAGATGACTCAAACAAAATTTGACCTGGACAAGTATTCTTTTGAAATTGTAATTGAACTTCCCTTCAACATATAAGAAGGTTTCAGCCCTTCTTATAAATATGAAGGGACTGTTATCTGAATAGACTTTATTATATATGCTGAACAGAGTTTCAGATACAAATTTATTTTCAGTGGAGTAATGTTAAACAGGCATTTGGGTTTTGAATCATGAGGATGAAATACTTGTGTTGGTACCTGATCTTAATGTACCAGTGCACATATTTTTCGTTGCTCTGAAATGGGAAGAGGACCGAGTAGACTTTTTTTAAACAATTTTGTTATATGGTACTAGCTATACGCTTCTGGATTGAAATTCCCACCACTGTTTCAGCCTCATTTCACCCCTTAAGAAGGTAGACTAAGGCTTCAACATGTCTCCTTTCTCTCATCCATAGCAACAAGATGTACAAACAGAAGCAGAACAAGGATGCATACCTTGGTCTAATTTCCAAAGACCCTTCTTAAAACCTGGGGCACAAATTAGGATGGGGAGCTCTCAGTGAAGCAGAGGTGCCCAGACTTACTATGTATGATTTCTGTAGCATCTCCCACAGTCATTTAAGGGATGCTTTTATTAGCCAGTGTGGAAATTTTACAGTATGGGACTTTGGAGGAGCTTTGGCCAGAGAGAGCCAGGAGAACCTCTCTGGACATGGAGCTCAGCCCTCCCTGATCCTTTCCACTCCTGCCCATGCTGGGATCTTCCCCAGCCAACCCCAGCATGCCAGGCCCTGTGCAGGCAGGACAGGCAGCTCCAGCCCTGCAAACCAAAGGGCTCCAGCCCCAGCTGTTTGCTGCTGACACCTGGGAGCAGCAGCAGCTCAGCAATGGGCAGCTTTGGGCAGTCCTGTCTGGGTTATCCCCTGCATCTGCTCACTCTTATTCTTGCCATTTTGTGCCTGTCAGGTGTCAGGACAGTACTACTGGCAATAGATTGAGGGCTTTATCTTCTTGTTTTCGTTTGGGTTTTTCTAAGGTTTTATTTTCTGCTCAAGCCAGATGAAATTGTGGACTGTGTCCAAGTCCTGGCACAAATGTGAAGGCAGGGCACTGTGGTTCTGGCAGAATGTGGTGGTACCTTAAGCTGGTGCTGCCAATGAGGACACGAGCAGCTCCTCAGAGGGAAATCACTGGCCTCACAGCCATATTTTTTTAACAGAGCTGAACATTCCTCATTCATTGCAAGCTGGCTTTGTTTGAGTCCTACTCCATATTTGTAGTGGAAGGAAAATAATTCTAAGTCACTGATTCAGAAATTTAGTTTTGGCTGTTTTTTTTTTTTTTTTACATGATAATCTTCCCTAGCTCTTGCAAACTACCGACAAATGTTAGCACTGCAGTCCTGCCCTGTTGATCCTCAGCCTTCTGCTGAAAGACACAACAAAGCACACAGCTGTGGATAGGAGCTTGGACAAACTTCATTCTGAGGCAAAGACTCAGATTTCATTGATCTACAACTTGACATTCAGTTCCTGCAACTGAATAGAAAAAAGGCATTTATAACCTATTAAAAAACCAAGGATGATTTTAGTCTTTTTTTTTTTTTTTTTCTTATTGGAGAAATCAGTCTTTCAGAATAGCCTGGGAGCTGCAAATAAAAAAGAACTTTGCTATGTTTATTTAGAGAACCTAACTCCTTGGAGCCAGCATTTTCACTAATGCATTTTACATTAGCGGGCTGCATCAGGAAATCCTGACTTTTGGTGCCAGGGGAGTAATTAATATCAGATCATGTTTGCAAAATGGTTGTGTTTATGTGGGAATGAGGACTGAGCTCTAACTGGCAGGGTTTGAAGTACTCAACTTTTGCTATGAAGCTTCCATAACTTGCCAGGATGGGATGTTGAAATTAAAGGACAAGGTCTTGGTAACTTGGTAGAGTTACGGCTGCTGAGGAGAGATGCAGCCTTTAGGATTCTCTTCAGAAACCTTTGAGGGGAGTCTGAAGAGTCTTAAGAGCCTGAAGAGATTGGAGGTAACATACAAATGGTTTTGCTCTTGTGGTCTCAGACATCCCAGGAAGTGCTAAAGCATGCATACTAGGATTGTAATTTCCCAGTATATCCTACCTCCATTGCTCCCAAATCTCTGTGCTTACTAGATAAGGAGTATCTGTAGGTGGTACAAATGCATTTTATCAGCACACGTCAGAAGCAGTACTTGCTTTTGTGTACACATCAGCCAGCACAGTCCAAACAGGTATGGATCAGTTAAGAAACTTTGAAACCCAGTTTCTCCTGAGCTCCACGTCTTGCAGGGATCTGTGGTGCCAGTCCAATGCTCCCCACTCTAGGAAGTGCAGTTCCCCCTGCACCTGGCACCCAGCTGCCCTGCACACTTGCTTCTTTCTCCAGAGAAGGAGGAAGCATACAAGATCTTTACCTCCTCTTCCTCCCAACTCAAAGCCAGGGTATTTAGGGAATGGGAACTCTACTCATGATGGTGATTCAATCTCCTTCTCTAGCAAGGCAGTGTCTGCAGCTCCAGCTGGGACATATCCAACCCAGCTGAAGAGGATGATGGAAGGATATCCTGAGCAGCATTAAGTTCTTGGTATCAAAAAGACAAAAAACTATAGAAGATGGTTTGAGCAACCTCATCTAGTGGAAGTTGTGCCTGCACATGGCAGGGATTGGAACCATAAGACCTTTAAGGTCCCTTCCAACCCAAGCTATTCTTTGATGGTGCCTCAAAACAGTCTAATGAGTAAAGATCTTGGGTTCTCACCTCCCCAGAAGTTACAACTTCTTAACACCAGTTGGGAATCTTGGAATAAAGCTTAATAGGATTGGCAAACACTCAGGACTAAAGGACCCACTGAATCACATTACAAATTGGTGTAGGCAAAGCTTAAAATTAAATAATGTTTTCTGAAGTTGAAAAGAGGAAGAGTGCAACTGAATAACAACAGCAACTGATGTTCAAAATGGATTTTATCTGCTGGTTTCCCAGCATCCATTTTCATGGGATGTGGCAGCTGGCAGGTTCACTGCAAGACCATTTATTTACTCCCTCCCCATCAGATCCTTTGCTGGAATTTCATGACTCCCTTAGCGCTGGTGGGGATTAAAAGTAAAGGTGTAATCTATGTTAGAGCTAATACATGTTTTGTACTATAATGAGCCAATATACTATTATGGATCTTGTGGTCAGCTCACTGTGTTTGATAAATATGATCAATAGATGTTATTGCCCTCTGAGATGCCCCCACCACCATCTTTCCAAACTCACCTCTTGCCAGTAGTCATTTGGGGATAATTATCCCCACCAAGATCCTACCTCTAATGTGCCCACTGTCTTTCCTTCTGTCATAAATTGGTCTGATAAGATAACAAATCTGAACTCTATTGCTATTATTGCTGTTATTTTACTAGTTCCTTGATCCTACAATAGGGTTAGCAATCTTCATGGCAACAATAGTAAAACTCTATGTACCTAATGAATTTCTCTTCATCTGGTATTTGGGTAACTGATTATTCCTATCTAAGTCTAGGAACAATGTCCTGATCTTGAATACTCTTCAGCAGCACTGTCACAGCTTTTTGTTCTCTGAGAATGTCCTGGTTTGGACAGAGAAATAATGGACCACCTCTTCTTTATTTTTTTATTTTTTATTTTTACCTCTCAGTAATTATGGTTCATTTTGTTGCTTGCCTTGATTTTATTTCAATGTGTTCTACTGCAAGGTTAAGCCTATTCCTAACAATGAGAGCCTTCAGTACACTTTCTCCTTTGAAGGCACTGATGAGCTCTTGATCCTCCACATTGGGATAGTTTGTACATCTACCATAGTGTAACTTTCTTTAGGGACTTACCTGTTCTTCTGAACTCCTTTTTTGGACTTTTTTCCCCATTAAAGTTTCGTGTGGTAAAATCTCACCACAGTTACTGCATTTGGGCTCTTGCAACTTGCTGTTTCCGTGTAGTCTCAATTGGTCAATTTTCCATGCCTCTGAGAAAATGTACTGCCTTATTAACTGACAAAGTGCCTTATACACTGACAAAGCACCTCCTCTCTTCAATTGAAAAAAAAAAGATGTGTGCATGTTAATGTTCAAAACCAGTAAATAAATAGAACTGTGTATCTGTTATGCCTGTGTAGCTATAGCTTCAATCACACTTATGGATCTTCCTGTATATTCCTGCACTTCCTGCATTTATACACAAACATCTGAAGTTTTAGGCTTCAATTCATAATCCTCATTCTTGTTCATCCTCTGATCTTTGACATAAACCACCTTATTCTACAAAATCTTTGGTTCCTGACACTTTGTTTCTGGGCACTGACATCTGGGACTGTTGAGGACCTGCAGTGCTGTGTCCAGGCTTGTCCCACCCTCAGCAAAGGAACTGATGAAGTGGACCAGATTCACTGGAAGGCCCCCAGGCTGGAGCACCTGCTGTTTGAGAGGAGGTAGTGGGCACAGGGCTTGTCCAGCTGATGGTTTGGGATGTAACCTACAAGCAGTGAACCTCTAAGTGCACAAAGGTAGGTTAGCAAGAAAACCAAGCCAGGAATGTCATGGCAGTGCCTGGCTGGAGAGCAAGAGACAACAGACATGAGATAAAGCATAAGAGGTTGCTAAAAGAGAAACTTCCTCACATGGAGGAGGAAAGCCAGTCAGGGAAACATGGTTTCAGGGGGGGTGTGCTGTATCTGTTCTCAGAAGATGGTCAACCTGATCTGAACCAGATCTTTGAGCAGGAGGTTGGACTAGAGACCTCCTAAGGTCCTCCCAATGTATATCATTTTATTCTCTGACTTGTTGCCTTCTGAGAATGTCATCAGTCATCAAAGTTGTAGTAAACCATCAAATTCTCCCTTTTTCCCATCTGTATCGGCACTGGTGCTACAGACCTTCCCTTGTCCTTGCAAGTCTCCTGGGTTACATTAAGGAAGCCTTTCTGCTTATTGATGTTTCCAAGTTTCATCATCTCTTCCTCCTCCTAAGCTTTCTATACCCTCCTTTTACTCAAACTTTATTTTTTTGCTTTAAGAGGCTACATAGCTCTCAGATTCATCAGCGTGCAGTAAGGTGGATAAATGGAGTATTTTCATGACCCTATGTCACAACTGTGGCACAATTTCTCAGAGCAAACTTAGGGAGCCACTCTCCTTGGATATTTATTTATCTGGAGAAAACAGAAGCACTGGTCCCTTCCATTATCAAGATCTACTTGTGCAGAAGATGGTGGAAAGAAGAGTGTCCCAGTTTGGGACAGTGAGGTCAGTCACTACATCTGTGAAAATCTAGGAATCCTCATAAAGAAGGAGTAGCAAACTCTTGTTGATGAAGTCACAGGTGCTCACATCACTGGAAATTGAGGACTCGCTGCTGCAATAGGTCCCACATAACCTTCAAGATTTTGCCAGGCAAAATTTGCCAAGGCAGATTTTGTTGCCCACTTTCCTTGCAGTAGACTTTCCCACTCCTAGGTCATCAGTCAGTGAGCAATAGAATCAAACCTCTTGGGCACCCTTTCCCTCACATGCACTGGTGCTTGGTAGATGCTGTGATCTTTTAGAAACTTGGGGAAGTTCACTACAGAGATCTTCACCCAAAGGCCCTGCTTCCAAATATAGTGTAAGTTCCACTAATCCACAGCTATCTCTTGGACTCAGAGTCTACTCACAACAATGGAGAAAGCAGTCTCAAAACACACACCATGTCACAGATATCCTCTCGTTATCTCCAGCAGCAATTTTGCCTCTGCATCTTTGTCAGGTGTCCAGGAGAATCTTGCCTGTTACCCTTCTAGAAGATGAGCATGGTCAAAAGGTAAACTGCCATGGCTTACAAAAACAAATGAGCAACATGGTCCCACTATGAGAAGCAGAAGCAAAGGAGATGGCTTCTTAATATTCATGTCTATATACAAACTGTCTGCACTACTGATGCCATAACATGGGGTAGCCTACAAGTTACAGAGTGGCTCAACCTGTTGCAAAGACACAGCCACACACTCACCAGCACCACAGCATGCTGCAGCATCCTCCTGCAACACCTCTCAGTGACAAGCAGGGAACCCAATAGGTGCTTTGACCCACGAGCTCACTCTTACCAAACAAGCTGGACATGCAGCCAAGTGCCAGGTGACCAGCTGCTGTCACTGGCCACTTAAACAGTGATTATGGGGCATAGTATCAAGAAATCCTGGACAGCTGGTCATCTCATCATGCTTGGCCCGCAGATCTCAGGTCTGCCACATTTTAAACTCCAGATTTCTGAACAGTCAAAAGAACTACTGAAGCAGTCAAATCAATTAGTTTCAAGTTCCTTGTCAGCAGAGTGTTTCACATCAGACTTGTGCTTTTCTGCCTTCCTTTTTTGCAGCCAGAGAGCCAGAAAACATGAAGCAATGTGAAACTGATGGGCAAATAACACAGGCAACTTAGAATTAAGCTTCTGAGGCAATAGAGTATCAGTGCTGTCTTTACAGCAAGAGCACAGCAACAGCTGTAACAAGCACCAATGAACACAGGTTCCATTAGACCTGTTAGCATGCACACAAGGTGCTTGTAGCCGTGACAGATATCCTCGTACTCACCTCGCATCTATTTCGGTCCTAAAATCAACCTCTTGCCATCAACCAAAAACTCTGGGGGATACGACAGAAACCTTCATGCTGCCTCAGGTTTGCCAAATGCATACCTTTCCCGAGCCGACATGGGCACTGAAGCAGGCAATAAATCCTAAACCAGTGTCACTCTAGCAAATACTTCGTCATACTCAGATGGGCAGGATCTCTGTGCTTATGAAATCAGAAACTTTGGTGGTTACAGGGAGAACCCTTTTTATACACCAGTAAGCTTCTAAAGGAGGCATCCCATGATAGAAGGCAAACATTTTTGCCGACCTGGAAACAGTGTTGTGAGCAGATAGACATAGTTATCTACGTGTTCAAAGAAGAGCTAGCTCTTAAATAATCTGCATCCTTGCTGGGGTTAAAGGAAAAAAAGAAAAGGCAGAAAAAAAAAAAAAAAAAGGCAGAGATTCTGATCATTAACCTTTTGAGACTGACATTTTATCAACTTGCCAAAAAACTATCTTAACAAGTAAAGCCATAATTAGCATTTAGAAAGAAACTCTTTAAGAGCTGTGGTGCTTGTTTACACTGTAGCCCTGTGGAAAGAAAGTACAAAGGCTCTGGGCTGAGAAAAGCTACTTGTGGAAAAATGGCAATTTGGCAATGTAATATCAGAGACCAAAAATTCTTGACTTGAAATTTGCTAAAAGCACCAGGAAGTTGATGGAACTTAATTTCATAAAACAAAATGTGTGTTTCTACCAAGCCTGCCCTGGCAAATGGCATTTTTCTGTAGAAGTATCTGTAATGAACCTGTGTCAAGATGCCAGCACACTTCTGGCAACACCAACTGCAGCAGGTGATTAGAATTTATGCTCTGCAAAATTAACTTTGAATTCAAATGAAAATTATGAACCAAAATGCAAAAGCATTCATATGGCATTTCACGTACACCATTTGTTTAAAAAGTGCCATGGCAAGAGAAAATAATGCAGTGCCCTGAAGAGTTCACAGACTATTGGGTCTGGCTATTTCAGCAGCTTCCTTTCCAAACCCACAGCTCTTCCCACCAAAATCCCAAGGTGTACCTATGTGAAGACACTGACATATTGAACTACCTTCATTTCCTAAGTCCGACAGGTGAATAATTAAGAGAAAATTAGAAAACTTTATCTATAGAAAATAGAATGATATCTTGTAAAATCAGATCTCAAGCAGAAAACATTCTGGTGGATTAGTCAGAATTTTTCCTGAAAAATTATGTCATAGGAAGCTTAAGAATTGAGTGAAAGTATGCAGCCAGCATCTTGTAAGACTGAAATGTAAGTATTTCGCTATTATTTTGGAGCTGTATTTCACCACAGCAAAAAAAAAAAAAAACAAAAAAACCGTTTCTGAATAGAACATTGTTACCCAAGTTCAGCTCCAGTTTGATTCTGGAACATATATCAACAGTCTTCTGCTACTGCTGCCTGCTTCCAGTTTTTGCAGTGACATTCTAAATGTGACAATTATAAAAAACCCAAAATTTACTCCCAACATTTACTGTCAAGGCACCAACAGAAAAATACATTATACGCTCTAGAAATGCTGCTTCATTAATCAAGCTGTGAAACATGAGGTTTTAACATTTTTTCAAATTGAGCTTTTCATCTACCCCAATTTAATTGTTCACATGAAATGAGGTTACAGCAAAGTGGGGGTCAGGTGACAGAACAAGAGTCCTATTCTCCCCTCACCAATGTCCAAATTGCACATGGGGAGATTTAGATTAGGTATTTGGAAAAAGGGTTGTCAAGCATTGGAACAGGCTGCCCAGTGAAGTGGTGAAGTTGGCATCCCTGGAGGTATTTAATAGAGGCGGCACTTGGGGACATGGACTACTAATAAACTTGGCTGTGCTGGCCTAATGGCTGCACTCGCTGGTCTTAAAGCCTTTTCCAATCCAACCAATTTTACATTATTGTACATCTATCCAATTCCTTTTTTAATCCTACTAAACCCATGGGATAGAGTCTACCGTTCTACAAGCCATAAGCATTTTAACAATTTCAAAGGCATTGCTTTAAATTTTGGTCATGTTGTCTATATCCTTACAAAAATTACACTCTCTGTTATTAACCATAAGAAGCACTTTATCCATTCCAAAGGTGTTGCTTCTAATTTTGGTCACATTGTCTGTATCCTTTCAAAAACTACACTATCTGTTATTTACTGCTGGTTTACACATACTGACATTTGAAATAATCCCAGACATGCTGTATTTGTCCTTGACCATTTGTTACCCACTTACCTTTTACCTGAGCTTTTTGATGTGGGAGAGACAAGGTTGAACACAGATAATAATTCTGAACTGAAAAAAACTCTTTATCAGTATTATGGTATTTCATTAGGCATTCCACAGTACAGCTTTTTGTATTTTGTAGCACTGTGACTCCTGACACCCACTGAACTGAACTTTTACTGTGTTAGCTGCTGGACAACTCATGACAGCTGAATAGCTGAGTAAAAAGGCACAAATAAAAAGGAATTACCTCACACAGTACTGTATTTGTAAACATCAGTAATTTCTAAAGTTCTGCTATATATGTTCCAAGGTATTTCTAGTTTTAAGTCCTGCATAATCTAAGTAGTATCACTTCCACCTCATGTTGCTATCAAAATACCTATTATTTTCTCCAATTTATTTTTAAGTGTTGATCAGTGATCCCTAGAGAGCTCCAGCAGAACTTACTACCAATCTCCATCACTTGTGACATTTGTCATTTATTCCTCTTCTCCCTTTGCCATCTTGTCCCATTCCTAGTGCTTCACAGTCAACCTTACTCCATGCTTTATGACAGCAGCTTCTCAGAGAAATTCAGACTTTGTGAACATAAACCTCAATTCCATCAAACTGTGCTTGAGTTGTTACGATAATTCTGTCAGACTGAGGGTCAGCTTTTAAATTCTATCAGACTGAGGGTCAGCTTTTATTGTCTTTTTTTTTTTCTTTTAATGAACATACCACTTAGCTTAGGTGGTTTGCTTATTTTAACTTACTACTTTAGCCAGGTATCTGTTCTTGTCAGAAGGTTTGTTTGGCTTCATTTCACAGGATTTCACTCATGATTTTGTTTTATGATACAGCAATTGTTGTTCATGTAGGGAAAGCCTGCTACTTTTTTTCTTTAACTTCTTCAGGGGTTCTGGCAGATGTCCACCTAGACTTGCTGAAGTAACAGTTTCTCTTTTGTAAATTTAAGTATCCTTTTTTTTAATCCAAAGTCTGACTTTTTAATCACATTGTAGTCTTTCAGCATCCTCTGTGGTGAAAACTGTAGAAATAACAACAATATTTTTGCACTGAAGTCCTTGCCCCTCTTTAATCAGGTGCATTTTCTCAAACAACCCCCCAAAACCAATTACTTTGCACATTTTAAAGTCATTTAAGTATGAAAATGGAAGTGTGTCTTTTGCAAAATCATACATTTACCCTGCCTATACAGCAGCACATTTGCTTCCTTATGGCCAACATTGTGAAGTCAATTTCAACTGAAAACACGAAGCCAGCTTCTCCCTTCAGCAAGTCATTCACAGAGCAGAAAAGGAAATAAAACCGTTTCAATAGAGAAAAATACAACGGCAAAAATCATAACCCTATGATAACTAAAAGTCACTGAATGCATTAACCCCTCCTCTTTACTCTTTAACATTTTTATCATTTCTGCTCCTGTATTTGACTTGCTGTGTCAGTCCCTCTCTTATTTTTTTATATTCTGAATGTAAAATGCCAGTTGCAACACCTTTTTTACTAGTTTCCTGTTGGCTGGATTTTATTTAATAAGGAAGACTTTCCAAAATGAACCTTATATCTTGCCATTTCCTCCTGGTCCTGTCGTGCACTCCTGCTGCTTCTTTTGTTTAGGGAACACACATTCCTTTTTAATATATAGTTTTAGTAGAAATACTTCTGCATGGAGCTATCTCCTCTCAAGTTGTTCTTTTGGCATAGTATCAGAGGAATAAGGTAATTTTTGTCACCACCAATTAAAAAGTTTTACGAAACAGGACTGTTATAAAACAATTAAACCTTGCAAATGCAGTAGTCTCTAGGAGGGAAACCCTGGAGGAAATTCTGCTTATTAAAACTGCAATTTTAGTTTCCATTAAAAAAGAGAATAAGACAACAGAAGATGGGTTGGCAAGACAAATTATTTCTTAATGTCAGTTGAGCCTATTTCAAATGAGATAACATATCTACACCAGGTTGGGTTCAACACATTTTTGCCTCGTCAACTCATTTATCTAATTCAGTCATCTTGATTATAGCCTCATGGACCTTCATTTTCAGAGGAAGAATTTCTTAACAAACAACCTACACAACATGCTGATTACTGAACAGTTAATTCTAATTAACTTGGCTATGGCAAGAGAATTTTGATAAAGTCCTAGACTGCAAATAAGGTTTGGTTATTCTGGCCAAACGTCTTTAAAATCAAAACCCACAGCAGAGTCTCCAGATGAGACATCAGAGTGATAGGGATCTAATTTAAAGAAACAAATGAGAAAATTAAAATCACAAATAATTTATTCTTCCGTTAGAATTGATGGAGTACAGTTTCAAATAGCAATGAAGTACACAGTGGTGGAAAATTGGCACAGAACCTACAGCTTTTAATTCATAATAATGTTCCTCATGCCATATCTGTTGAAACCTTGATGTGTATTTTCTATTGACTTTAAGAAAACTGTTTTCCCTTTAAAAAGGATATACAAATTGAAAATCTTGTCTTCCATATATAATGTCATACATACTACGAACACCAGTTGTTTTTTTTCTCCCTGAACATTGATTGCGAACTGAAAAAAACCAAAATATTATTTTCCTCCTGGGTTAATTTAAAGTTTTATAATTTATAATAGTTCCCAGGGATTCTTGAATGCATATATTTCTGCAGAACAGAATATCAATTTATTTATCTGATACAGTCACAGGGCAGTTTCAAAGCCAATTTTTTGTGTACTATTGTTATTGATCAAGGTGCTGCCTCTCTCTCACATGCAATACTATAAGCATTAATGCAGTTCAAAACAAAATTTGGCATTTGCCTCACCAACAGGTTTTATACTTAATGTTGTAAAACATCCCCATGGTCTCATGTAAATCAGTAAGAAAAATGGGCGCAAACAAAAATGCCCCTTTTCTGAAGTTACTAACTCCCAGTTAGGAAAGCTGTCCTGGTTCCGGCCAGGATGGGGTTAATTTCTGCAGTAGCCAGGAGGGGATACCTCGTTTTCCAGGGACCCTTCCAGGCTGTGCAGCGTGGGATGGAACTGGGCTCTGCATGGTGAGCAATCAATGCACGTGAAGCCTTCGCCTCTTTCTTGCACCCTCTGGCACTGGTATTGTTGCTGTTACTTTCATTTCCTTATTTCATTGCTGTTTCCAGTAAATTGTTCCCTCAAGCCGTGATCTTTACCTTTTGTGCCTCTGATTCTCCTCTCCAGCCTGCCACAAGGGAAGGGGAGGGAGTGTGGGCAGCAAGCGAGCGGCACGTGGTTTGGAGTGTGTCAGTGGGAAGACTAAAATTGGGGAATACCATTCCTAAACCATGACAAAAGTTTAGATAGGTTTTACAAAGTCCTCTAGGCTATTTTGATACATACAAATTATTCAACTAAAGGTTAAAATACACTTATACAATACAGTCCTGTTCTCCATATTCTTTTTCAAGTTCTTTGCATATTCAAGCCAAGTAAAATTAACACTTGTCATTTTCTTTGTTATTGCAATTATTAAGAAGGATTACAGCTTGCTTATGCAAAGCTCTGACAAAACACTTGAGAAATAAAACCCAAACGTTTATCTTGTTACCCAAAAAATGTTGCAGAAAATTGTCAAACTATGTTAGAAACAATTTTTACAAAACCGCTTCACTCAGAAAAATTGGAAAGCTTAAAAAATTCATCTTTGCACAAGACTATAATACACTGTCCTTAATTATGTTCCCATTTAGATAACTGGGATTCTCAATCTTTGTACGTGAACCCATCATTGACATAGAATAATCTCCATCTTTTCACTGTTATCTTTATTGTACACCATTTCAAGACTAATACAATCAAGCATATACCATGCCCCTACCCATTTTTAACAGCAGATTTGCTATCCTGCCCAGCGAGTAGTGTACTGTCTTGCATATTCACCACATGAAAAACATAATATACAAAATATTGCTGCTGTAAAAAGTGTGCATTTCCCCTTTCCCCCTACAAAAAAAATCTGTGGAAAAAATATTAAATTCCCGTAACCTTCATAAACATACAAAGCTGTTCGCACCTCTCAGTCTGTAACAGTATATTTGACAAACAGTTCTCAACTAACGCAAATGTTATGTCACAGATTTTCTGTCCAATATTGCCATCTAGAGTAGAGATGTGAAACTAGTTTCTGAGAATCTACAGTCTTTAACAATTAACCCATAAAGACTGTATACCATAAAACAGCCACAAGACTTTTCCAAAATCTAGGTGGAATGGGAGGTTCTCATCTCGGGAAGATGTCCACAGTGCTGAGGAGACAATATGGCTGCTATAAATTTTGCCTACTGGAATGTGAGTACTTTTTCACTGTTGATAATTTCCATATTGACCCTAAAAAGAATTCAAAATACATAGTTAGATCACAAGGCATATTTTTCTATATTTAAAGCTGCAATTGGAAGACCATCCAAATAAACTGTGATAGCAAAAGGTGGAAAGACATAAAAGTCAATTATATCCAGATATGAGTAACTAGTGTAGTTTCATCTCGCTAAAAATACATGAATTTAAGGCCAGGAACCTAATTTGATCAAAAGAGTGTACCTTTACATTTAATAGGCTGCTTTGAAATTAGCAGAACATCATTAAAAAACAAAAGATGGGGATTATTTCCCACTTAAACTTTCAAATTTATTTTTAAAAGTCAAGGTCACCTAAATTCAAAGTAATTTAGCAAACTAACCATGACACAGAGGCATCTAAAATTATTAATCTATCAAGCATTACAGAAAAATGGTACATTCTGGTGAACATGAAGAACTACAGGAGGCAATTATTCCATAGATCTGATATACAGAATTACTACCCCTGCTGATATTCTCTATTTCTTTTGACAGAATTTCATGTACTGCGGAGGTGGGCAGAGGTGAAAGCATCAATGCTATTAAGCTTACCATGATCCTTCACCACAGGGTTCAAGGCTTGCAGAAAGAAAGACCCTGCTAGGAGGTGAACATGCTCCAAACTCATCCTGCCACCGTTCCATGTAAAGTACTACCACAAGGCAGTATTTAACATTTTAGTTATATGTTGCAATGTCAGTTATGTTCCATCATACTATAACAATCAGCCATGAAGAAGAGTTTCACAATAGCTGCCAGATGCAGTGCAATTCCTAAGGGAATGGCCAGTAGGAAAGAGAGGTCTTCTATAACTGAGTTTCCCAGTGGAACTCAAGACTGCAGAAACTGGAGGAGCACAGCCTATCAACAAAGAAGGTTATCCACTTCTACTGCAAGGAAAGCTGGAAAAAATTTGGCAAATTGTGATTAAGTTTGCTTGACCTATGTTGGCCGCAAGCAAAGAATTCTCCTGTAGTTTACTGTTTTCAGAGGAAGCTACTGGCTCAGTGCATAAACATTTTATCTGTTCAATAATTAAAAGTAACTGTATCTCTAAACTACCACATTGAGAGTTTGTTCCTTCTTCCTTGTCTTCTCTAATTTCTGTAGAAAGTCAACTGTTCTTTAAAATTGTGGGCAATTCTCACTTCCTGAGATAAGTTTTTCTTCAAAGTTCAACTGATCTACTGACATAATAGGATTTTAGTTAAACATCAGAACCTCAACTTTATTATTTAGTTAATCTTTACATTATTTATACCAAGGAAAGTAATAGTGTACATTTTAATGACATTTCTGAATGATTTATAGTGAAAAGTTTGGATTTTTATAAATTTTTACCTTTTCCTTTTACAGGACTAAAACCTGTTTCATCCTTTAATTTTAAGCCAGCATTTTACAGAGCCCTTCAGTACAACTCCAGCCTAAAGTTTTGGTGGTAATTGTTTACTTGTTTTAATCTTGTCTTAGCAGTGATAGGAATGAAGCAGTTGATTCTCAGGTCACTTCTTTCCCATGTTCACTGCCCCCTTATACTGCTCAGAGAAAATCTGCAAAAACAGGTTTCATGTCTCCCCATAAGCTCTGCAGCTGAAGGACCTCAGCTGCACGCCTGAGGTGCTTTTGCAGCTGAAGAGGAAGATTTTGATTAGGATTTGTGTTTGTGGAAAATAAATTCAACCACTTCTACTGCAAAGAAGTAATGAAAAATGATCCACCGTGAGATTTAGAAATCTCATCTTTCATATTAGTCATTCACCATAAGGCTATGAAACACATCACCTTAATTTTTAGCATCCAAAAATACTGCTGGGAAGACCTCACTTTGCCAAATTGCATTAAAATTTAGCAAACTCAGGAGAGAATGACTAATCACAATTCCATACAAATGATTCTTGGTAAGTCACCAAGAAATAAACTCCACAAGAACTGTATGTACATACCTGAAAGACTATGTCCTAAAATTTATTAGTTTAAATGTCCAAAATCTAATACTATCGAATGAGTGTGTAAGAATCACAACTTTCTCATCAAATTAAATACCTGGTCATATCCATAAGGCCTCTGCTGTGGTGGTTGTGGTGGCCCAGGCTGTGTGGGTCTGTATCCCCCATACTGCTGTCCTTGTCCTTGTGGATAATTGGGATACTGAGGCCCTGGACCACTCTGGGAAGGACCTGTGGATTATTAAATAGAAAAAAAACATAGAAAAGAAAAAAAGTGCTTAAGATGTTGGAAAGAAGAGAGCAGGAAAAACACTGAATTTTACAGCTAACCAGGACTAAGAAATACCACTACTGAGCAATTAGGTCTTTTGAGTGGCCGACCCCCTCCCCCAGGAAAGCCCCTTTGCTGCCACGGCCTGTGCTCCAACCACAGAAACATTTACTTTTATTTATATATTCATTATTTAATATCAATGCATGTAGTTGCACATACAAGATCACAGGACAGAGAAGAACAAGGCAAGAAATTATAAACATGAGCCCTTTCCACGATCTGGAAGGCAGTCTCCTGATGTATGCTGCTTCAGTTCCAGAATTTTTTAATGCCAAGAGCAGCCAGATAATCAGCTATGTTTAACACTTGGACTTTTTGAAGAGACCAGCAGTACTGTGCTGCCAGAAAGTGAAGTCTCACACCACAGCAGGTAATCATGGATAGGGTGTCAGGCAAGCAAGTTATATAGGTATAAAATGTGAGATTGTGACAAGCAGTAAAAGCTATGGTGAGATGGAAAAAGCACCTCTACTCCATACTCCTTTGGTAATATTAACTTTCCAGAAAAAGGCTAGGAAAAAACCCAAAATTTGAATTCCAGTCTTTTTTGTCTGTAAAAAAAGTATTTGTTTTGCAAGTATAACTTCCTGTTACTATTCACAGGGACTTGGCCTGTCTACCACTGGAAGCTGCACATTACCACCATCAGGCAGTGCTGCCATGTTCCAAACAAAATTATCCCCATCCCCTCCAGCACTGGGAGAGGTGTACTCTGTATTTCAGTGGCACTCCTTATGAATCCTTTGAGTGGATCTGTTAGCTTTTTCAACACCACCCCTTAAAAAGTTTCGGAGCTGAAGACTTGGAGCTCTTCAGAAGTGCTTTCTTTTCAACAAACCAACACTTTTTTTTCCCTCTCCTCAGAAGAAACAGATGTGTTTTAACAACTGTGATTTAGTTTTACAGAGGGCTAGTTTTAGCTACAGACATTGGACATTAAGATGACATCAGCTGGTAACTCCTTCAGTAATTCTGGATCTATAAGACAGTGAAAAGATGACCTGGAGAGGAAAAGCTCCATAAGCTATTACCATTCTCCTCAGGCCTCAAATCCCCTTGAACTATGCAGTTTCAGCTTTCCACAGTGCAATAGAACCTTCAAGATTGATAATAATGACTGAGATATTGATTTATTTTTGGAAATTAGAAAGCAATTAAATATTAAATTGAGCAAGAATATGACATCCTAGAAGTGCTGTATTCATCTGATAAATGAATATGGGTTTATTTATTCATGGTAATTCTTTATAGTTGAATTCTAAATATTCATTGACACATTTCACAGGGGAAAAAATGGAATTTCAATAACAATTTCTGCTAAAAACAGAAACTGAAAAATACGTTATTCTGTTTTACTAATTATCTTAAGTAAGTGGCTCCAGAAGATTTCCTAATCCCTTTTCTTCTAGTATTTCTTAACCTAAGCTTTCAGAATAAATCAGATTTTATTTCTTTACTTAAAAAGTTCAGAGCAGTGATCTACATGAACCTCCACTCTGATCTTCAGTCTGTTCCTATATTATGTTTAGTAGAATGTAGGTACAAGTACTACTTTAGAACTATCAATTAATCCATAACCTCCAGAAGTAGAACACTTGGTGAATCTCAGTGGATCCTCTAAAAACTTAACTCTGTCTCAGCATAACTGGATTACATGTGAATCTGGCATTTATCTACATGGCAAACAAATCACCCACGCATTTCCGCACATACATGCAAAGCTGAAAGCTTTAGCATTTAAGCCTGCAAAAGAGCTGAAAGCTAAAATACATGGGATTCATGGAATTTCAGAGATTCCTTCTTCTGTCATAAATATACATGACTTTACAGTATGCAAGCAAGTAAAACTTAAAAGAGCAGTAGTTTCAGTATGCCGTTCTGACACAAAGTTCTTTAGAATTAATTTACCAAAATAACATTCTACTGCTTTAAGTTTCCTTTTTGGGAGGTTTTCCTTGAATCCAGGGACTTGTGGCAGAGGATTTCTCATTCCTGCTGTGTATCAGAAGATTTGGACTACTAGTGCGAATATATAAGGCACAGTTTCTTTAAACTGCACTATCAGTGCTTACAGTCATTTGTCTACTGATCAGTGCAAGAATTTGAAAAGAATGATTCATGTATGTTGAATGAAGTTTCAAACCAATTTTTAAAAGCCTGTTTTAATTGGCTAATCCACAGATGAAATGGGTTGTCATCTTTGTGGGTGTGTTCACCTACAGAAGACAGAAAAGGGCAGAATCTTTCTGGGTCCTTCTAAATTACAGACATCCATTACAATGCTGTTTCATCACCTTTGGTTTTCTGTGCTAACACACTCTCCCAGACTGCCAACAAAGCTAATTCCCAAAAGACCCCGCTTTTATGTTTTCTTGTCTCATCCCAGTGAAATTCCAGGCACAGAGGTGGTTCTGTGCAAGCCTGGCCTCTGGACAAAGTCAAACAGGGCTGGAATAATACACAATAAGATCTCTCTTAGTCCTTTCTGTGACAGCTGTCTGTGTCCTCAGGTTCTTACCATAACCCTGCTGTTGTCCTGGATAGCCTTGTTGGCCGGGATATTGCTGCTGCTGTGGTGGATAACCCTGCTGTTGGGGTGGTCCTTGATATGCATCTTGCTGCTGACCATATTGCGAGTTTCCTGTAAGATCATTGCAAGAAAGCAAAAACTCATAAAGATACCTATTTTATCATTTTTTTTCCTTCTAAGATGCACAGCCAACAACACAAGAACAAAATGAAAATGCAATATTGATTTCAAAAACTGAACAAAACAAAGAAAACTCAAACCAAACAGAAGGAACTCGGCCAAACAAACTGCAGTTAAAGCCAATTTTGCAAAGTTGAACTGCAGCATTTTCAGCATCTCTGCCAAACGAGCATTACATTTACTGGAACATCACAGTCATAAGATCATGACTATGCTAAATAAAATAAAAAAAAAAAAAAAGACAAAATTAAGGACAGCTACAAGAGCACAGACTAGCTACACAAGATCAGCAAGCTGCTTCCTAACGGCACTATAATTATACAAAATATATACACACACAAAAAGATATACAACTGAACCAACAAATTTATGTTAAAATAAAAATTTCCATTGAGGTAAAAAAAAAATCTCTAGGGTGTTTTAGTCATTTTACTGTTGTTAGAATGGCAAATTGTGGTTATATATTTTAGGTGTTTGCAAGAAATTATTCTGAAGGCTTCAAGTTCCCTGCCATTTCCAAGACAGCCAGCAACTAGTATTCTACAAGAGCTTTGCATGGGTATAAGTTGTGTTGTGCAAGAGTTTCTGTTCCCGTTGAGGGTGGGGGAGGAAAGGGAATGTATGTGCGTATGTGTGTGAAGGTATATAGATACCTCCTTCGTAGTAATGTTGTGAGGAATCCTCATAAGGCCTATCGTAGCCTTGTTCAGGATACGACGGTTGCTGATAACCGTAATCATTATGACCTACATCAATTCGACAAGAGACAGGAAGAAACGTTAATGGCCTCTGAGTGAAAACCCTAAAAATATTTCATTTCTCAGAAAAATGAAAAAAAAAATTTCAACTGGATATACATGAAAAAGAATTTTCAATTGTATTAGCCAAAGACTTATTAATGATTTCCTTTCATATTGAATTAACATGTGACAGGGGGAAAAAAAAACTTAATGCAGTAGCTCTAGAAACATCACAGCAAGGGATGGTCTTAACCTTCCAATAATCCTTGTTGGAGGAGTGGGGGGGAAGTACTTCATCTTTCACTCAAAAAAAAAAATGAAAGCATTTAGGCCTTTCACATGTAAATAACCTGAATTAAATTAGAATGAACAAAGAAAGCAATTATCATACTTTGTCTAACACCTGTTCTGCTGATCTCCAATTCAAAAGCATATGCTAAAAGCAGTGTGAAATATAACACATAAAGCTCAATGAAGTTATGAACCATAATCTACATTAAATTCTGTTTTTGAATGACAGAAATATAACATTCTCAATATTTTCCTACAAACAGAATTCCTACTTAAAGTCTTAAGAAAACTTTTCCTCTTACATTCCAGTCCTGAGCAGATTCATTACAAACAAACCTTTCTATTCAGAGACTACAGGCATCTCTGATTAAGAAACCAATACATGCGGTAAGCATCCCACCTGTTGTTGGTTTTAGTACACATGTATTTTGTCTTACAGATAACAAAAATATATCTTATTGCTAGCTTGGTCATGAATACGTGCCAAAACTTTGTTTACATTTGAAATTAAAGAATATAAATTTGGAATAAAAATTTTAGATACAAGTAAGGAAAGGAGGAAACAGTTCTTAAACTCAGTGGTTTTGTTATCAGGTCTGCAACTGTACAATACATCACTGACTGAATCTTACACGCATACATAACCATCAAAACAAGTCTTAAAATACACTTCTTGTATTATATGTAAGAGTAATAATGAGATAATGATAAAGATGACTCTTTAGAAGGAACAGATCTTAGAAGTAATCCGTGCTGCCACAGAGCTGTTGATGGTAACATAAAACGACCCTTATTAGAGTAAATTGCCTGTAACAATTTAGTGTTCGTGTGTGTACATAAATGTTCCAAAATGAAAGCTGAATAATTACCAGTTAATGCAACTTGTAAAATAATGCTGCACACACACCCCCAGAAATTAACACATGTAAGCTTATACAGATATGGCTTGGTGTACCTTAAAATCAATTTGATGGAAATTAAATTCAAACAACTGACTTGCATCCTTTATTTGCTATGAGTAGCTGCTTGGGCAATTACACAGCTTTGCTTTGAATACATTTTTTTAAATATTAACATCTACCACATTTCTTGAGCTTCATAAGATACCATTAAGTTGCACACATGGTTGTCACAGTAGTCAGGAGTCAGCATCTTTGATCTCCCACTCTCTGCTCAGCCTGAAAACAAGTTAATCTCAACTTCTCTAACTTATAACACAATCCAATAGTCTTCAGCACTCATATTCCAAGAGATAGGAGGACAGATTTATGAAATTCAAAGTTTCAGTCTTGTCTTGAAAGCACTGAGGGGACATCTAAAGAGGATTCACATTTCCAATATCCTCAGGGCAGGGACCACTTTATTCCTATATAAGTGTTAAACTGAAGGCCCATACCATGTCAGCAATAACACATTTGTGCGATTTTTATATGAAAACAAAACACTAAGTTAAAAAAGCAGAGTATTTACGGAAAAAACCCGCATCTTTTTAGCAAGTTTTTTCAGTTCAGTAAAATTCTTAATAAAAGGATATCGCCCCCTCTCTTATTGATAATAAAGTTATAACTGTTTAAATTCATCTCAATTATATTAGATATGCTAAGGAACTCTTCATTCTTTGAGAGAAACCAATTATTTCCATTCTTTTGAAATACTAAAACTATTGTTAAGAGTTTCAAACGGGAGTAATACAAATTACATGCTTTAAGTTGTAAATTTAACTAGTCATAGTAAGTTAAACTGCAGTAACAATTCTGAATTTGGAAGGTTTTGTAAATGTGAGGTATGATATCCAATTACTATTTTTGCCTCATCCCCTAATTTTGGGCATATGACTACATTAGTATTGGGCAGGTATAGAAAATGGGAAAGTTAACATTTATGAGAGATTACCATCAGGGTAATATTGCTGGTTCATGCCTTCTGGAGGACCTTGTCCACCATGACTGTATTGGTCCCCATAATAGTCTTCCTGGCCTGAGTACTGCTGTGGTGGGCCTGAAAAACCACAACCAGTCAATACGTAAATAACTTGTTTTCTCTGTTATAAAATGCCTGCTAATTTCTGATTTTAGTATGAGAAATATTTCTCAAATGTATTCCCCACCCATATTGTTGCAATACAGACAACATATGTAATCTGGTTTATTTAAAAAAATAAGTAAATGTATCTTTCTGCATATACAAACACACAGTAGTTTGGCTGCACTAGACTGAGACTATATATATCAAACTTCATTTTTGAGCTCTCTTTAGGCATATGACTAGGATGTTAAAAATAAAATTACTCCTTATTGGAAAGGACTAAAAAGAAAAAAGTGTCCCAGTATCGTGGAACATAGTTCCTTTTTTTGTAATTGAATGAATTCAGAACCAAGTAGGTATTCTGTTCCTTTTCTGTACCTGTCATTTAAATATCAAAACAAAATTCTGCATCAGCATGTCTGAGATGCATATTTCAGAATGCATAATCTCAGAAAGAAACAAAAGAAAAAGAAAACAAACTTGTCTTCACATCTCATGGTGATAGCAGTAATCTCTTGCTGCAAGAACCACCCTTAAAAAGGGTAACAAAAAGAGTGTGCAAAGTCTGTCACACCAAATGACCTGACAGAAATTTGGTGTAAGCAAGAAAGTGGTATAAAATGGTTTCAAACACGATTATTTAAAATCAATGTAAAAATACTGAAGTGAATTCCTACCTTGCTGTGGCGGCCTGTATGGAGGAATCTGTCTCTGCCCCATCATGTGATTTCCTTGGTTAACTTGGCCCATCATTCCCATTGGTGGCTGCTGCCCCTGGTAATGCTGGCCACCTGCCTGTGGCATGTTGTATTGCTGGGAGGGAGGCTGCTGGTGCATCATTGGACCTGCAAAAGAAGAAGCAGCAAAAATGTCAAATACACAAAAATGATTTGTGATTAAACCTTTACAAAAGAATGTGGAAAACCCAGCCTTTAAAAAAGGACCAAAAAAGGCTCTGTATATCCACTGCTGTGATAAGAGTTTACTGTTTCTGGACTTATGCAAATGTAGGCGAACAATTCAGTAATCAAACTACAAAAGAGAAGTCAGCCTAAATAAGGTTGCTTTTTAGATTATTTTTCTTCAAAACCACAGATATCAGCTTACACATGCACAAAGATAATTGAAACACTTTTACGACTTTTTGTTTTTAAAAAATACCTTCAAAAAAAGTGTAGGTGAAAACCTGATGGAGAAACCTTGGCAAGTCATAGAAAAATTATTTTATATTTGTGATCTCCTTAGAGCATAGTTTCAATACACACATAGTTGCTGTTATATTCCACCAACAAACCATTAAGCTGTTATCACAAAATCAACAATTTTATTTAGCCTGTAAAGGCAAACCACATGAACCAGACAGGCAGTTACACAACAGGCATATGCAGAAGACCCACAGAACACAGGCTCTGCCTGACACTGAACAGTTCCCAAACAGTCTGCAACAAAAAAATCTTTCATACCAAGTTGCACCAGGTTTCTATGAACCACAGGAAGAGACCAGGAGAGATCAAGTACTGTCCATGTTTTATCAACAAAATCTGATTAAGGCTGTACTTGGAGAAATGTAAATTTCAGTAATGAAAACAGACAGTTAAAGAGCACCCTACTGACACCACACAGCAATGAAAATGATGATTACACCATTTCATTATATGAGATTGCAGGTTAGACTGATGGAACATTTAACAAAGAACAGCCTCTGTGCTTCCTCTGTAGTACCACTTCAGAAAAGAGTCAGTTCAGTATCAAAAACATAAGGAAGAGAAAGTTGTGACAAGGAACTAAACTTTTTTAAAAACAGATTTCTGTAATGTATCAATTTAAATCACTTCACACATACTGCCCAGTCTATAATGGTGAAACCCAAAGACAACATATTTGTTGCTAGTTATTACCAGCAGTCTCACTAAAAAAAAAACCTAAAACAAACCATGACATCAAACATGAAACTAGCAGAACCACTATTAAGTGTCATCCAAGGAAAAGAAGGAAAATACCACCTATTTTCCGTATGCTTAGATTTTTCCCTTCCATTTAGTAATTTTAAGTAAGTAGGTGCTAAAGCACAAGCAGAAAGTCCTGTGTGAAACTACAGTGCTGGAAAAATGCCTAGATACATTCAAGTGACAATGGATTTATACATTCAAAGGACTATGTAGTCACTTAGATCATGTCTGTCTACGTAGAATTATGAGGGAAAGTTAAGACTAATTAATTAATGGTATGAATTCAAAGTGCATTAGTTAAATCCCTTAAAACCCCTGTGTGAGATCTCTTCTTGAGAAGTGGTCTAAGCTTCATTTTCCTGGCCACTCTTAAGAAGATCTAGTTATGCTTCTATCCTTCAATATGGCAAGTTTCTGTGTCCTGACTTTAAAGTTTAAAAAAGGGTTAAAGATGTACTTCTTTTAGTTATTGGCAAAATGCATTTCCTTTTCTGATCTTCTAAACAAGTTGGTAATTTTGATTATTCCGTTTCACTGCTCCTCTGTTTGGAGCTACTGAGAAACATTAGGCAGTCTTGAAAAAAAAAAAGAAACTTGTTGCCATAATATTCCTAGATCTCAAGAAAGCTTGTTAATTAACAATATTAATATTAGTCACAATACAATGTGATAAAATGTGTTGGGTCCCCATGGTGCAATGTAGAGATTTTCTGTTTGCTTTTTAAATTAGAACTTCATTAACGTTTTGTAGAGCCACAATGAGAATTCACTACCCTGTATCAGGCTGTTTGTTGTGCTCATAGCAGACGGCCTGGCTTCCTTCCAGTTTGGTTCTTATTCAAAAGATACCTAAAAGAACCACCATGGTCTCTACTGCCTCATGGAACGTAACTGTTTTATGAAGCAATTTTGAGGGATGAGGGAACTTTGAAATTTATTCTTCCATTTGAAAAATTTAGCCTAGGAAAAATCTATGTTTATTCATAGTGTAATACTTATTTATGACATAAAATCCCAAAAGTTAATAAAAATAGTGAGACTATTAATTCATTATCTACTTAAGACAAGGACAAACTTGAGAAGTGGGCCCATTAAGTTCAACAAGTTCAAGTGCAAGGTGCAGCACCTGGGTCGGGGCAAACCATCCATGAGTTCAGAATGGGAAACTCACTGAGAGCAGCCCTGAGAGGAATTTGAGGGTTTGCATTGATGAATAGCTGGGTCTGATCTGGCAATGTGGGCCTACAGCCCAAAAAAAACAAATATATGCTGGGCTGCATGAAAAAACATGGCCAGAAGGTCAAGCGAGGTGATTCTGCCCCTCTCTGCTCTGGTGAGATTCTACCCAGTGCTGCATCCAACTCCAGGGTGACCAGCACAGGACACACAGACCCGCAGAAGCGAGTATAGAGGAAGGCCACAAGGATTATCACAGGTAGAGAGCACCTCTCCTATAAGGAAACACTGAGAGAGCATGAAGAAGAGAAAGCTCCAGGGAGACCTCACTGTGGCCTTCCAGTATTTTGAGAGGGCTTTATAAAAGGGAGGGAGATGGACTTTTTATACAGGCAGATAGTGAGAGGAAAAAGGGAAATGGTTTTAAGCAGAAAAAGGGTAGGTATAGATTGGATATTAGGAGGAAATTCTTCACTGTGAGGGTGGTAAGGCACAGGTTACCCAAAGAAGCTGTGAATGCCCTATCCCTCGATGCCCTCAAGACCAGGATGGATGTGGCTTTGAGAAACCTAGGGTAGTTGTAGCACAGGCAGGGAGGCTGGAACTATACGATCTTCTATGTCCCTTCCAACACAAACCTTTCAATGATTCTATAACATTTTCTAACATTTGTGGCACGTAATTTTACAAGCACCTAAAACACAGCTCTTGAATCTCTGATCAGGTAACAACAAACTACATTTGATGGAAGTCATGATCTCTTCCAGACCTGGAGATAAGACTTCCATATACAAAGCTCCCATAACTGTGAGCTGCAAGAGAATGCTCAGAGAAACTCTCCATAGAAACCCTGTTTTTTGTAAATTTCTAGAATTATTTAATCCAGAGAAGACAAAGTTCAAAATGCATCCAAAGAAATATTGTGATAATATTATCTCTGTAAAATATGCAAGTAGAGAATTTAACTGGTATACATTATCAAGAATACACATTTTTGTTTAGTAGGCGACTTTCAGCAGTTGTGGGAAAAAAATAACTTCTGCTTCAGCCAGTATCACATAAGGAGGCCTCATGTAGAGAGAAGAAAAGGTTTGTGGATTATGGACTACTGCCTCATCTTCTTCTAAGTACAGTGACACAGTGGAAGTCTCCTGACAAGAAAGGACTTTTGGACACTGACAACGTAGTCTTCACACAGGTAAGACAGATAGAAAGAAACATAAATACAAGCTGAAAGTAGGTCCTAGATAAAGCTTAGAGGATGAAAGAGCTGCAGAGAAGTTTAGTGCTTTAAAAATGTCTCCTTAGCATTAGCCCTTATGCTGAAGCTCAGATACTGGTGCTAAACACTATGAGAGGACAAGAAAAACTGCTGACGTGGTTGAAAACCTTTCAAAGAAGCAGAGAAGTGAGGAGCCACACTCAATAACGAACTGTTAGCTCTGCTGTTCTGACTAAAGATCTATGGGAATAGGTGGGTATGACCAAAAAGCATCAGTACAAGCTATTGATTCTTCAGTCTTCTAATCTATGCTAGTTGTGTTGCCCAGGGGTCTATAGACATTTCAAAATGTACACCTGTACAGATGAAGCAACTGGATATCCGTATCTAAAGTATCAGCAAAGCCCACCATGCCAGACTTACCATGGCCAATCTCATCACTGTGTCTACTGTTAGAAAAATAACAAAATATATATCACTGTAGTAGCCCTCAGCAAAACTTTTTCGCTGTTTTTCCACATGTTTAAAAAAAAAAAGCTTGTTTTTTCAATGATGGTTTTAAGCCTTGTGAGAGCTATCTCAGAAACTATAATGTAGGGTCAATTTAACTTGACAAACACTAAAATTCAGATGTGCTTGGTCAAATGAACCACTATCCTAAAGATGTTTTAACACCAGGAGCAGTTGAAACATTAACTCAAAAGACTCTGAGGATACAAAATCTTTTGCTGTTCCTAATGTATGATTCAGGCTGCAAACTGAAGACAGTAGACACTTCTCCACACTTTATTACTCCACAAACTTCTCATATCAAAGTGAACCATAATTTCAGGTATGATTTTTTAAAAAACCTAGAACGTAAAATGTCATACAAAAAATTCCTTAGTTATCAACATTGCCTTTCATGTTTTACCCTAGGAAAAAAAGATGAAAGCACAAGCTCTGTCACAGATGTTTTTTCATGACAAAACTACAGTGTCTTCCACAGTTAGACATCTTACACAATGCAGATGTAGCATGATGGTGTTTCAGAATGTGGAGGCAATTTTATTTCCCTTCAATAGGCAAGATTACAAAAATAAGTAAGACTGTCCTGCTTCTTCTATAACATCTTGACTACTGTAAGCAGTCAAGGCACTGAAACCTAACAGTCTCAGCTTACATGGCAGTGAACAGATGGCAAGACATTCACAAAAGGTAGTAAAACTCAGAAATCACTTTATCCTGGTCTGCCATACCCCAAATATGTTTATATTTTAGCTAACACTGGATGTTCCTATCTTTACGTCCCATTCTTTATGTGCACAACAAAAGAACCAGAAGCTGCATCTGCCTCATCCCTACTCTTTCCATATCTTCATATTTGCTCATAAGTGAAAGGGGTCTGAAATTTTAATGGAATTTTTCCAAGGTTATATAAATGAAATTAACACTAAAAAAATTTCAGCACCAGATTTGACAACTGGTCTCCAAATGACTGAGTCAATATGATACTGTCCTGTAGAAGACACCTGTAAACTAGTTCCCATCCCTTACCACAGGCAACATTTAATGCTCATTCAACAGAGACTTCGAGTTTAGCAACTCTGTGTCAAGCTCTTCTAGCAAGGGGAACCTAATCACAGCAGAAGGATCTGAGAAATAAGTAACACAGTCTGTGGGATGGCCACACACAGCAGAGTTTCTGAGACAATCAAGCTACAATTTCTTGGCTCTTACTTGTAAAATGTATTAATTTTACTATTAAATATTATTCCCTGAGTGTGAAAGATTTGTTCAATATAAAAGAAGAGGAATTTCCATGCAAGTTTCAGGTTTTAGAAAAATCATGTCTACATCTCCCCTCTATAAAGTCAAAAACTGGCCACACTTAAGATTTTTTTTCAACCTAAGTAGTTTACCATACGCAAGAAGAAATGGACCCATAAGAACATAGTTTCTTCCAATTCATTCAGTCCTTCTGCTTCCTTTATTTTCCAAAAAGGTAACCAATATTCCTTGCAGATGTCCCGGGCTGCTATATTAACTTTTCAATTATATCATCTACAGACTCTTCCACTTAAAACGTTTTCTGCTTTTTAAGTCCAAAATTACTAGAATCCCTCTTTTAAACTGGACTGACTAAATAAAATCAATCCCATGAAAACTTTGCTTCTCATGTAAGGTATTCCTCTGAATAGCATTTCATAACTAGTGCAAATCAATAATGAGTAGAGAGTGGATATAGGAAGTAAATCCAGCAAACAGTTCTGTTACTATGCATTTTATTTCTTAATTAGTACTTTTTCATTTTTTTTTCTTGCTAACCGACTGCTTCACAAGGTGTATATACAGCAAGATATTTTGGTAGCAAGTGCACATAAAGAGGTCATGCTTAAGCATAACACAAGTGTTAGAGCAAGCCTTTCTGAGTGTTATGGTGGCTTTATGTATTATATAATAGAAGGCTTTTTTTCCCTAGAAGCACTGGCTTTATTCAGTACACAGTAGGTATTACCCACTGAAAAACTGTTTCAGTATTTTGTTTCTTCGTAATAGTTCATGTGAGATATGATGCCTAGTCAAACACTGAAGACAGAATTATTAATTTATTCATAGGTTTTCTTATGGCAGCCATAAATAATTTGTCCAAATCTTCATCATGAATATACTTTGACAACTCTCCTGTGAAATCAGATGGTATCGTAATCTTACCACCAGATTCATTCCACTACAGATGAGGAATCCATATAGGGAAAGATTAAGGTCAAGAACATCTACTAATTTTTAACAGCCAACTTGAGATGCTAAGACCCCATCTTGCAGAATAATTAGCATTATATTTAACTAGTGATTTTATTAACTGACAGATGTAGTAGGAGCTCTCATTTTCAATATGATCACTCCTGTAAGACAAAGAAAAAAAACATACTTATGGGTTCACAAATGTCTTCTGACAAAGACACTGAGGTTCAGAAATTTTGGTTCACTCTGAATTGTTGCATGTGCGACCAGTTAAGAAATCTTTGAGTCAAGATCCGTTTATTCCCCTTTTCTTAAACTGCACTGAGTGCAGCTCATTCTTGTTTCTTCACTTCGGTGAGAAGCCTGAAGTGGCCATGTTGGCTGAGATCCCTGCCCAGCCACACTTGGGCTTTGCTACCTACCTCTAAATTTCTCATGGTCTCACCGATTACTCCATCATTCTATGCCCGGCTGTCTTGGAGTCACAAGAGAGTGAAGATGATACAAAAATACTTTCTCTAATTTGTCGTCAAACTTCAATACACATGTAATAACTAAGAACAGAAAATGGAGGAAATGTACTAAGCAGACCTGATTGGGAATCATCTTAGATCAAAGTAACAAACACGCCCATCTACCAACTTAAGGCTTCCTCTCTCACAGATATTTGGAACAGTATTTTCATTGAACAGCAAATAGCCATTTGCTTGCATAACAGACACGTGTTAAAGTCTTGCTCTAAAGGGGCACCTGCACTCCTATATTTGTAAATGAAGTGCTCTGTTTACTAATGCTTTTGTGAGACATTGAAACATGTTAAAGAATATAATTTTTCACCTCACTGCCATCTGCTTCTGTGAAATCTCCACAAAAAACAGAACCAGTCCCGAAGCAGACACTTGGAAGAGAAAAAGTCTCAGCCTAAAAGGTCAAAACTTGGCAGAATTAGTTACACAATGCGAAAGCTTGCTGTGGCCCTAATGGCAACAGTATCATTGTTCTAACTAAACATTCTGCTCTTGTTCTTGAACCTATTTGGTTAATATTGTTTTATTCTTTATTCCCCAAAGTCACTTCAGTACCATTATTTGATCAGAACAGAAACCTTTTAAGTTTATTTCTGCTTCCAATTTTCAAGTTTGACAGAGTACTGAAAACACAACAGGGGAATATTAAGAGGAAGAATAAATAATGATACTTTGAGATGGAATCATCTCCCAAATTTTAGGCCAGTCACAGAAAATTGTTTTTCTGTGGAGTGACTTACTAGATGGCTCCCTCAGACATACTCCTACATTATTATTGCTAACTCTGCAACTAAAAAATCTGAACTGAAATGGCACAGTGTTTTTACATAGCATCTTACAATATTCCCAAAATTACTACACTATGTATTACCCAGAATACAGAAATAGTTCCGAGAGATAGTTAAAAATATTCCCACTTATGATTTCCTCTGCTATGTGCCTATCTTTTGTTTCTTCTGCAGTTATACTTAAAGAAAAATGCTATTAACAACATGGATGCTGAAGGTCTCAGACCTCACACTTTCTCTGCTGGTAAGAAAAGTGCAGAAACAGTTTTTCTCATCATGACTTTTTTTAGCCTCTCATTAAGATAGTCTTCTGTCTGTTTTGCACCTTTCTGTAACCATCAGTATGACCTGGTCTGTCTGTACAGCCCAGGAACAGATGGTATCTACATATAAAAAAGTGGAGCTTTGGTTTGTCATGTGTCTTCTAGCAGGTGCTATGTACAGATCCAGTGGGGTAACAGACGTAACAGGTAAGCTGAAAATACTGATCACTGACTTGTAAAGCACCTCTGTAAGAATATGAAGTACATCTACAACTTAATAATTTGCTGTGCTGTGACTCTAATGCAATATTTTAATTCCACAATGTCCTTGCACTTCAACAAGGACATCAAAACTCCAACAGAAATACCTTAGAAACAAAATTGGTTTTGATTTTTACTATATACACAAGGACATCTCATGAAAACAGAAGTGAGTACTGGAACTGAATATTGTTTCTCTAAGACTAAACAGACATTTCGTGCTAAAACAGCATGCAGCAGAAAATAAAGACTAACTAGATGTGTAGACTTGCTAGAAGTGTAATGTTTGAAAAAGACAAACAGTAGTTCTAGCTTAAAGCTGATGAAAGTAGATTCATTTGCTGATTCTCACATAATACCTGAAAATAGTTCAATGTTTGCAAATAAACAAAAAGTCACACATACATGGGAGAGAAGAGATGGAGAATCCTCCAAACATCGGTAAAGAATATTCACAGGGTATTCTGAGATGATCCTTCCATAAGGATGATTGAGTCCACGTGTTAGGTAAACGGACCTTAGGGTGACTGAAGTCACAACATTTGTGCTCTTAGCACCATGCTCTAACCAACTGAGCAAATCTCAGGGTACAAGTGCATTCAATGAAGGGAATCTACAAGATAAGACCTCTAAAAACATCTACACCCAAGATGTTTTCCTTTTACAGAAGCTAACAAACACCTCACTTACCTTGGTTTGGTTGCATATTCATGTTTGGTCTGGGCCCATAGTTGCCCATTGGCTGACCCTGGCTCATTGTCATCTGATTCTGCACTGGCATGCTCTGTGATGATGGCACTGAGTGATTATAGCCACCCATGGACCCATGGCTACTTGAAGGCATATTCATGGAACTGTTTGTCATATTGAGCTGGTTGGGTCCAGGTCCTTGCATAGGCATATGGTTGGGTCCTTCAGAAAGAAAACACAGGAAAAAGTTGGACATTAAGCAGCATAAAAGCAGATGAAAATAGTCATACTGAATCACAAAACTGAATAGAAGTCATTAAACCCAATTATATGAAAATAAATTTAAAATACAATTTGCATTATCTCATAGCTAATCTTCTATCCATACCCTACACAAAACTAGTCTTTTTCGTACTTGCATAACACAGCCTGAACTTCATTCTGAATGGCACAAGACCAACGTAACATACCGCTTGGTAACTCCATCAGAGTTGTAATTGTTACAATGACTTTAACATTTCTGTATATTCAAACAACCCATGCTAGACAAGTTTTTGAAACTAATGATTATTATTATTATTTTTAAATGCAGGCAGTATTAACATTGACATGGCATAATTACATAGAATCGTAGAAACATTTTGTTTGGAAAAGACCACCAAGATTGCCAAGTCCACCACTAAATGCTAACTTAGGCTTTCATTCAAATGATTATACAGTTACCCATAGAAGAAACAGGTGACAAGCACTGACTGCATAGATCACTGATACAACAACAAGGCTTTTATGGAAAATATGTGAGCTGTTTTAATGCTCCTGTAGATAAAAATCTATCCAAAAGCTGTTCATTACAAGAAGACAATTCCCGAGTTTATCTCTTGAGATGGGAATGAGAACACACCTTCATGGTAAGATATCAAGACTTTTTTTTGATACTTCAAATATGACTTTTTTATAAGAATGACATATAAATGGAAAGCATAACCTATGTTAGTAAAGACATCACCTTTCTGGGCATATGTAAAAGAACAATCTTGGAAATCAGAGAAAGGTGTGAAAAAAGGAACAAAGGGAAAATGCTACAGACAATGTGCTGCATCTTTTCTACTAGCAAATAAGGTAGAAAATTTCAACACAGAAGAAAAATCAATGCTTTTGACTTCTGATGGACCTAGCATTGCAGTGATTCAGACAGTATGAAACAATGTAGAATAACAATTACTGAAGAACTATTTAACATTTTTTATCATATACTATATAGTCAATGTTCTGCAACTATATTTGCAGATTACTTGAGTGTGGGATGATGACTTGATTTTCAGTTCAACTTGTGAAGATGCAAAGCAAAAGCAACTTGTTCATACAACCATGAGCCAACAACATCTTTTAATCTTTTATTTCTCTTCTTCCTGACAATAAAGGTTGAATTTGGATTATTATCTGAATTCAATCTACTCTCAATGGGTATTTTAGAAAGTATGACATTACAATACCACCAGTTTACTCATTACTTTAGGTAGAATAGGTGAACAGCTACTAGAACTAAAATTAGTAAGACGTGGGACTGGATATAACTATGACAAGTAAAAAAAGTAGATTAAATTTATGGATTATGCTCATGACAAGTACCACACAAAAATCTCATGAAAATATGTACAACCAGAGGACGTGACAGACCAGGTCAACTGTAAACAACGCAAATGCGGATATGTACAGATTTCACCAAAAAAAATGCTGCTGTTGCTACACATGCCACAGGTTTTTTATTAAGCTAGAAAATCTAAGAAGAGGAATCAAAAAGAAGCTACACTAGTAGAGCTGTAGGAAGGTACTGATTTGTTTACATATTTCCCAGTGAAAATTAAAAAAAAAAAAAGAACCACACGCACATGCCCCTCTGCCTTCAGAAGTAAACAGCTCCTAAGTCTTTGGCTAATGAAAAAACTGCACTAATCTAGGGTAGAATGAAAGCAGAAGTAAGGACACAGCTGCACACAAGGTCACAAAGACAATACTAACTGACTGAAACAAAAACATGCAGAAGAAAAAGACAACTGATAAATGAACACAGCTACTAAAGCCAAAGTCAAGAAACAGAGAATAAGTTTAAAAATGTTTTTATCCTCTTGCCCTTTTTAAGACACCTTACTGAAAAAACAAACGTACTTTGTCAAGGAGAGTATAAGAACTGAAAAAGATCAAACATGCAGTTCACCATTCCTGCAAAACAAGGTGAGCAGAGATTGCTGAAAGATACAAAGGCAGGTCCACCAACAAACAGAGGAAAAAGTAGTTCAGTGAATAGGATTATGCACACAAGAGTACTACAGATGCCCATACTGCCCCTCTCAATTCAACACGGCCTAATTCCATAATAATGATAATATGGAGACAGTTTAATTATGAAAGAGTGAGCTAGAATCCAACGAGGAGCTCAATCATGAATGTGCACTTAGGTGAAGAAAAGCTTCCTACTGTAGTGCCAAGAAACTATTGCAGAGATACTAGAAGACTACTTCCCTAATTAAAGGAAGGAACACACAGGGTTAGTGCCACAAAGTTAGGGCCTGGGAGTGGTTCAGTTTCTTTCTGATTTAAGGAAGACATTGTCAATGACAGATTTCAGAGAGTTAGGCAAGCACACAGGGGAGCAAGTTTTTAAAAACTGGTAATGTAAGAAGCAAAATGAGGTAGGCAAAAATCATTGCAAGAAATAACTTGAAAAAAATAAAAACACCTTCTCTAAAAGGCTGGTTTATACTTCATATTTCACTAAAACAGGAGAAAGCACTTATAAGAAAAAGCTGTCATATGAAATGCAAGGTATATTTTCTGTGGTCAAAATCTGGGGTTTGTTAGTGAGAAGCTAGAAAACAAGGACAGAGAAACAGCTAAGACCATAGGATCAAAAACCTTGCAAATGAAAAAAAATAGAAACACACTGTTCATATATTTTTTTGTCTAAATATGTCTGGAGCTCTCTTGCATATAAGGACAAACAATTGATTTTCTTTTTTTATATGGATAAAAGAAATAGAAAGAAGAGAATAAGAATGAACTGTGAGTGAATTAATGAGGCATGAAGTATGTATCTCCACTTTAAAATAAGTGCTCTAAATGCTATACTTAGATACATATAATTAGATTGTGATATAATGAAGTTAGCAGAGTAACTATCTATCCTGAGTATAAACAGAAGCACTTTTTCCTCTTAACCACCTATGCACAGAACCTTACCTCCAAGAAGCTGTATTCTAAACTAAATACATTTGAGACCACACTTGCAGACAGGAAGAAGATTCTGAGAGAACTTGTTTGGAACACACAAACACCTGTGTTGTGGTATAGATATGCTATTCTTCCCCAATTTACCATTTCCACTAAAGCACTCCAAACCACATACCACTTTGCTCGCTCCCCTGTATCCCCTTTCCTGTGCTGGGCTGGAGAGAAGAACCAAAGGGACAAAAAGTAAAACTTACAAGTTGAGGTAAGAACAATTTACTGGAAACAGCAATGAAATAAGAAAAAGAACAGTAACAGCAACAGTATTATTAGTAACAGTGTACAAGATGCAAAAGATTCACAGGCAATTGCTCACCACACAGAATCCCCGACAATATCCCGCAGGTCAGAATAACTTCCAGGTCTACTGCCTCTTCCTGGCTACTGCAAAAATTAACTTTGTTGTGACTGGAACCGGGACAACTTGTTGTTCAGGAAGGTCACCCATCACTGCCACAACGAAGAGACCCCTACAGCTAGTCTTACCTTTCAGCTTTTTACATGTGAGAAAACAACCTCAAGAACTCAGGAAGACAACTTGCCCCCAGCACATCTTAGTTCACTATCTCCTTAAAAATCCAGATCACCCTTACTTTCCATCACATAAACTCAGTCAAAATAACTCTTCAGACAGCAATTTTTTTCAGCTAAAACCCACAGTCTGTCACAGGTACAGGTAACACTCAAGTGTATCACCAGCTGAAAAACGTTTGTCATGACTGTCTTCCCTGACAAGAGAATACAGACACGTACTTGTCAGGGGATGCAATTAAGGGCCCCAGCAGCACCTCAGGTTCTGTATTAACCAGGACACAAGTACAAGAAAAATTATCCTTTGCCCCTCAGGCAATGGGATAGGTCTATAGCAGAACTTTAAAATTACTCCTGCCGTGATGATCACTAGGCAGTTCTTCTAATGCTCTCATCAACCCTTCCCTTCTGCCCATGCTCAGGGTCTGTGGAAGCCCCTGCTCAGGTAATATTTGAAATCCTTAGCTGGCATTTTTAAGAGCCTGCAGTTGATTTTTTTCCAGGCTGGTCAACTGTTAGACTGGCATTCTCTCAGTTTAAGATTAGTGACTTTGCACCTTTTATACAGATCATCTCTACAGATCTAAGATTTCGTATATGGTTTTTAGTACAAATGCTCATGTAAGCTTAGAGTAAGGGCCCTAAAACCAAAAAGCAAATGCATACACTGCAGAAATTACTAAAAATACATCTCTGTGAAACACAGAAAGGCTCACAAGTAGGTAAACTAACTACACTTGAAAAGAGATGTGTAATTCAGTTATACACTTAACAAGATAATTCTGTTTCCCTTTTTCCAATGCCTACCTACGGAAGGATTTTAGCATGCCTTTCTGATATTAGAGATGCCCTCATCCTAAGCTGTTTATCTTCACATCCTCAGAGAAAACTTCAAACTGAGAAGGAAAGAACAGAGGTTCAAGAAAGGGAATATGTTGGAGGAAAGGCTAAATTAAAGCTTAGTTGGAAACTGTATTTAGGTATCTGTCTAGGTGAATACCAAAACAAAGCTATTTACCTTTCACATGTTTTCCTAAGAGCTCTTTTCTTATTCTATCTAATTACAAAATATGTATGTTTAAGGAGTAACTTTTCTCCCCCGTGGCTCTGCAGTGAAGTCATTATGCTCACATTGTGACTTAGTAATCCTTCTCCTTGGAAAAGATCACTATAATAACAATAATATGATTACACTTGAGGGTCAAAGAGACTGATTTTTGAGAGGCAATGCTATTCTCCATGGGAACTGATGGATTTTAGATGGATAAAGGACACCATAATCAGAATATCTCTGCCCTACTTCGGAAGCAGCATATATTGCTCTTTACACTTCCAAATGCAGACCATGACCAACATGTATGATGAAACTAACTTCTCTAGATCTTTTATTGCACTTCTCACACATGGCCTCTCAAGGCTATTCAAGCTACTCTTTCAGAAAAGCCGCAACTATCAAGTCCATTTTATCAAGATTTGCACAGCTATTAGAGACTACAGCAATTGTTATATTTTTTATTTTGTATTAAGTTTTGTATAATTATTACTGTGTTTGCGGTCAGAAAGGTTATCCTTGACACCACTGAGAGATGAATTTTCCAAGATCCTTTGACAATAGTTCCCTTTCATGAAAGTATCAATACCTTGAGGAGCTTTTGTATGAAAAGTTCCTCCATAATAAAAAATAAAAAAAAAAGGGATCCTGAACAAAAGCAATCCTGGGAATGCAATTTTAAGCTGAAAGCCATTTCACATGAAATAGACAGTATGATTTTACAAGTGGAAATTCAGGAAAATAGCCTCTATATAAAGAAGCATGTTCTTCCATTGCCTACTCTACTCTGATCTGACTACTAAAGGGAATAGTAACCCTGAAGCCACTACTGGTAGGTACAATGTGGAATTTTATCATCCTCTTTCTCTGCTTTGTTTCTGTCCTCCCAAGTACTTTTTTTTTATTACAAAACAGTATGGCATAGAAACTGACTTAAAATTTACACCTAGAACAATAATCTGGAGGCCATTTCTTCACAAATCCCTTACAATTCAACACATCTTTAATAATAAAGAACACAGGAGATTAGTGGAAGCTGTATAAAAGCAATCCTTTTTTCTTTTAAACATTTATCCAAATCAGAAACAGCCTCTTTCATATGTATCTATTTTATTATTATCTAATTATTTAGCTACAATGATTTCACATTATCTTTTTATGGAAGGATTTGTGTTCGCTCAGCCACAGGCCAATACCTTTCCCCAGTAAGCCCTCTAAAGCCAGCTGTACTGCATGGTTTCAAACAGACTAAATTTAGCCAGTTCTGTTCATCAGAGGAATGCTGTGTGTCAGCTACATCAAAGCCCAAGGGCAGCCTGATAAACACTGAATACAGGTCACGTAGCTCTGTAGCTAACAAACTCTAAGAGAGCTCGTACTCAGGGGCATTCAAAGCAGTTTTGTCATCAACAATCTAGTATCCCTTGAGCCCCCATGTCGTTTCAGTTGCCAGGCAACGCTGGTGTTAATGTCTTAGAGGAGAAAAACTTACCAGGCATCTGGCCGTTCATCTGGTTCTGCATGTGTGGTGCAGGAGGGCCCCCACCTACCATACCATCTGAAGACATGTTGTGCGAGCGCGGGGGTGGGGGAGGGCCGCTCTGACTCATCCCGCCCGGACCCATAGGCATATTCTGTGTGGGTGGCTGAAAGGAGACAGTTTAGTCAAACACGAGAAGCAGTTAGTCTGACAAATATATTGTATGTACATATGGTATAGCACTTGCCTATATTGTTCAACGTGTATGAAAGAAAGCGCTGAAACGCATTTCTTTCTCTATCTGATATGTTTAACTCCTCCCAGCATTAATTCTGGTGAAATGTTTAACATTTTAATCAATTTTACATGAAGTATTACATGCAGACAACACCACAGCACCTTTGAGCACCACTTTAAAATGAAAAAAAAACACATCAATGCCTCATTAAAAAATTACATCTGAACAGTTTATGATTGCTGAAGTGACTCCCTCACACACACACAAAAGCTCTCATTCAACAGAGAAATAAGTCTTCACTGTAATTCTCTCACATCAACAATTTGTTGCTGTTAACAGACCTTGCACTGGGACAAAACAGGTACAACATGAGATGAAAGCCTCTGAATGCTCATAGACCAGCAAAAAATTTGCACCTGGGTGTGGTAAAACGCAAGCGATCTCTTCCCCACTCTCCCCCAAAGCGATGAAGGCTTAGTTCATAATTCTGTGCCAAACACCCCCTACAGACTGGAAGCACATTAGTGCTGGCCTCCAAAGGTCCAGAGACAGCTGCCTAGAAAGGATGTTTTTGGCAAATTTCCTAATGAAATTGTGAGGAAAATAACTGAATAACCTTGAGAGTTGAGAGAGGGAGAGCAAGAAAAACAATAAATACAAGGGGGAATTTACTGGTAGGTTCTACTCATGGCAATGTAAGGAGACACAGAAGCTGCTAGTAGCCAGCTCTGTTTTCCTACTAAAAACACCTGTGAGACTCCACAATCCTTCTCACATACCTTAGCCAAGCACTTTCAGGGGAGTAAAAACCATCTCAGTGAGAGCAAATTCTGGGCTCTCTGGCTTTTGAGGACTCTGTCTACAGGTTATAGCTATTCATGAAAAACCCTCCCCACAGGACAATTACGTGTGTGTTTTTCTCCTCACAGACAGAACCAAGGGGGTGAACCCTGAATTCCTGCCTACCCCAGTCCCCACTTATGCCTACACTATTCACCCGGTCCATAAAGACAAAGTACAATACAGTAGTAAAGAGTAAGGCTTTCCTAGTGAGTGTATGTTGGAGATGGTAACAGCAGGGTAACAGACACACAGATATATTCACTTGCCAGGGGAGGAGAGTGAACATAGTAATAGTCATTTTTTGTCTCAACATTTCTTCACATACCTCAAGCAGGTATTATTTTCCCTGCAGTACTTCAAAAAATTCCTTAGGAAATTAGTGAAGGTTTTGTTGATTTTTTCTAGCAGAAAGAAGGAAGGAGATGAAGAAAAATATAAGCAACTTTTCTTGCTATTATTCCTACTGCTCTTATTCCTTTCATTCCTCCATAATGATGAGAACTTTATAAGCAAAGTTCCTTCCTCAGCCTATAGCAGAAATGGTAGGAGGTGAAGGTAGCTCTACCCTCTGAACACTGTGACTGAAATGCTGTTCCACTTTGCTTGTTCTTCCTTCACTAGTGAGCAACCAAGGCAAGGCTGCTTCACCTCAGTTAAGTCTTCCATCTCTTCACCTTCAAAACTCACTATCATCCTAATTTTTCATCTAACAAAATCTAACAGGAATTATCTAAAATTAATACACACAGAAACAAACAAAAAAGAAAACAAACAGACTATTTTCGTTTTTATTTGGAAAGTATGTTCAGGAATACTAGCAAAACCAACACACTTGGTAACCTCCACATGAACAGTCAGAGCTCAGAGCCTCAGAGCAGTCCTATGCCAGCAAACCGAGAGCAAAGTCAAAAATCATCCAAGCGGAAATGTTTTAGAATTAAAGTTAATGTCTTCAATTCCAAGCATAAAATATTAGAAAGTCCAACAAAGTACTAAAGAAGATTAGCTCATAGCTAGGTTTAAGCTATCCTGCATATACTATTTTATAAACGTGGGCATGCCTTCATCTGTGGAAAGATAGACAAAAAAGCTCCAAGGATTGTTTAGACAAAATCATATATATTCCAATTCTATTTAGTCTGAAGTTTTTAAAACAACTATCCTTCAAGACAAACACTGCAGCTATCAAAAAGATAGCATGAGAGTGTACACATGCAAGGACAGGGAAAAAAAAGCGTTTAAGGACTTGAGATACAAAACCCTGCAAGAGACTTCACAAACCACAGGAAATTAAGACAATTGGCAGAGCAACTAAAAACACTCAAAAAGGTACCACCAGAAAGTAACTCATCAACAGGAGCTTCTGCCTATGGAAACAGCCCAAGGACTTGCTTGAATCCATATCAGATTCTTGAAAATAGTGCAAGAAAAGGGTCGAAGCTGCTAAAAAATTCAATCTTCAATTAAAAGAAACTACCCTATCATATGACTAGAAGGCAGACAAACACTGCACCTCTATTTATAAAAATGGAGTGGGACCAATTCTAGGATTTATGGACCTGTGAGCCTTGTTCTCAGAGCTACAGGTAAAGTGATGAAAATAATTAAATATCATAAAATTCCAAGGGTGATACAGCTGAGTTAGTAAAGTGACAATATAGTAAAGTCAAACATTTCTAATTTACTAGAAAATTATAAAAATATAAATTAAAACACCTAGCTGCATAATTAACAAAAACTTCTTAACACAGGTTTTTTGACAGAGCCTTTTGGAGCAATACGTTGTCCAGTGGCACTGATCAGAAACCACCCAAAGAGAAGTTCATGAAGTTCAAAGAGTAAAGAAACACACAAAGGTCTCCTGAAAATATTTTAGTAAATGTCAACATGTGAAGCTACTGCAACACTACTAAAAATGTGGAAGAAAGAATAAGCAGAAGGTGCCAAGTGATGTGGATAAATATATGGCAATTACACTGAACTGTAAACCACTTTCTTCAGAAAGAGGAAGCTCCTATTGCTATTAATCCATAAAAAAATTAACAAACAAAAAAGAATTGACCACAATCCAGACAGTTTGCTGCGGAAAAAAAGCCCAAACCAAAACAAAAAACCCATCAAAGAGAACAGAAAACTCAAAACCCCATAAAATCTATTCTAATACCTGTGGTCAGTTTCTGTTTCCCTTCAGTAATAGCCAAAGTGAGGCAGAATATTAAAGAAAAAATGCCAGTGTATTTGATATCAAAATACACATTCAATTTGGGGAAAGCACTCTCAAAACAATGGTGTAAAAATAGAAGGATTATAAAAAGAAGTTATTAAAAACTTCGAATATTTACACCTGAAACAGTAGAAAGGGCAGATTTTTTTTTTTTGTTTTGCATATAAAGGAATATAACATAAGAGGATATGACAGAAATACAATTGAATGCATGACACATACAAAAAGTAGATCATCCAATTTATGGCTTAACAAGAAAGAAAACCTCAGGAGAATAGTCAGTAAATTGAGGAATAACATTAAACATACAAGACATCCCATAAATCACATAAACCTGAGGTATTCTTCAACACAGTATCTTAGAACTGAGTTTAAATAAGATTAAGAGATAATTACACATACATGTATGCAATAGAAAGTTATACAAGATATTATACAGGATATTTTAAAGCATTACAAGCTTTTTTGTCAGATCATAAACCAATCACTACCCGATAGCAATTAAAATGAAATGTCTCCTGCAGATATAATTACTCCCCAGTGAAATTCCTCCAGAGTATTTTTCTAGTGGATGCAGACAGAAGAAAACAAGAAAAAAACTGGTTTTAAATGGCAACTTCCCGATTTCGATTGGACTTTATCCAGACTTTTACAGATAATAAACTTCTTCAAATTAACTTGAATTTAAAAACCCCACAACAACAAAAAACCCCCACCCAGCTACATAAACTAGATTATTTAACCGTTTTTGTTCTTTACAGAAGTTAAGAAAATTGATTGTGCCCAGGAACATGCACTACATATAGCAAAGACTTTTTAAAATGCAAAATGATCACACAGTATTCAAAAGAAATAACGCAGCCTTTGTGAAAGAAAAGCTACCCAAAATGAACCCTAGCCATTAAGCCTATATATGAAGGGTGAAATTACATCCAAACATAGTTAGGTTAACAGAAGCAAAGGAAAGGCTACTTCCCTTCTTTTGCTGGATATTTTGACAAAAAGGAATGAAAATTAAAATAACTGCTGATTTTATTCCAATTATGTAATAGAAAATGTCAAATATTTTACTATCAGTAAAAAGTAAATTACAGACTTAGAAAATGTTTGATATAGCTTCACTTGCTAAACACTAACTTCTGGCTCCTTTCCCAAAACACACAGATTACACTTATAGCCGCTAAGAGCATTTAAAATTTATCAGAGCATAAAAAAAAATAATTATGAGCTATTTAGTGAAACTCTGGAAATCTGAACTGGAAAAAGACTGAAATTGACCCAGTAGTTGTGACAAAAAAAACAGACACACACAAAAAAAAAAAAAAATTAAGATTTTAACTGACAACCTCCAGAAAACAAAATCTACTAAATCCAACCGTTATTTGAAAGCATCCATTAAAGACAGCAGCTATGCTACATTTTTTTTTAAATAATAAAATAGATCGAATGCAAGACCCAACAATAAAATCTCCTAGGGTGGAAATGTGCCCCTGAAGATGGTAAGATTTTTCTAACCACCACCAGCAGGTTCAAAGATTTGTTTATGGAGCATCTATTGCTATAAAAACTGCCAAAAAAAAAAAAAAACAAAAAAAACCCAAATATTATTAAGCACATTAAAACACAATATTGCTAATCAATACAAACCCAGCGATATATAGTTAAACTACACTATCAAAAATACAGTTTTCTTGAAATTCTCTCAGAATAACAAAGAAAAGCCTACAGGAAATGCAAACTTGAATAGTTTTTTTTCTCTCCAACAGAAGCCCTAACTCAGGATTTAATCAATTATCTTTCTTTTGAATACTCAAATACCATTTTCTGCAAAGCAAAACACCCCTTCCCAGGGGGTACTCTGCCCTGCTCAGATCACATTGCTAATATCATAGGACCTGTCCCAGTCTCAGAGAGCTGTACTTTGTTGATAGGTGGTGATGGCACCTGCGGAGTACAGTAATTTCACGATTATAAGCCGCACCTGAATATAAGCCGCACTTCCGGTAGCTGGGAAGACCACGGGATTTGTCCATATATAAACCGCACCCGAATATAAGCCGCGCCTTTTTTTTATTTTTAAACTCCGCACGGCAGATGGGGCGGGGTGCTCCCGGCCCGGCCCCACACAGCCCGGCTTCCCAGCGGCACCCCGTTCCTGGCGGTCCCACGCTGCCGCCGGCTGCCGGCGGCACAGGGGCCGGCCCACCCACTTGCCACTCTGCTTGGCCGGCTCTCACTTCCGGGTTGGCGTTTCGCTGGGATTTGTCCATAGATAAGCCGCACCTGAATATAAGCCGCACCACTGGGGTAGGCTGGATTCTTCAATGAAAAAGGTGCGGTTTATATTCGTGAAACTACTGTACTTACTGAGGCGTCAGACTGGGAAATAAGATCATAAAGGAATATGGCTTTGAGATTTGAAAGAGCACAGATTTAACTGGGTTACAACTCTTCTTCTACAAGGTACAGGGTATTCTAGTACTGAATGTCTTAAAATGAAAAAATAAAAACCTTGTATCAATTCTCATCAAGTGTAGTATTTGGGGGTAGCATTTACAATCATGTCTAAACAGTAAAGTTAATTATAAATGTAATTTGTGCTCTCACTGTTGGATTACCAGTTGTGACACTCAGAGTAAGGAATTCTAAATTTAGAATGACAACCAGTTTATACATTGTGATTTACAAAAGTATTTTCAAAAATCACAGAAATTCTGTCTTAATATTTGAACAAATGTTAAAATAGTGTATAATGCAATACTTAAACATTCTATTTAAAGAAGAAATTGGAATCTTCAGCTATTTCAAATTGCATATGTCATTGCATTAAAAATATTTCATTGTCACAATATTCTTTAACAAACAAAATTTAACCCTAAAATATGTGATGTCTTCTTAGCAATAGCTACTCTGATACTTAAAAAATAATCTCCCAAAAATTCTCTGGAGGGCTTCAGTACAACTGAATTTTTTTTTAAATCAAAAATTTTAAAACTGTATGAATTCATATGAGTTTATTATAAGTGACCATGTATAAGTTATCTGGGGATGTTAACTCAGGGATCATTGAATTATAGAAACTAGACAGCTTCTGAGGTGTTCTACATCTCCCCCATAAAATGCAGTTGCTACCTGTCCACCTAAGCTGTCCACACCTCTTGCCTCTTCTGCTTCTAAGACGGTTTAATGTTTGGTCTGATATTTACAGCTTTTGCTTGCATTTAGTAGCCTAAGAGAAAAAAAACACCTCTGTTCTATGTAAACTCAGCTGAAGCAGAAAGAATCCTGCAGAACTCTCACAGCATGGCATTTGGGAAAGAGAAAACCATACAGACTCTGCACCTATGTTACCAGACTACCTGGTACAGCTCTCAGGAAACTGTCTACAGTTGAAAAGGTATTTATTGTGCAGATATTGCACTACAGAGAGGCAAATCACATCTTTGAGTATGAAAGAATTACACTTCAGAGCATACTTCCTCATTCAAAACTGCCAGTGATTTTTACTGATTTCTAAATCAGCCACAGAAGTTCATAGGCAATAGTAGTTTTTTGTGTACAGTGCACTAGCTCCCCATGTGGACACACCTGATTAACAATACATGCAAAGTAGCTTACAGAACTTAGAGCAATCCTCTGCTTTAAAGTGGCAGTTAGTGGGTTCTGAATTCACTCCTAACATCTAACTTAAATTCATGTATTTATTTTTTTCTTAGTGCAGATGCTGGGTTAAGAAGCTCCCTCCAGTGACTCTTCATTTCCAACAGCACCCTTTCAGTTGTGCCAACACAGCTGCCTTTTTCTAACATCTTAAGAAATTATGTTTTTTATAAAATTATTTAACATTTAATCAAAGTAATTATTCTTCAAAATTCAAGCTCCAGCAATGACTAATAACTCCCTTGCCTCTTGACAGGAAACATTCAACTTTCCTTTTTGCTCTCAGTCTACAAATAGTTGAATTTAAACTGGGAACAGACTTGGGTTCTGAAAGACTAATGCAGAATTATGCACCATACTGCACATACCAGAAACAGGTTTTCTGCTATGCTGCTACCTGTCCTGATTTCTGCTGGGATAGAGTTGGTTTTCTTCCCAGTAGCCAGTGAAGTGCTTGGTTTTGAATTCAGTAGAATAACTTTGATAACACACTGATGTTTGAGTTGCTGCTAAGCAGTGCTTACTCTTAGGTCAAAGATCTTTTTGTTTCCCAGGCTCTGCCAGCAAGGTCTGCAAGAAGCCAGGAGGGAGCACAGCTGGGACAGTGGACCTAAATTAACCAAAGGGATAACCCACACCACAGAGCATCAGACTCAGGCTGGGCACTGGTCTATCTCATTCTTAATTAAAATTACAATCTTACTATAGTATTTTATTTCAATTATTAAACTATTCTTCTCTCAACGCACAGGTTTCACTTTTTCTGATTCTCCTGCCCAGCCCACTGGAAGGGGAAGGAAGGTGTGAGGGGTGACAAAGCAGCTGCACAGTACTTAGTCGCCAGCTGGGGTAATAGCTGAAAGCTATCAAACTTTCCCAAGCATTTGGTACAGAACTGGACAAGAATCTTATTAATTTAGGATTCTTCTCATCATCGGTAATGAAAGTTTTATTTCAAAATTTTATTTTGAAGTGTGAAAACTGAGCTTTATTTTTATTCTCAGGATGCCATCTTGCTTTTTTTCAAGAAAAATCAAGTCAATGTAATTCAATTAACATATATTTTAGACAACTCTTATATTCATAATAAAGGCTACTACAAAAACAGAGAGCATAGCTCAGTTCTGAAGACTCCATTTTTTTTCTACAACCACACCACAACTACATTAAAACAACATATTAAACATTACCCCTTTGAAAAATCTAGTGTTTAAAATTATGAGAGTTTTCATTGTTGGAGTTAAACCATGTTTTTACTGAAGAGTCCTACTTAGCTGCAGAGCTCCACACAACTTAGAACATTAAACATCATTACTAACACATCATGAAAGCTTGTCTTCAAGTTAATTTTTGAAAGTATTTTATTGTTTTGTGTATGGGCAGTGGTTGTCTTCTGGTTTTTTTGTATTAGTTTGGTTTGTTGTGGTTTGTGTTTTCCCTATCTCTTGGAGCACCTGCTTTGGAAATTATCAGCATTTCAGTGCTTGTTGATATCAGGTGTTTATAAAAAGCAATCATTGTCTTATAGAGAAGTATTTTGTACCTAAAGTGGCATGGACTTCCCCCTAATCTGTGTGACAAGTTTGGGAACAGCACAAGCCCTACAAAAAGCTTTCTTTTTGGAAGAAATAGGTCAAGAAAATAAGGGGTTTTTTGTAATTAGAAAGTTGATTAATAATTTTTTCATTTCTATTATGAAATTTAGAAAAACTATTTAATGCAATATCCAGATTCTTCTACAACTTGGACACAGTAAGTTTTCCTGCAAGTCATTACACATACAGACTGTAACTTAGCACTGGAAGAAACTGGCACTTTCAACATAAAAGAAAGCTCTATGTTGCACAAGTGAGTAATAACCAGAAGCACTTGTTTTCAACACCTTCTTGAAAGACGCACTAAAATTCCATGCTCTGCATCCTGACAGAATGTAAGTAAGAAAAACTGAAAAAAATCACTTCCTATACTAAGAAAAAACAAAACAAACAAGCCGCCCAAAAAAACCAACCCACCAAAAAAAACCCACCACCCAAAAAATCCTAAACCTCTCCCACAAAAAAACACTAACAAAAATCCACACATAAGGGTTCCCAAATAATTCCAACAGACCTCAATATCTGCCCATTATAAAATGGAAAGTTTCCCACTGCGTATTAAATGAAGTGATGGTCATGGGTTGTTTCCTTAAAAATATTTGGCAAAATGAAGAGAGGGAGGATGTCCAAGTAGAAAAGCTGAAGATTTTTTATTCAGTGGTCTTCAATGACTTTTTAAGGGCACTAAACACTTCAGAAAACAAAAAAATACAAGTCAAGGAGGATAAGTTGCTTGTTCTGCAGTTTGAAATTTCATGTGTTTAGAAACATACACACACAATACCTCAGCATCACTTTAACTTTAATCTTTGCTCTCTATGGTTCAAGGACATCAATATCTTGCTGTAGCCTCCCTCAAAAACAGCACCAGTGAAAAATCACAAGAAAGCAAGTGTTGTGGTCCTCATGGTGCAAAAGCCCTTTCTGGGAAGCTAGCTTATCCCATAAGGTGATGGTGAAGAGACTCTTGATTGCGATCCAAGAAATAGAATACCTGCCACAACTCAGAAAGAGAGAACAAAAAGTTGCATCAGCCTCACTTAGTCACTGCTCTTATCCATCGGAAGACATCACATAACAACCCTACCCTTAATAAGCTGCTGTTCACATGGCTGAGAAAAGATTGTTTGACTCAAGAACCTCACACTTCATCTTTTCATGTGAAAGGTGTCTACTATTCTAGAAGGCATACAAAACTAAAGGATCTTTGTTATGACACTGGATTTTGCAAGTTTTCCTAGCTCCCTTCATCCAGACACTACAGTGCTTGCTTCACCTGTTTCACCTTTCCCCACTTCCAGATCCCAGTTATATAAATACTTCTCTGCACAGAACCGTTGGGTCACTACACTTTTTGTTCCTAAGACAATACCAGAGTTTCAGAAACAACACCAGTCATTTCATTAGAACAGTGAATTCTGAAAGACAAGGGCACAACAGCCAAGCATTTTTCCTAACACTATGAAGCATTAAGTGTGAGGAATATGGCTAGAGGACAAAATGAAGTCTTCATAAGGTTAGAGTAATTTTTGCTTGTATTAAAATTTTCAGTGAACTGGTCACTTACGTCTTTTGTACGGTGTGAATGACACCTGAACAGGAGCATTCTCTTTCCAACCTCACTTTAACACATAACTATTACTTTTTATGAAATGCTTCAAAAGTTGTGAAATTTCTTGAGAGCTTATTTACCTGATTAGAACAATAATAGGATCAAATTTAAACAAAAAAGAAAATACAGTTTACCAGGAGGTAACAATCTTCCAGAAACAAACAGATGAGACACAACCCAACTTTAAACGCCATCCAAACCCAAGGTGTCCTAATTTCTGTGGAAAGAAACTACAATAGCAGTATAATAAAATTGATGTATTTTAGTACTAAAAATAGTAGATGTCTACACACCCATTATCTTGCTCTGTATTTAACTGTTACCATCCATACCTTGAATTTAGTAAGAGTGACCAACTGCTGATACCCAAGTATGATGAAGAGAATCATACTACTTCCAAGTCAGCATGAGCCTCATCAGCTCCTACATGGAAAGCCAGTGAAGGAAAAGACTCTGAAGTAGTTCATCTTTCATTGAAAAAAGAAAGATAACATGATAGCTCACAATTTCCTAAATTCTTTTAGCTAAAATTTACTAGGAAGACGTAAAGAATTTAAAGAATATTTTCCTATAAACCCCAACAAAAATCATCTTGTCTGACTATGCTACATTTTGGGACAATCTTCAAAGATTGCTTGTCAGAGCATCTACATTTAGGTGGGACTGAAAATCTAAACTTCATTTAGTATTTTTAAAAGAAAACCCAAGAAGTTACATTTATTCCCTTCCTCATCTCCAAAAGAGACTTTCTCTATGCACTCACATGTGTTGTATTTTTCTCAGTACCATGGAATATTCCTGACATCGAAGGTCAGAAACACACTTCTCTCCAGATCTGCAAAAGCCTTTCCCAGCCCTATCTCCATTTTCTTTTAAGAAGAGAATGTCATCACATTCAACTTTAACAACAGGGCTGTCCACCGGGGACTAGGATAAGGTCAAATTCATTTCCAGTTGTCATCCGAACCAGGATATGAATTAAGCCTCCAAAAATGTATTAGTTGAGGAACACACACAGCCCTCTTAAAGGTTTTTCTCCCTCCCCCTCAGCTACAAGCATGGATTTATAAAAAGAGAAACCTCTACAGGCACAACAGGTTGGACATAATGAAGCACTGTTTCTATAGTCCTCTAGGTACCAACTCGAAAGGATGCTTCGCTAGTAGCAATGATTGGAGAACACTTCTCCAGAGACCAAAGAAAAAGTAATTCAATTTCAGTTGGTGAAAACTAGTATCTAGGAATGGCTGTTTTATAGACATTCTTTTTAGCTTCATATTACAGAAATGAATCAAGACTATATTAATTCAAGAAAAGTCTTATTACCAAAAAACAAAGAACTTCCTTGTGTTACTCACAATGAACTCCCCAAGCTTTCTGATTAGTACAAAAAGCAAACAGATAGCAAGCTATTTTAACACTGCTGTTTCTTTTCTTACTGCTGCATAAACAATGGAAAAGGAGAAAATGTTGAGGTATACAGAGTTCAGGAATACAGACTCAGAAAAAATTCAGGCTGAAAAAAAGATAGCAAATAACATCAAGACAAGCGAAGTGATGCAGTGTTTCAAGGGCCTGTGGGCCCTTATTTCTTTCATATTATCATAATCCACCTTAAAAAGGGTTGTTTTCTAAGACAGGAGAAAGGCAAAAAATTTGAGACTCACCCAGAAGATAGAAAAGCAGAAAAAAAATTTACTCAGCCTCATTGCACTGGGGCAAGAGAATGGATGATATTCCAGTGAAAAATAAAAAGATAAGGAAAAAATCTCATTTCCCCACTTTTACCTAATCTAAGAGGAAAGAGTACTGCTGTAGGAGTTGACTAAAAACAATACCACCACAGTTCTCAGTTGAGGGAACAAAAATAAAAAGGAAAAAAATTGTCTTTGAGGCAGAGCAGCTAGCTGAGCATTGCATAGCTCCTTCACAGTAAGAGACTACAGTTAAGTAAGTCAAATTTTAAGCAAGGCCTAAGCAGTGAGATTGCTCCAAATACAGCATGAAGAGACAGCATCATGTATTTACTGCACAGTAAATCAGAGGCCAAGTGTTTGGTCATTATCACAAATGCTTGGTTTGTTGTTTTTTTTTTCCTTCAGGAATCCAAATTAAATATATTCCCTACTTTTTACACTCTTTTGTACTTACTGCTGGTAGTAGAGACTGCATGTTCTGGTTGGAATCAGCTATAGTGGCTAGGTAAACCAAGTTTGTATGCAACATCTGCTGGTATCTATCAAAACAAACAAAGCGAAACAAATCTTAATTCATAAATACAAGTAACATCAGAATTTACTCTAATTCCACAAACATAAAGAAAGTTACTTTTATAAACAACACTCAAGAGGCTTTTAATACCATTACTAGGAATCTTAAGCCTTTTCCCTCACATTTATCTATTATCCAATCTTCCCCAATGTCTCCACCATATCTGTGCCTATCTATACTGCTGTCATGCTATGAAAAAAATCTAAAGCTGGGTACTGTTCTCCCTTATTTCACTTCCTGGCTTAAACTAAATCAGCAGAAGACATAGAGGGAGTGTGTTTGTGTCTGGTGTAATTTCCATCACAAACACTAGAGATATTTTTATTATGTCCCCATATTCAAGGTATCACAGATTTATTTGAATTGTGTCCACATTTCATCAGGACCCTGAGCTCTGGAAGTTTGCTAAGGAATAAATTTTTTTGCTAGAGAACCACAATCCAAATTCTCAATATCTACCCCATGGTCACAAAAATAACCTTGAAAGCTGGAGCAGATTACAAGTACATAACTACAGGCTTGCAAACAAAAGTAGTCCCTTAAACCAAAAGCACCTATTGTTTATGATGCCACTCCTACTACCAGACTACCAGTTCTCTTGGCAAAGAACTAAGATGTTCTAGCTGTCAATATCCATCTGATTACATGAGTGCCATCATCACCTCATGCCAGAAAAGAGTAATGGGAAAATAACACTCCTTAACAATTCACTCCTTCTGTAGTTCTCTCAGATCACTCTCCAAAGGCCCCACTAGACAGCAAGTCCATGAGGGATACTTTGGCAAGCCAAACTTATAAGACAAGCCTGTTTGTTCCTGGGCAAGTAAAAAGCAGGTAGTTTTCAAACATACCATCAGGAAGCAGAAAGATTCATTTTCCTACATGATTTTGAGAATTTTTCAAAACTACCTCTTTATAACAATGTAATTACAATACAGAGGAAAAAGATTTTTGTACAGTTCATATTTTTATGAGCATCATCATCACAACATCAATTTGCAGTAGGCAAGTTGCAAAATTTCAGTGACAGAAGTGATTCTCTTAGAACAAATAAAATCCACCCACACCCCACAAAAATTTCAAGCGTAGTATGTGTCGCAATAGTTTTCTTCACAATACAGTTCTCCTGTAAGGTAAGCTAAACAAATCAAGAGTGATGATCTAGATGAAAATTCACCCAGTCCACAGTAGATATGGATTAAGGTCTTACTGAGAGCATTCAGAAGTTTTTCCCTTGTTCTGATAGTCCATTATACACTGGATAAGATGGTTGTTTTCATCCAACATCTGAAACAATAAAGAAGTTTGGAGTAAATTTCATGTTCTTTGTGGAAAAAAACTGAAGATAAGTTTGAGTCATGAGTAGTGATCCTCGTCTTAGTTTTAAAAAACAAAAAAAGTTGTTATCTAGAAAGTTCTACTTCACCAGTTATTTACAGAACATTGCTTTGTTCCCATTTCCCCTCTCCGATTAATCTTAGAGGTTTTGGCTTAAGGACTTCATAGCACTACCACCAGCAGCTACATTTGTGAAGCGTCCTGCTCAAATACCTATGCTGATTCTGCACCAAGTTCTTAGAAAGTTTAAAATTTTCTTGATTGCTAACAAGTTATCTGCTTGCTAACAAGAAAGTCACTTAAAAGACTGTGCCCCCAGTTTCCCTTCTCCTTCTGACGCCAGCAACTGCTTATAAATTTAATTTGAAAAGGCACTAAAATTGTTATTGATGAAAAAGACTAAGCAGACCGGATTTGTTCAAAGCAAATGCACAGGAAAGCCAGGCAATATTTACACGAAGAATCTCTAAGCTGCATTTTATGAATATTTGATATAATGGCACATTATGGTTTAGGAATGGTATTGCCCAATTTAGTGTTCCCACCGAAACACTCCAAGCCATGCATCCCTCTCCTCTCTGGTGAGGTGGAGAGGAGAACTGGAGGTACAAAAGTTTGATCACTGGTTGAGATAGCAAAAAATTACTGGAGATAGCACTGAGGTGAGAAGAAACACTAACAGCAAAAATACTAATAATGGAGGGTACAAGGAGAGGCAAATGATTCACATACAAGCACTCACAATGAGCCCCGAACATTACCTGACCACACCACACTACATGATCCCTTCCCCAATCCCTGGAAAATGAAGTGAGGTGATACAGAATAACCTCCAGGTCCATGCCATGAACCCTCCTGGCTATTGCAAGAATTAATCCTGCAGCGGCAAGAACCAGGACAAACAGGCACAATAAATCTATTAGACTTCAGAAGTGTCCATGAAAATCAACACCTATTAACTGATTTTCTAACCAAAAAAGAGTAGTTCTAAAAATCATGGAAAATGGCCAATTTCATAACTTTCTACAAAAAGTTCACCAAGTCGGAGTGTTCCAAGCTCTGTAAACAGGCAAAATAAGCACAACCTAGTCTCCTAGAGTGGATGTGCCCATACTCATCTTTCTAACTCATGCTCTGCATTCTGATTGGGAAAGACTCAGCAAAGCCATGGCTAATCTGAGCAACCAGCCAAGTTATCCAAGTCAACTTAATGAAATGGAAAATTTACTATCAAATGCAAAGTTTTGTATCAATTTACTCTTTTGCTTTCTCTCACTAGAAAGTTAGTTTAGATCCCTTCACCCAGCTGCTGAATTTCACAAAACTAGCAGAATCCTAAACATCCCACAGATTCTCTCCTTCTGCCAAACCTGGTTGAAACTAGCTGTTACTAGACTCATCCTTCCATGAAGAAAGACCATCATTACACAACCTTTATCTCCCTAACAAATTCTACAGGGAGGGAAAAGAAATAAAAGAAGTAGTGACACTTTTTTCCCTACCTAATCCACCTCTACTATGAAAAGAGTATGGAGTCAGAAACCTTAAGCAGTTCATTCAGGACTTCTATCCACATAAGAATGAGCCAGTCAGCCAAGTTTTCTTAAACTCTAAACAGTAATTCACTAGAATGGACTAGAATGATCCCAGTGCAAGTATTTTGCTGGAAACTGTTGGATCGGGAAAGATGCATTAAGCACTAAACACAGACATAACTGCGGTATTTTCAGCTACTGTGTGAGCCTCAGAAAATAGGCAAAGCTACAATTGCACTTTCTGAAGAGAATCACAAATTAATGCTATAGCGGCACACAGCACATGTACTAACTTTAAGTTTTGCAAGAAACACAGTGGCCACTTCAACCAGAAAAAGAAGGGAAAAAAGGAGATAACAACTTTGATACTAAAGTCTAATTGAGCACTTGAAAAGGAAGCTGTGAATCAAGGCTCTCCTCAGATTATCTCCCACAGTCCTGAGGGAAGCAGCAGAGTCTTAAGGCTTAGTGGACAAGTAGACCTTGAGACTGCCCATTAGACGGTTGCATTCTTCATTACAGCCAGACCTCTTGGGAGGGAAAGGACCCGAGGTGGGTGGGAATGCTAAGGCTAAGAGGAAAAGGAACAAAAACGAATATAACTGTATCCTAGGTGGGGCTACAGACAGCTGTTTTATACAAGTTTAATTGGGTGTTTGCTGATAGAAAAATTGAAATAGTTAAGAACATCGAAAGAGAATTTAGTTTCCAGCTGAGTGAAGATACCATTAGGGTTTCTGACAACTTATCTACGTTACAAAAATTTTTCAACTTTAATGCTAGGATTTTGCCAGCACACCACCATCAAACTAATGGCTTGACTACAGCACAAGAAAAATTTAATTGCCTGTATTCTCCATGTGCACCTCAGCATCCAGAAGTCTACTGACTACCTTCGTGCAGCTTTCCACCCAGTGGATATGTACTTTTCATCTACAATTCCCAACCACTGACTTCTACAGTACCCCGGAGATTCCCATTACAACTCTAGGGTCTTCTTTCAGGTCCATACTACTGCAACATCTACTTTGTAGAGGTTCTAATTTTTTAAATAAGAGGCTAGCTCTGTCTACCCAATGGACTCCGCTACATAAGGAGCTGGTAGCAATCTCAAATCTGTTTGATCCATGGCGATTCAAACCAATGATGGTTCGAGTTTTCAGTAAAGTTTCCAAACTCCACACAGTAATCAGTGAACTTGAACATGCTCCTTTGTTGCTGCTAATAAAAAGACACTGTGGATTATTATAAATCCTGTATGCGCTTTTCTTCGTCTCGCTTTAGCGAGTTAACTTGCTCCCTCCCATAAAAGCTTAGGTGGAGTCGTCCTGAGCCGCTGTCATTGGCTCCGACCGCAATATTCTCCTTCAATCACACCTAAGGTTTAGTGGGAGGCAGCCTTAACTACCAGGTCGACCAAGTTTGGGAACTGGAGCCGCCTCCTACCCCGCAGCGCCCGGAGTCAGACACAGGGTCTGGAACAACTCAGCTGGGTCCCACGGTCACGGCCCCCCGCAGGAAGGACTTACTCAACTCCTCCGCTTTCAGGCCGAATCCCCTCGGGTTAATTCAGGCCCGCGGGGGCGATCGGGTCAGCCCAAGCGGAGGAAGAAAAATGAAGACTGCAGAAGCCCCGGGACATCGCCCGCCGGCCCCAGGACCCTCCAACAAGTGTCCCAGCGGAGAGAGAGGGGCAAGGGCCCCGCCGGGGCCGAGCCCCGGCCGCAGCGAGTGCGGCCCGGCCGCCTCCGTTCCCCGCAGAGGCCTCGGCGCTCCGGGCCTGAGCCGCCGCCGCCGCCCCCGTTCCCCGCGCGGCAGGAAGCGGCAGCTGCAGCCCCCGGGGCCGCCCGGGCCGGGCCGGGCCCTCCTCCGCGCGCCCTCCTCACCTTCTGGATGGCGGCCGGCGTGATCTCGCCCTTGCCCCGCTGCCTCGGGGCCGCGAACGCCACCGACATGTCTGGCGGGTACTGGGAGACTCCGCGCCCGCTCCCGTCCGTTCGCGCGCGCGCTCCACGGACCCAGCAGCGGCAGCGATACGGGAAGAACGCGGCGCGCGGGGGGGCGGGGGCGCGCGCCCGGTGGGACGGCCCATCCGCATCCCGCCGGCGGAAGGGGTTAAGGAGGACCGGCTGCTCCTCCCTGCTTTTCCCCCTGGCGAGGGGGCGCTTCAGTGAGACCGTGGCCGCCCCGCACGGCGCGGCCAGAACAACTGGACCGAGAGCTGACGCTGAACCGCTTCGAAAGTGATCACCCCCGCACAGTCTTGTCAGGCGCCTCTCATGTCTACCCCCTCTCCCTCCGCTTGGTACATTCCGGCTGGATGCGCCTCATAGCAGGGAAGTGGTACGGCCGGCTGGGGGGGCGTGACAGCCCCGTGGCATGCACGTTGCAGGGGACACGCTCGCGCTGTACCGGGCGGCAGTCTCTACTCCCCCCTCTGCCCAGCGCCGCAGTTGGTTGCACCCAGGCAGCCCGCTCTGGCGGCAGCGCGGGGCGGAGCGGGACAGGACGAGAGACGCTGAGGGGAGGCGCTGGGAGTTGGAGGGGACTTGGTCGGGGGTCTGGAGCATTTCCCATGTGGAGAGACTGCGGGAGTTGGCCCTGTTAGTCTAGAAAAGAGAAATTTCATTAATGCATTTAAGCATCTCAAAGGAGGGTGCCGAGATAGTGGTGCCCCGCGACAGGACAAGGAGCAATGGCCATAAACTAAAACACAAGTTTCCGTATCAACGTAAGGAAGGACTTTTTTTGCATGGAGAGTGGCAGAGCAGTGGAACAGGCTGCTCAGGGGCTTGGGGCTGCTTTCCCCGATGCGTTGGGCCGCTGCGGGTTCCCGGCCATGAGGGTGAAACGAAGCAAGAAGAAGCTCGGCTGCAACTTTAAAGAAGAACTGCAGACGCTGAAAGTGCTGAAACCAGCCTTCATTTGTTTCAGTGCAGCCACTGGAGAGAATCTTGGTGTCGCCGAAGACCCTCACGAACGAGTTTGCAAAGTCTAAGACAGTTTTTGGAAGAATGAAGAGTTGCAACGGGCGATTGGTGCAGGGACAACACTCAAAGTCCCCAACCAAAGCATTTTAAACCTGCTGTTTCCTGGGCACATCCGCTGCTCAAGCTGTGTGCATTCCAGTGCCACACCGCAGGCTGTGGGTACAGAATTCCTTGCCTCTAGCCGACTGGTGGCTGCTCTTGCAGCTGGCCGAGGTGTGTGTGTGTTCCATGGCTGGCAGGACACTGGCTACCCGCTGACAGGATACCACAGCCCACGCCACAAGATGTGAATCTCGATCCTGACTTGGCTCGCTGTGTTTCTCCGCTGCTGGCCCTGGCTCTTCCCTCCAGCCCTAGCCGGCCCTTTTGGTCGCTGCACACATTTGTCAGTGGCATCCATGGCCACCCCGTGGCTGTGCAGCTGCTTCCCAACTGGCATGCTCTCTCCTCAGACTGGGTCTAAGCTGGCTCCTGTCCCCAGCCTCATGACGATTACTCGTGCTGGCTCTGCTGTCTGAGGATGTGCTGAGACTGCCTATCACCCCCTGCCTCTTTCCCTTGACAGCCAGTTCCCGCGCTGCTGGTTCCAAGCTGTTGCTGCGTTCCTGCAGCATCCCGCTCCCCAAGGACTCACCACATGGGGCTGATGCTCTCTGTTACCAGAATGACACTTCTGCCCTGTCTCTACAGATTATACAGGAGCCGGAGTTGGTGCGATGCTAATCTGGCGTGCTTTTTTTCAGGAAATATCTGTGGCTTAGTGCTTGCTCTGTAGGTTATGCTAGGATGGAGCAATGCCAGCGTATCCATTACTTTGTGTTTCTAACCATTTCACTCATCACTGTGGTCCATTTTTTGGACTATTTTGGTCCATTTTTTTGTCTGCTGCACACTTTATTGTCATCATCATCATCGCTACTATAATACTTGTAGGAAACCAAAAATAAAAAAGGAAGATTTGAAGAAACCATACTTTTCTAAAGTTGATATGCTTCAGTGTGTGTAATCAGAACCAACCATCTCCTACCCAGTTAGTAACAGAAGTAGGAAGACTCTTTTTTTTTTTTTTTTTTTTTTTTTTTTTTTAGCATATACTTGTCCCTGGAGAACTGGTGAGGTGTCTGAAAGTGTCCCAAGGCTGCAGGCATAGCAAATGTGTTTCCATGAAATACACTAAACTCTAGGAATGCCACAAAATGTTTTTCTTTTTCCACAAGTGTTACTTCCAGAGGTCATGCTCTGGTTACCCGGCCCCTGTGTATAAAGTATTTTACACTGGGGTGTCTTGGTGCTCACAGTGTTTGAGATGATGTGGGTTAGTTGCCAGCCACATAAACACTGCCCTGAGGATCTGAATGCTCCATTTTTTTCTTCCACACTTTCAGGTTGGCTTTTGAGTGGAGAAAAAAAAATAGGCTTGTGCGATGCCACAGGTGAGGAACCTTAAAATGAAAGGAGTTATCTCCCATTTTATTTCCCCAAATGGTCCAAACTAAATATGTGATTTTTTTTAGTACATTCCTATTTCAATGCAAAATACCAGAGAAGAGTGTATGAAATTCAACTCTGTCAGTTTCTAGAGGGAAGATAATAAGATCATTCATTCATAGTCATTAAAACTATCTCCTTTACCTCATTTTCTCTGAGAATTAAATCAATTTTTTTGCCATTTGTGATGTTTTTTCATTCATGTGTTCAACATTTTGGACTTCCACATTCATAAATAGCAACAGATCTAAAGGAGCATTGAAAAAAGCGAGTATGAAGCTCTGCGTTTTTTACCACGCAAAGAGAAATTCACATTCAAAATCAACATTTAAACAATGGCACAGATGCATACAAGCAGGGAAACAGATAGCTACAATGGAAATGGGCCACATGTCTCAGAACACATAACCACAACAGGGTGTCTCTTTTATGACTTCCTTAATGCACTGTGATATGCCTGGATATCAAAGGACATATGGTATATTTTCCCTTTAATTGAACATTTCTTTGCTCTTGTGAGTTACTCACAACCTTAACATTATTTAATTTTAATTTGGACACATAAATCTCAGTCATCATCAAGAGTTTCAAATGCTAATGTTTCAATGAATTCTAGCTTTCCACCTCTATTCCAGCTTTTGTCAGTGTAGTCTTTCTTTTTTGTTGATGTGCATTTGAGTATAATTTTTGGAGAGAGAAGAATTCAGACAGAGGAGGATGAGTCCTTTTCTGAAAGATTTTTTCCTATGTTTCTGAGTCATATTTCTTAGTAACAAGTTGTTTTCTGCCACTTGTGTTATCTGAATTTCCACAGAGTCACGGACATTTCCATCCACAAGAAGGAAAATACAGAATTCTGATTCATTAACATTTTCAAATGTACATTTAAAGCTTAAAAAATTTAAACATAGTATTTATGAAGCTATAGATGCAAGGAAGGGATAGCAAAGAATTTTGTGATAGTACCACTTGCTTAAAAACCTTCATGACTACAGGTCTTGGCATGAAAGTTAAGAATTCTTCCTATGAGCCAGGTGTTTCCTAGACATAGCTTTTAACATCTTTTTTGATGAGAGCACTCCAACTGATAGCAACCCATCCACTGTTTTTGCTATAGTAAGGATGACAGCTCATGATCTACTGCTAATAGATAGGACAGTAGTGAATTTGAGCCTCTTTTTCAGGGTAGACTAGTTTTTCATCTTGGAATAATAAAAAAAAAAAGGGCTGTTTATGCTGGTGTTTTGTAACATCAACAATACCATCAGGTAACAGAGCAGATCCCAAGGAAGAAGGGTCTCTTAGTAGATTAAAAAGGAAGATAGCAAAAGGAAAAAATGCCACTTTTGGTATAGCATTTCTTTACCAACAGAATCTGGTGATCTCATAACTTTTTTGGGATTTTCTACATGCCCAGTCTCCATGTTAATCTATCTTGTGGCAAAATGAAGCCTCCACTTTAAGGTCTGCCTATGTTGATGTTCAAATGGTTGATGTTTAAATTCTGTTTATTTAAAACCCAGCAACTTGGTATCAAAATACACATCAATATCAGAGTGTTTTTCAGGGTAAATGGTGCTTTTTTTTTCCCAAAAGGGATGATGATAACAGAATAAATTTGTCTTTAATTTATTCTGCCAGCTTCTTGCCTGTTGTTTTTTGTTTGTTTTTTTTGGGTTTGTTTTTTTTTGTTGTTGTTGTTGTTGTTTTTGTTGTTTTGAGTTTTTTTTGTTGTTGGCTTTTTTGTTTTGTTTTGTTTTGTTTGTTTGTTTGGGGTTTTTTGTTGTTGTTGTTTTTTTTCAGAATTTTTAGATTTCTATTCTGCATTGGCTATTGTAACGGAATAGTAATAAAAAGTGGCACCTGAAATGCAAGCCTGTATCCTCCAGTATAAAATGAAGTCCTCAAACAGCACTGCACAGTACAAGGATATTGATGGCTCTGCCACATTCCAAAGGGGCAATAACAAACCCAGAAAAAAATCATTGGTATGCTAAATTTTTATTCCACTACCTGTCATTTTAGTCTGCAAATATAAATATTTAGAATGAAGAAGCTCACGGCAGGTTCAGCAGCTTGCACTAATGGGAGTAAGTGCAATATCTGCGGTGAGAAAATCTGTCCATGTCTTGATTTTATTCTTCAAAAGGAAATCTCCAGCTACTAGGAACAAATGCTATAAATAAAAAATACCAGAACATCTAATCTAAACCTCCTCAGAGATGAAAATTCCTCAAGTATTCTTAGAGGTTAATATTTTATTTTAGGGCATGGAAGCAAAGTGCTACAGTTCACTAACTTCTTAAATTTTTGAATGCTGAAAGCAAAGCAGGAAAGACAAAAATGAGAAGGCACTGCCAAGCCATGCTGATGAAAAGGCAGCAGTGATCTTCATGATCACTGAGCTTTCATATCTGGTAAAAGGCGGCACATTTGCAGTGGAGAGTCATACTGTTTTGGGAACTCTCACTTCTGCATCATCTGCATCACCTCTAGCATCTGCATTCTGAAGACTCATGACCATGAAGGACAGAGGAGATGACTGAACAACTAGAGGGCAGTAGTTCCACCTTGCCACAAGTCCAATCAACTTCCCGAGGGAAAACAGAAAGCACCTATTATGTCAAGTACAATTTCCTTTCAGAGAGTCTGATCCCATGAGGTTAAAGAAGATCCCCCTCATTCTGCTGGCAGTGCTCTTTCCAGTGCTGTCCAAGATGCTCTTGCCCTTTGTGGTAAGGGCACGTTACTGGCTTACAACCACCTTGTCCACCAGGAATCTCAGGTACTTTTTTGCAGTCATCCCTCGGATGAACTGGTGCATGGGGTTGGTTCTCCCCAAGTAGAGGACATTGTTCTCCCTTTTGTTGAAGTTAATATGGTTCATGTCTGACTATGTTTCTTCAATCCCCTGAGGTCATCCAACATCAATGGAGTATCAACAACTCTCACTCCTAAAACATCTGTGAACTTGTTGAGGGTCCAATTCCCCACTGTCATCCAGGTCAGTAATGAAGGAGTTGCACAGCATTGGCGTCAGCAGTGACTCCTGAGAGGCAGCACTGTTGGCTGGCCCCCAGCTGGACTCCATGCTGCTGATCCCAACTCTGTGAGACTGACAGTGCAGCTAATGTTCAGTACACCTTGCTTTACACTTATTACTCTGTACTTCATCAGCTTGCCTATGAGACTGTTGTGGCAGATAACATCTAAATACTTAACTAAAGCTGAGACTATTAAAATACCCCTCTCTGCTCAGACAGTATTTTTGTAGTATTCCTCTAGATTGCCTGCATTTTTATGTTTGGGTTTTGTCAGGAGCTCCTTGCTCATGTTCATCCATGCATCCTTGCATCTATGCATATGTGTTTCTTTTCGAGAAGGAACAAAAAGGAGAAGAAGGAAACGGTTTTGTGTGAGTACAGTCTGTAAGAAGAGGGTCCCAAGACAGAGAGGGTCTGCTGTGAAAAGCAGGAGAAAACAGAAAAAATAGTAACTGTTGATTTCTAGTATTTATTTTAAGGATGTAGCAATGCTTTTACCACTTTCTTTTCCTTTTATTCAGCATGAAATTTTAAAGCATGCCTCTCATACAAAAAGAGACTTTTAAAAAGTGTTATCCCATAATTGCAATATATTCTTTTCCAACTAAAATAGTAATATGTCTTATATATATTAATATATATATTAAGTCAGTCTGAAAATCAAGCTGAGTTTGCTCTTGGTATCAGAAAGAAAAAATCTAAGTTAAAAGCCTAATTAGAAGCCTTTCTGATGGGAATGTAGGCCATAGTAATACTTATTCCTCTTTTATGTTGATCTACAGGAATAAGAATTTAACCTTATTATTAAACACTACTAGTCTTTGAGTAATGACAAAATGTGGTTTTGTGTCATTTTCTAAATACATTCACAATCTAGCTATTAGTGTGTATATATTTTTGAAGGAATAAGTTACTATCACTCAAATAAATTCATTATACCATTTTCTAAATGCTCTGTTCTTTCTTAGTCATTCCAAGTGGGCCTTTGATTCTGCCATCCATGATGCATCATTTTACCCTGCTGATTTAGCTAGTGAGAATAATTCAGTTTGGAGTAATTATCTTTTGTAGGATTCAATGTTTATGTATTTTTTGAAAATACTTAGCATAGATTTTCTTTTTCTTTATGTTTGTCTTTCTCGGAATTCCTCATAGCACTTGATCAGCATCAACTTGGAAAGTTGCTTAGATAGTGTCAAGGAAAATAAATTATAACCCAAGAATAAAAAATTGAAGTAACTTTGCTCTCTGGAGAAAGGAAACAAAAAAAAAATTGAATTCATCAGAAATTATGACAAAGAGAGCCAAGTGGAAGACAGAGGGGTCAAATCTGGTGAGGAGAAGCAGATTAAACCTTCTATGTTTATTGATATTTATTGGCTTAGACCTTATTTTTCTAAGCAATGTAAAGAATTGTAAGGCAAAGGACAAAATTTTTAGTGGACTGACAATGTAACACAAAATTGTCTATGAAAACTTTTTGCTGGCATATTTTTAAATGGAAGTTTTATGAGCCCTAAAACAAGGAGAATTGATGGCTAGATTGTATGTACCTCTTGGTTTGGACTTTTGAAAAGAGCAAAGATTTTATATTAGAAGTATGAAATCATAGCCTTTACTCTCCTTAAATGACAAAAATATCACCTTATGTCTTTTAAAATCATATACAGTTTTCTACATTTATGCATGTAATATTTTACCCAGTGTGTACTTTATATAAAATAGTCACAGAAATGGTAAAGTTTGTTGTTGGTTATGATATACCAAAACTGTGGTCTTAGGTAAACAAGGAGAATATTTATCATAAGAAAGTTGTGTAAAAAGGGGGTGAGTTTTGTATGTAGTGTTCTAAAAGAGCTTTTCTTTCTTGAGCTCTGGTAAAGGAGATACATTTCTGCAAGGAAAGGACTATGTGTGGTCCTATAAGCCCTCTTTTACACCAATTCATTAGTGTTAGTAGGAGAGCATCTTTGAGGAAGACTGAATAAGCAAGGGAGGGGTTGCTTAAGATGTATTTCAATCATGCTTGAGATGTTCAGCTCAAAATCCTTGTTTATTTATCACTGATTCTATCATTCATTTAATTTCTTCAGTCTGTTGTCACATCTGACACTGGTCAGTACTGGTCAGTTTTCTTTTTTTCATTTATTTGCATCTTCTAAGAAAAAGGTTTTATGAGAGGAAATGCTGAGTTTCAAACAACTGAGAAAGCAACAAATTTCTTATTTGCTCTTGGGATGTTGATGAACATTCATTCCATTAGTCTCTCTCAGAAATTTTCAAAGCCCCAGTTGCCACCTCTTTCTTTCTTTCTTTCTTTCTTTCTTTCTTTCTTTCTTTCTTTCTTTCTTTCTTTCTTTCTTTCTTTCTTTCTTTCTTTCTTTCTTTCTTTCTTTCTTTCTTTCTTTCTTTCTTTCTTTTCTTTCTTTCTTTCTTTCTCTCTTTCTCTCTCTCTCTTTCTCTCTTTCTCTCTCTCTCTTTCTCTCTCTCTCTCTTTCTCTCTTTCTATCTGTCTCTCTTTGACTAAAAGGAGTTTCTCATTAATCTCTGTAGTGCATCTGTCTTCAAAATTCATCCCCACCAAAATACTTATTAAACCAGTGACACCCATTGCAGTCTGGTATTACCTTACAACTAAGTAAACCTCACAGCAAACTGTTACCAAAATTCATATTTTTCCTTCAGTCCCCTCTCCACTCGTGTTCCCACTCTGTCTCAAGTGCCATCACTTGTACTTGTCTGATCATGTAGTGAGATGTTTAAGGAAGCTAAATTGGCAGAAAACCAATTGCCTCTCTTTAAAAGCACTTTTCTGCCTGATCAGTTTCACAGATTGGGAGCAGATGAGTTTCAATGTCAAAGCAAGAGAAGATAATTCTCAGGGCAAAAGAGTGGAGCAGCTTTACCCTTCTTTGTCAGCAGTTAACTTTTAGAAGATTGTAGCCATGACTGCACCTATGAACAGTGAATATACTGAGAACACGACTCACCACATTGATCTGTGCTGACTTGCTATCTGCCTGGGCTCTCATATCTGTAACCTTATTTCCTTTCTTTTCTTCTTGGTTATAAGCATTTTGTCCAGAGCCTGCCTATCTGTACTGTATTTGTAAACCACAAGTTTTGCAACTTCAAAACCTTGTGCTGTGATGTTTACCATACCTTAGAATTTTTCCTTCCTAACAGGTGTCAGACATTTGTATTATTTCTCATTTGAGGAGGATGACACAGCCTCCAGATAACGGTTTGCCAATGTCCTTGTAAAAAGACTTACTATTACAACATCTCCTCTGCATTACATAAATAAATATTTGGGATAAGAAGAATTTATCCTTACTTAACAGGATGGAATTTGAGAGCTGGATACAGCTGTGTTGGGTATAGGAAAACAAAAATGTTCAAGAGGAGAAGAACTGTGAGGAGAATGTATGCATTTGTTGATCACACCTGTTTGGCTTTTGCAGGTATTCTTACCAGTTATTGCACCACAATATGTTGCCTTGCAAGTATATGGTACATAGGAGACTTAATGAAGATTGAATCTATGAAGATAACTGAATAACCATGAATTTATGAGGAATATTGTGAAGATGGATCCTATGGTTTGGGAAATTGGTACTAGGACTTCTACACAACCATTTTGAATATGGCCAAGGGGTTCTTATGGGAATTCCAGTGGGAATAATTTGTATTTTGCAAAATTAGTGGTACTTTTTTTTTAATAATCTTTAGGATGTCTGTTTTCATTTCATTATTAGGAACAAGCCACTTGGATAGCAGAAGTTGCTCTTTATTAATTCCAATGGTAATAGGCAGACTGAAAGGGAAAAGAAAGCCTAACCTACAGATAAATTTCATCAAAACAAATGAGGATGATGATATTAGATATATTTCTGGAGACTTGGAACCCAACTTTGGGCTTAAATCTCTGTTGCTATCCTCCTCCCCTGCCCTACATGCTGCCTCTTGACAAGTCCATCTCATAAAGGAGACCCGTCTTCCAAACTTATTAGCCATCTCTTTAGAACATTTGCCTCCAGAAGAAATATTTTTCTTCAGATGAGGACCAAATGAAGGCAAAACTGCATGGAACCTCAGCAGATGGTTGGCAGAACCGCCTAGAGCATACATATCACCCCCCTGTACAGTTCCATGGGATCCCTAAACCAACTGTCATTGCTGGCACTCCAAGCCAAAGGTCTTACCCCAGGCTGTGCTCTCCCACTGTCACTTTTGTGCTGGCCTTGCCATCTGGCTGGGATGTGGTAAAACAGGCTGGAAGCCCTACAGGGCAGAGAGACAAGCCAGAAAAACCAGAGAAGGTTTCTTGGAGTGTCTCAGGCCAGGTGAGAGCCAGCAGACTCAGAAGAAGAGGAAGCAATTCAAAGATGAAAGCCACAGCACTGACTTAGACGAGTCTAAACTCTCACATTAGTGTGTGCTGCTGGGTGATGGCACGTCTTCCTCTTGCCTCTGCTCTGTCCTGCTCTGTCCTAAGCACTGTCATCTCCCTGGTGCCCTTTCTGATGCTGCTTTGAAGCCCTTATGTGTTGATTCAGCTCACCAAACTCCTGGGGGAAAAAAAAAGTCTTCACTTGCTTGTTGCATTGATTAAATGGTCAGCCATATGAATCCCATACCTGAGAGCTGAAAGGGAAAGGGGGAGTGAAGGAAGAAGTTGGGGGAGGAGATTTAACTGTCATTTTTTGAGGGTCAGACCATCAATGTCACCCACTGAGGGTAGAATTTGATATTACACCTAACTGTGCATGCAGGCTGCTACCGGAGATAATAGTGCTAAACTCACTGGTCTGATGCAAGGTGAATTCTTTTTTTGGTGAGCTGCCACAAAGCTGTGTGATTGTTAAATTTAGTTCAAGGAAAGCTGCAGAGATGTCTGTGGAAGTGGTTGCGAAGAACAGAACTGCTGTGTTTTGTGGCAATCTCCATTTAGGATATGCTATCAGGAGGTGAAACTATCCTCTTTGTGTGCTTTCAGAAGGGATGAAAACAAAATTCAGCTTGTCCAAAAAAAATTAGTTTTGAGTTGGAGCCACACACAGGTCTGACAACATCTGTAGAACTGCTTATCTTAAAATAGGGAGACAATGAAAATATGCAGTGAGGGGCAGGGAGAGAGGAGAACTTCTTTCATAGCAGTGGGTTCTTAGACTGGCTGATGCTGAACATGGAACTTCTCCCCAAGAAGGGGAGTCCAAGTGATCAAAGAAATTTTCAGCTTTTTGTAGTAAACAGCTCATCAAAATGATCCAACTTAAAAAAATAATTATCTTTTACCTTTGGAAACAGCATGTTTTCACTGGCCTCACAAGCAGGTGAAATTGTGGGAGAATGGGAGAATAAAGAACTACACCAGAGAATGAATAATTTCCTAGAAAATTGCGAAGCAAGGAACTTACTCAACAGGCTTTACCATCAGGAAAATTGTAATGTGGTGCTGTGCTTTGGATTTTCTACACTATCTTGTAATGAAGAAGAAAAAGGATGTACCTCAGTAGCCCTCTCTTCTTACACACTGTCATACTGCTGGCAACCCCCATTTCCTGGTACTGTGGTTGGTGGGAGTGGTGCAGTACCAAAACCATGATATGTGGTAGGAAGAAGGTACTTTTCATATGTCTTTTTAAATTTAAATCCATATTTAACTATGCAAATTAAATTTCTGTAAACTTAGAAAATGTTATGGCCTGAAATTTCTTTACTTAAAATTCCTATTTCTCACAATAAAGTTACTTCTGTTTGCAGTTATGAATTTGCCTCTGACTTCACCTAAATTGTTTTCTCAGCAGTTTCTGACTTTTAAAAAGATTTGCAATATTTTCCTCCTTCTTGAATAATAATTTTTTGTTAGTTAATGAAGGACTTCTTGTGATTATGCAGACCTGACTGCTGGTGCCACAATAGTGATTTCAAGCACCACAGATTGACTCTTGAAGTCCAGCCACATAAGAATACATCACACACTGAGTTGCAACTTCAGCAGATAAGCAGTTTGACACTTTCAGGTTTCCGCTTAAAAATGTCAGATGATAGTGAGTATCATGAAGAGGTATGGAAGCTGGTTGAGGAAATCCTCTCGCTAAAGGAACAGTCACACCTGACAGCAGCTGGTGTTGTCCATACTTTGTACTCAGTCCATCAAGTATTTACCATTATCACCCAGTGCAGTAATTTCATTGCTGAGTTAGTCCTTAGTGGATTCTGAAAGCTCTTACAGTGCCTGAGCTGATGGGCTGCCTCTTCACTACTGAACAAAACTGCTGAAGGCCACTTTTTCTCCTGGAGACCATGTTCAAACCAGAGTCTTCTTGCCTCTAGAATGGACCAGCTGTGCCTTGGCCGCAGGTTCCCAGTATGTGCCAGAGCATGCTCCAGTGTCTGATGAAATTTCTGTGCTGGCATACGTATAGCTAAGGCAGCGGGAAGTTGCTGCACTGAATTTATCTCCCCAATGCACAACAGGAGTGGTGTCCACCTTCACTGCTCAGATTTGATTACTTCTCTTTGGTAACACTTAGTAGGAGAAGGGGAGGGAGGAAAATAATGCATCAGCACATTTTGTAATTGCTTCCATACTTTGGTTATGAGTAAATTGGAACAATTTTTCTGTCAACTAAAACTCCCCTAGACCTGCAAGAGTACATGCACTGGTGAAGGCAAAATCAAGTGTCACATTGGCTTTGAGACAAAGGACTGAAGGACATCGGTATCCTTTAAAGTCTTAACACTTTTTTTTTGTATGTTCTGTGTGTTTTAATAATTTCTCTGCTTTCTTCCACCAATGAAATAAAAAATTTGTTGAATTGTGATTATCACTTCTATATTGACCTACCTTTGTTTCTAAGTGGGTAGTTTTATTACATAAGTACTTCTCATTACTGTGTTGATGCTGTATATGCTAGTTTTATCAATTTGATATTTTTGCCACTTTCCTTTAACCTCTTAATACTATTGATGCTTTGATGTAGTCACTAAACTGGTAAGTAAGTACACACTTTGGTAGGCAAAGTTGTTTTTTGATAATTTTCCAGGTAATAGCCATTCTTGTTACCTCCCTCATAGTTCCCTTTTGCTTTTGATTTAAATGCCAATGAAACTGGAAGAAGTTTGGAATTCCATTTGAGAGAAATCCCGTGCATGTCCTTTTTGTCTTCTCTGATATAAAGAAGTATCCACCAAACCCTGGCAGTTCTTTCAAATGGAGCTTCTTGGCTCTTTTTGCAAAAAGCTCTGCCTAACTCACTATAGCATTCCTAAAATGCTGAATATAGATTTACATGGGCTATTAAAACAGTGTACATCCCAGCTTACTCAGAATGCTTCTACCATGGACAGAATTTGAGTTCCTTCAACTGTTGCTCACAGGAGTGTGTTAAAGGATTGAAGTTTCTGTGCTTTCCATAGTTGTTGATCAGAAGAGGTTTTGGCAAACAAGAGTTGCCAGAGAGCAAAGAAAAAGACATGTGTCATAAAAATAGTTGAGAACTGCTGCTCTCATGTACTGATGTCCCTAGATATCCTAAGATGAACATTAGCAGAATCTAACTACGAGCTGCAAGGGGAAATGATTGACCTGGAAGACAGGAAAATAGTGCACTGCATGTTGCATAGTGACTGTGAGGGAGTCCCTTTACAAAATGTATGTGAGCCTTTGTAGAATCCATTTAAGCATGTGTGTTGTGGTGAGATTTGCAACTTCCTTTCTGTCATCTGCAACAACGCTAAAACTGGGTAAGAGTTTTTGGAACAGAAATACCCCAAAGTTGCTCCAGGAGCTCAAAGGACCACCACCAAATTAGCTAAGAAGTCATCCAGTACTAAGTGCATGCCAGAAGCTTTAAGAAAAGTCTGGACCTTTTTCCTTTATGCAAATGCAAAATACTTGGTAAATACACTTGTTTTAATTATTTCATTGTATGCTACACTGTGAAATCTGGTGGAAAAAACATTGAACTTTCTATAATAAGGAAAAACCAGCCAACCCCGGGCATGTATTAATGACTCTATAGGAAACAATTATATAAATGGTATGCAAAGTCTTCTCACAAAAATTATTCTAGGTGACACCTGTGCATTCAACTTGATGTATGAAATCTCTCCTAACATCTGGTGGTACAATGTTAGGTGACTTTTGTAGTGTCTCTGTAGATTGATAGTGCTAGGAGCTATAATGGTTGCTGCTGATTTATAATAGTGTAAGAGACTATTGGGAACATTTCATGCAGGAAGCAGTGTAGGAAGGTGTTTGGCAACATGCTACTTGTGTGGGTTGTATAAGACATTACCATTGTCTTTGAAAATAATGAAAATTATAGCAGTGCTTTATCCTGTAGTGATCCTTATCACAGTGTTTCTGACATGTTGTGGTCCTTTTGTAGCTTAATAGCTTCTGTTTCTATCACAGGTGGAAGATACAGGCTTTATAGTATATACAAAAATTTGCATTAAAAATATTATCAGAATGCAGTATTCTCATTTTTCATAATAGTTACTGTGATACTACCTCTACAAAGGAAGGTTAAAGGAAGGCAATCTTTCCTCTCTGCTCAGCACTGATGAGGCCACATCTGGCCACATTCAGTTCAGGGCTTCTCAGTACAAGAGAGACTCATATGTACTGGAGAGAGTCCAGCAAAGGGCACCAAGGATGATGAAGGACTGGAGCATCTCATCTGTGAGGAAAGGTTGAGATGTTGGGACTGCCCAGCCTGGAGAAGAGAAGGCTCAGGAAGATAATGTCTATAAACACCTGACAGGAGGGTGAAAAGAGGACAGCACCAGTGGCGGTCAGTGACAAGACCAGAGGTAGTGAGCTCAAACTGAAAGACAGGAAGTTATGTTGAACATCAAGATTTATTTTATTTTTTTTTTTTTTGACAATGAGGGTGGTGGAGCACCACAAGGTATTGCCTGTCTCTAAGTATTCAGCTTGATTAACAAGTGTGTACTTTGAATTCAGCACACATTTCCTCTCTCCCAGTATGATAGTACAGTGACGTGGATGTTTTGGAAACAGCACAGAAAAAATAGGGGAGGAACCAATATGTAAATGCATTTTCCCAAATGTTTACATAGGGCAAAAAATTTGCTTTGGGTTAGTGCTTTTGAAATTGGACTAATTTTTCATTTTTAACATTTGTTCAAGGTTTAAAATACCCCTATTTCCCCCTTCAAATATGAGAACAGTGTGAAGGAAGGAAGAGAAAGGGGGAAAAAATCTCAATATTTTTATTAATTACCAAAAGAAAAAAAAAATCCAGCTATTCTTTCCAGGCACTTTTTCATCAAGTAAACCAGTTTCTTTGAATTATCCATGGAACAAAAATAAGGAGATAAGATTGCAGTTTTAGGTTCAGAAATCATTAGCTTCCTATGCTTTTATGCTCTTTGTGTATCAAGGATAAATCAAATTATGAATTCCCAGTGGAAGACCAGCAGTTCAGCTAAAAACATGCACTCGCTTAATCTAAGAGGATATGAAAGTATAGGGAGGTGGAAATTTAACACACCGCTCCAGCAATAGTTTTCTACAATGTGATACTTGTGAAGATAAAGGAAAAATAGATTGTTGGAAATCTGTGTCAATAATAATCTTGTTTTACTCACATTTTTAATGCAAAAGATACTGAAATGCAATTTACAGAAGCAGAAAAGGGAAAAATATCTAAGTCACAGAATAATCATGACAGCATAATGTTTTTGAAGCTCTAAGAGGCAATAATTGTCCACAGGGCTCTGAATGAACTTGTTTCTGTCTAAGCTGAGTTTTGTGGCTTTCCTGAAATGTGATGGACTAGTGCTACTTCCAATATGCTTGAGCTGAGTAAAAAGAGGTGCTTTTTTCACCCCTCACACATATATATGCCACAAAACAATTACTGACGTGTTTTCCAGAAGCTGATGATTGACCCGGGTTAGTGGCGGTGCAGGATATGTAAAATCTGTCAGATTTTTTTCCCTCCTTTTTAATTGCAATTTTTGCGAATAGGCTAATTACTGCTCAGTGGTACTACAAGTCAAATAAAGATCTCATTTGTGTACTGTTTCATTTACTAAGTGTTGCAATACTGTACATTATTCATAAGCAATATCAATAAATAAATAAAATAGCAACGTCACTTTACATAATGCAGTATTATTATAGGCCACTGCAGCTTCAGTGATAAAACTCTCTTCTTTTAGTGAGTGGTATCCAGTATAACTTCATAGTATAGTTCTGTAATTCTTAACATATTAAGTCCGAGAATACATTTGTGCCCAATGGCTGCATTTTAATACTGGGGATCTCTTTTATAGAGGCATTTTTACTGTATTTGTTTCCTGTTACTGTGTATTTTCAGCTACTCATGGCTATTGCCCATTCCCATTTCTCCCTTCTTTCTTCCTCTATTCACTTAGTTTTCTGACCTTTCTCACTTAAGAGCCAAACTTGTGAGTTGTGTGTGCTTTCCAGACCTTTCCACCTCACCCCGTCACTTCCAGCTGAACATGAGCCCAGGTGACCAAGAAGGCCAATGGCATCCTGGCCTGTATCAGCAAGAGTGCGGCCAGCAGGACCAGTGATTGTCCTTCTGTACGTGGCACTGATGAGGCTGCACCTCAAAATCTGCCCTGGTTTGGAGGATGGGTGTCTGCTGAGAAAGGCAGGACCCTCTGTTTGCACTTGAGAATGTAAACCCCCTCCCTCCAAATTATTATAATTTTGAAATTAAGGGGCTCTAATGCAAAGATATGGGAAATAAGAATAACAGTTCTTTACTAGGAAAATTAAAACAGAAATACAGTATTACAAAGAACAAACCCAAAGCACTGACAGAGTCAGAATACAACCTAACACCTCATCAGTCAGGGTGTTGGGAGCAGTCCCATTAAATGGTGGCTCCAGCCCTCCTGGAGTGACAGATGTGGTTCCCTTGAAACAGTGGTCCTGTAGAAGGCTGCAATTTTCCTCTGAAGGTCCAGTGATGATGTGGAAATGGTCCAGTTTTCCTCTAGAATTTAGTGGAAAGAAGGCTACTTTTGTGTTCCAAATCTCAGTTTTTATCTAGGTGTGAAATGCTTGGCTCCTCCCCCTGGGGGGAGCATCTCCTAATGGGATGATGCAATCTTGTCAGTCAAACAGTGGGACTTAATGGGCCATTAACAGAAAATAACTCTTGGAGGAAGAATGGGTTGTGGAAAAGATAAAGAACACTGCCCCACCTGTTTTTAACGGATGGCCCATTAGCAGAGGATGTCTCCCACAGAGATAAGGATCACTGCCTCACCTGGTTTCAACAGATGGTGATAGAATAGATACTTTTGGTCACATCCGGTGTTGCAACCTAAGACAACTGGTTTTGGTTCTGGGCTCCTCATGACAAGAAGGACATGGAGGTCCTGTAGCATGTCCAGAAAAGGACAACAGAGCTGGGGAAGGGTCTGGAGCACAAGTTGTTTGGCAAAGGGCTATGGGAGTTGGGGGTGTTTAGATGGGAGAAGGCTGAGAGATGCCCTTATCACCCTCTACAACTATCTGAAAAGGAGGGATGGGACAAGACGAAATAGCCTCAGATTGTGCCAGGGGAAGTTTAGCTTGGAGATTAAGAATAATTCCTTCACTGAAAGGGCTGCTGAGCATTGGAACAGGCTGCCCAGGGAAGTGGTCAAGCCACAATCCCTGGAGGTATTGAAATGATCTGTATGTGTGGTACTGAGGGACAAGGTGTAGTGATGGACTTGGCAGTGCAGGGTAATGGCTGGACTTGATGATCTTGGTGGTCTCCTCCAATACAAACATTTCTATGACTCTCTGATGTAGCTTGGGGTTCCTCAAATCAGCTGGCACTGCAGGTGCACAGCCAGACAGGAATTCCTCTGCTGGGACTTCACATGACTCACTGTTAGCTCTCTTGCTATCAGGAGCTCAATACAGTCAGTCAAGCTTTATGTCACATAACAGTATAAAAGTATATGACCAATTCTTTTATTATACCCTCCTGTTGTACTTTTAAATGTTTTATAAGGTTTTAAAGCTGCAGGGTATTGTACCTCATGGAACAAAGAATTTGACTTATGAAAATATGTATATACATTGTGACCTAAATATCTGAAAGAAAGAGGCACCTCCATAAAAAGGTGATCAATCAAGACAGAAAAAACAGGGCAGACTGTATCTCTGACTATAAACAAACAAACTAAAAAATCTACTGAAATTGCAACCAAAGAGAAGTGTGTTTTAAATATTAAATATTAAATAGCTATCTGTGATTTTACTTGGCTGTTTTCATTAGCAAATAGGTACAGATTTACAACTTTGATTCCCATTACTTTAGTCTTTTTCCTCATGTATTCTATTCCTGCATTTCCAACAGATTTTATAGGATTACTGGAAACAGAAAAAATTGTATGTAAAACTGCCTTAAGACCTAAGGACTTAAAAAGGTTTGTCTTTGTAAGAGTCAAGACCTGAAATTTTGGAGGGTGAGTGGCTTTATGGAGGTTTGTTTGTGTTTTAAATATGCTATTTGAAAGCCTCCAGAAAGCTTAGAACAGCACAGACTGATTCAATGTGCACTGTGAAGGTCGCAGCTGTTGGGAACACGTTATGCAGAGCAAACTATGGGCAGTATCTATCTAACCTAATATCTCCTGGAAAGGAAATCTGAGCTGCTATTTGCTGTAATGCCTTCCTGTGCCTGGAAGGTAAAGCACGGATTTCTATATGAATGTCAGATGTCCCCTTTTGAAGTAGGAGAACAGGTCAGTTTGGCAAGGCTGGGTGCTCATGGAAGGAACAGTTACATGGTGAGATGCGTCTTCACCTGACTTTGAAAACCAATTACCATGTTTAGAAGTATCTCCCAAAGTCTCAGGGTAAAAAAGAGTGTAGACAAGAAAGGTGACTTAATTCAGAGTTTTTCAATGTATGGTGTTAGTTTGGGGTTTTTTAGTTTTTGTTTGTTTTTGTTTGTTTTTGTTTTGATGGTGGCATTTACCTAAAAGAATAGAGATTTTTAAAAACCCCAAAACACTTGGTAATGAGTAAAGGTAGCTTCCTTACATGTACTGTAACTTCTTCAGTTAAGAAAATAGCTTTCAAGTTCCAGATTCTTAGTTCCTTTTCCCTTAAGCTTGCTAATAAAGAGTGTGTACTGGGCCTCTATGGTAACACATTTTTCCAGTGGGGGAAAAGGACTCTTCCTTTTATTTCCTGTGCAGTTTCAGACAATGATGAGTGCCCCTGTTTTGTTTGGAGTAGACACTTATGGCACCTTAACTTTTAAATTTTTTTAAAGATACACATATTTCTAAATCTTCTGGTTATGTTTTTTTTCCTCTTTATTGTGCCATGCCTTTTCTTGTAATGCATTTCATATTGCTTCCTTCGCTCCTTGATTTGTGAATTTCTTTCTCTCATTATGCTGTATTTTCTACTTCCCATTTTCACAAACAACTGTGATTTGCAGCTTCTGTTGTCTTTAGCTGTTTCTTTTTGCCTTTTTGAGATATGCTTTCACTCCTAAGCATTTGTATCGGGGCCTCAGACATTCCCTCTAAAGTTCAAATGGCTGCAAGAATTTAAAAATTTAGCTTTAAGTAAGAAGCAAATTCCATTCTTCCTGAAGTCCAAGAACAACAAATATGATGCTTTGCTTTGCATCCCTGTCCCTTCTGCCATTAGTCACTGCTGGTCTTCGCTGAAACTGAAGCATCCCTCTCTCCTATGCATCCTTTGGCATGTCGGAGGTAACTCACTGTACCCTGGTTGTTATTTTATGTAACACAGTTTCATATGTGTAAGAAGTGGTGTAATTTGGGCAGACTTGGCATGGTAAAATATACAGACGATGCTCCCTCTTGCATTACCACCTCTTTTCTTTCACCGTCTTCTTAGCTTGCTCTGACATTTGGAAACTGTGACCATTGCTGCTGCCACCTCTTTGAGATTTTGGGCTGATTTGTTCTGGAATAGAATAGGCATGGCAAGAGGTGAGCCATTTCTCTCTTCTGTTTCTGTTGCTGTTGACAGCAATAAAAAGCACTAATGCTATGGAATCAAGCAAAGTTGTTACTTGATATGGGCAAAGAGAGGAGTGTTTCCCTTTCTTGTCTACGTTTCTATCTGAAAAATGCAGTTGTAAGGGAAGTTTAATACAAGAGTAATTTTTTTCCTCACTATATTTTTTGGACTTTGAGCTTTTTGTACCACTTTTAATGAACCATACAACACGCCCTGGATTTTCTAATTTCTTATGTTGTCCAAAATATGGGTGGTTATAAACAATACCCCTTAAATTTCATGCATAAAATAAAGCACGTTAATCAACATGCTTCATAATGTATTGAAAGTTAAGCCAGACTTGGCTATGATACACAACGACCTCAAAGCAGAATTACTGAAGGTCATGCTGATTTCCCTGTCACAAGTGCAAAAACTTTCCATTATATTCTGAAATATTTAGAGCTGTGTTTTGTGTATTCTGTCAGGATCACACTTGCTTTACGCGGGGGACCGAGTCCCACGTCCTCCCCCAGCCTTCCTTCAAGTCGAGCCCGGGGCATGAAGGTCAAACGGGACAACTTTGTCCCCTTCATCCTTACAGGTCCGTGCTGCTTTCGCCGTGTCAGCACGCTCCCATCAGGACACGACGATCTCGCACTGGCCGGAGCTGCTCAGGTTCGGAGCGGGAGCCCCAAGGGCACCTGCAGCCCAGGTACAGCCGGGGCGGTGTGGCGCAGGTAGGCGCGCTGGAGCTGGCCCTGCGGGAGGAGCAGCTCCGCGGCTCGGCCGTGCCCACCACGCCTCACCCCCATCCCGGGGCTGCGGCCGCGTCCCCCCGCGCTGCCGGCAACTCCAACGCGGCACGGACGCGGACTCCACACGGCCGCACACACACAAACACAGAGGGGCGGGGAGCCCGGCCGGGCGCCGCCGCAGTAGGACGCGCTGGCGGCGTTGGACCGCCCTCCTTCCCTCCCTCCTCCCCTCCCTCCCGCCGCGGGCAGGGGAGGCCGGGCCGGCCGGGCCCACGTGCGCGGCGCCCGGGAGCCGGCGGAGCGGCGCTGCCATGTGTTTGCGCGGGCGAGCCGCCGGCCGCGGCACCGCCTGAGCGCCCCCCGCCCGCCATGCTGCGGGGCTCCGCGGGGCTCTGCGCGACGCGGCCGCCCCCTGTCCCCTCGCCGCCGCCTCCTCCTCCATGAGCACCTCGGCGGCCCCCGTCAGGCTGATGCCCGGCGGGCACCCGGAGCAGGCGGCCGCCTGCGCTCCAGCCGCGGGATCGGTGCCCGAGCGGGGCAGCCCCGCCGCCGCTGTGCCCGGCGGCCCCGCGCCCGCTGCCGCTCCGCTGTGCCCGGCGGTCACCCCCGCGGGGACCCCGGTGCTGCGGGGGGCCGCTCCCGGGGTCCCGCGGCCGGTGGCGCCCAAGGGGCCGCCCACGGCCACCCTCCAGTTGCCAGCCAACCTGCAGCTGCCCCCAGGTGAGTGAGCGCTCCCGGGCTGCCCCAGCTGCGGGCGCGTCCCATGTCGCGACTTACCGGCATGTCGCGGCCGTCGCTGCCGGGACCGGTGGGCAGAACGGAGCCCGCCGCGCTGCCCTTGCCGCTGGAGACGAGCCGTGGCGAAGGACGGGCAGGCTGGCGGGGTGACGATGGTGGTGGTGGTGGCGGTGTGTGTTTCGGGCTGGTTGTCTGCCCAAACTTCAGGGACCCGGCGTGTGCGCCTGAGTGGGTTCATCGGGTAGCGCCGGGGATGCTTACAGCCTGCTGGAGGATGGATCTGGAAGTCTCTGGATAAAGGCAACTTCTTACTTTGCGGGATAGCACGAAGAGCAAGAGGAGTAACCATAAACTTAGCGGCCAAGTTACCCTTATATGTGACTTGAAAAAGACTGCTGGAGGCTTTAGTGGAACTTGGATGAAGGAGTACCTCGGGAAGGCGGTGTGAGCGTGGGTCTGTGGCTGCCGAGCGACTCCGTAATTCAGGGAGCGGGTCGGGCTGCCCGCACTGCCCTCCGGCCGGGCGCTCCCGCGGGAATTCTTGTGGCTGGCACAGCCAGGCCCATGCGGCTGTTCATGGAACAAAATACTGCCATGCCTCAGGAGGGCAGAGTTGAAAGTTCACTACGTGTTGCTCCTTGAAACCATTTTTTCTGTAAACCCTCTGTGGAAACGTAAGAGTTCGGAGAGATACCGCCCTTACAGGTGTGCTTCCTATAGCAGCAGTGAAAATATTAATGTAGGAATTGCACAATGCTGATACAGATACTTTAATGCTTTGGATAGCAACGGAGGATTAGCCAGGGCTTCCACCTGAACTTTCTCTTAAGAGGAAGAAGGTGCTGTTGGTTCTGAACATCCCACTTCTCCCCGTTGGGCTGTATTTAAATGTTCGGGGGTTTTTAAGTGACTTTGCTTCCACTGGTTTTGTTCTTGCTCTGTTGAGACCCCAAGATATGTAATGACTATTTTGCTATTTGATGCTGTAATTGTTTCCTGCCAGGACAGCTGTGTGGTGGAGCATCTGTTGCAATTACTTTCAGGTTGGATATTGCTGAAAAGGATGACTGGCTTTACAGTAATTCCTGTGCTGGTAGTGTGTATTTGCTTTTTTTTTTTTTTTTTTTTTTTTTAAATCCCAGTATCTTTATCAAAGACACGCACCTCTCAAGGAAATATATAATGCTAATTTAAAAAAAAGTCTTTAGTCAGTCAGTTTCACTGTAGATTTCCCAGCATTCATGATGCTGTAATGTCTGGGTAGTCAGCAGTCAAGGATGAGTCTAAATCCTTGCCAACTTTCCTCTGAAGTGAACCATGATGGAAATATATTAACTTCTTGTAGCAGGGCTTCCCAGCTATTGAGCTTTTATATCTAACACTTTCACTTTCTAGAATGTATTGACATTCAGTTAAACACCTTTCTGTGAATGCTCATGCAGATTGCCTGTGGTTGGGGAGCTACAAATCAGCAAAACTTAAGGGTTTTTAGTAGTGGCTTAAGTTTGATTGCATCCAGGTATACTGTTGAATGTCATCTGACTTGTATTGTGCTAGGAGGCAGATGTCACAGAAGTAGTATTACTCCTCAATTGCATCAGATTGTTTTCCTTGCTTCTGGGACAATGCGGTCTTTTGTATCAGAAGTTCAGAGGTGCTGGTACTCTGCAGCATTGTAAATTAAAATAACTGTACGGACTTCAGTGCTTCAGAAGCACTACACTAGACGTTGTGAGATTTCAAATGGCTCAATGTTTTAGGAAGACTTGTCTGTGTAATTGCTGCAAGGTTATATAAAAATGCATTCCACTTTGAAAGTGTTAGGGTTTTGCCTCTGTCTTCTGAGTGGATTCAATTTTTAATTAATAATAAAAAATGCAAGATGGATAGCATTAATACTTCAAGTGTTAGCAGTATTAAAAAAAGAAAGTGGAATAAACCACCAAATTCCTGAGCTTGAAAAGTTTTTATTTCAAAGAAACTGCCAAATCTAGCCAGGGTAAAATACAGAAGGGAGAATGTACTTAGGTTTAAAATCATGGCATTCAGCTTTTGTGGCACCTGTTAAGAAAAATGCATACAGAAAACATCTCTCCCTTGAGTTTCAAGGGGAAATATTTGAGGGGGCTTGTTCTGAGGAAGGCTGGACAGCACTGCCCTTGCTGGTCATGCTGAGTTATTCATGAACTACTTTGTGGCCCTGAGTGGGCATTGCTTCCACAGTGCTGCAGTCTGGGAAGGAAGGGCACCAGCAAAGCTGAGTTTGCCTCTGTGACCTGGAGGGCAGTGGAGGTCCATGGAAATCTGGGATTTATGCTCTTCTGTCTCTTCCATCTTCTACCTCCCTCTTCTTGCTCAGAATAAAGCCAGGAGTTGGGAAAAGCAGATGACTACATGACTGACTCCTGGCTGCCCACCTGCCAAGTGCCTCTTTGTGTCTGGTTGCCCAGGGAAGATCACTGAACTCTACAAGTTCTTTTGGTCTTGAAGGACTCAAACTTGCTCAAGAGTTACAAGGGTTTTTCATCACCTTCCTGTGATTTCCTACACAAAGTTCTGGCTTTCAGCAGAGCAGTCAGAGCAGTGCTGCTGGTACCCAAGGCCATCCTCCGGCACCAGTCCATTCCTGGCTGACCACCACTGGAGGCTTTAGCACACAGCAGGACTCCAGCTGGTCTGACTTCAGGGTTTGGGTTTGGTCTTCTTGTGGCATCAGCTCTTAGACTGAATGGTTGGGCTGTGTCCTCCCAAATGAAGGGAGTTTGATCTACCAAAGGGACCTTTCCTCAGTTGCCCTCTTGTTGACAAGAGCAAGGCTATCAGCATTTCAGAAGGCTTTGCACGTAGCGGTCTGGGTCTGCAGAGAGCAGAGCAGAATGGTGAGCGCTGTTCTGCCTCAGTCCTGAGCTCCATGTAGCCTGTGCTGATGCGTACAAACCTGCAAAAGTCTCGTGTCATGGACCATCTGCTTAACAAGAAATTGTGTCCTTGGTTAACCTCAGCTTAATGGGGAGGAGAAATGGGTGGGCTGTGCTATTAAACAGGAGGAAGGAATTGGGAAGGGGAAGGAGAAAGAAGGGTTGTGACAAATGTCTATAGTTCACCTTAGTGTCTTTGGGCCTCACACTGCTTTGGAGAAGTGGAGGTAGAAAAAGAGCATGAAAACAACAAAAAGAATTCTTTCTTGGTTTTGTTCGCTTTTTTTCAAACTAGGTTTTTGTCACTTCTGTGTTTGTACTTTCAGTCTGTCCTTGGCCCTGGAATGCTTGTTACAAGCAAGTGCTGAAACGATAGTTAGTAGATAAACCTGCTTCTCTGCAGATGGGATGAAAAAGGACAGAACTGGACCGGATGCCAGGGATCCTCCATTGTTACCTTCAATCTGCTCAGAGCAGGAAGACTCTGCAAACCTCACCTCATGCCACTGCTGCTGGCTACAGGACTGTGGCAGCAGCTGCCATCACTCTCCACTGTAGCATTGGCTGCCTCTGGTGTGTATATTTCTGTTTCATGTTTTGCATTACTGCTAACACCAGTGGGCCTGAGTAAGCATGGTGCCAGCAGAGAAAAGTTGCCCTGAGTGTGCTGTAATTTCACTAGTAATATGGTGCAAGGCATGGTCTCCCTATAAGGTTTCCTGAGAGGGGAACAGCAGTGAGTACAGCTTCTTGGTTTCTGTTTGCAGCTCAGTTGTCTTTGCTTGGATGTTTTGCCTTGTCTGTGGCAGGTTTTCCACTACCTGCAGCTTATCTGGGTTGACAGTAACTTCAGAAAGCACAGCCACTGTTTGTGTCAGGCGGCTGGGCTGTGTGGTGTGGAGCAGGCAGGCAGCATAGGTGGATGGGAAGGGGAGAACCTGTGTGGGTATTCCAAAACTGCAGTGGGATGGTGTGGAGCCTGCTCTTGTCGAGTTTGACTTAATTGTCTGTAGAACCTAAGGTAGGTAACCTGAAGAGGCAAGGGCTGATAAACATCTGGATGCTGCTGCCTTCTGCTTTCAAAGCTGACCTAGTATGTCTCGTGCAGAGTGCTGTGAATCTCCCTTGTCATGTTCTGGTTGGTGTTTTTCACTGGTAAAGCCATAGGAGGAATTCAGTATTTTCATATTTGTATCTGGTTTGTTGCTTTAGGAGGAAATGCTGATTTTAAAATAATTTTTAATTTATGCTATGTTTGAGCAGGAGTAGGCTATCTAAAGATTTCTTGTTTCAACAGGCAGAAAACCGTAGAAATTCCTTTAAAGTATGCAGCTTCTGGATGTTTATAATCCCATAAAGTCTGAGCATAGTACTTGTGCTTAGACCAGTAGGAGCTGAATAATCGGTGCTTGTAACTTTTTGTATCCCAGTAACGTTCTCTGTTTAGCAGGCTTCTGGGGATGGATTCTCTGCAAAGTTCTCCCTTCACATTAGGTGACTCTGATAACCTTTTTTTTTTCCTGAGGAAGGATGAGCAAAGCTATGGCGGGCTTGAAGAACTAAGTCAAACTTAGATAATAGTGAAGAAATGTGTTGTAACCAGTTGAAATTTCAGCTGCACTGTAGACTTGATTTTGCTTTCAGGACTGACTGTGTCTAGCAAAATAATGTCTTCCTATGATCAAATGCACAGCCACGTGGGAATTAAGATTTAGATCTTGGCAGAAGATGTGAAGCTAATGTCTAGATTTATGGTTTTCCAACACACAGAACAAAAAATGGTACATTCTGAATACTGAAGCACAGAAATATGATGCTCAGTAAAATTAATGTTAAATGCTGTTCAGATTTTACAGTCAATTGGAGTGTATTGCAAAGAATCACAGCTACAGTTTCATGACTAGTAAACTTTTTTTTAATCCTTGGAAGAGAGAGAATGTGAGCCTGACTTGTGTTGCTTTTGCAGTATTTAAAGGACCTTTCAGCTTGTAGCAGTAAAAATAGCATCATCCACACACAAATGACAGCTGGAAGACGCACTAATTATATTTCAGTATTCTTTTACAAAAGATGCTGATAAAATCTAGGTAAGATCATGTGTTATTTTGAGTAGTTACCGTACCAGGTTTTTTAAGTAATTTTAGAGAATCAGGTATTTGTTATGCCACCTGATTGGAATGCATGCTGTGCCTAGTGGATAGGATTGTATTTACAGAGATATATATGTGTATGCAAGTTTGGGTATAAATTGCCATGCTTCTGATAACTATCAAAGATGAATAATTAGTACTGCCCTTATCATTTAGACAAAAGCAAAAGGCAAATACTTCTTTTGGAATTCTCTTTGCATGAAGCGACTTCTCTGAAAACTGATGATGTCAGAAGAAAAGCAGGTATAATTTGCAAAATGGAAAAGATCACCATAGATGTTTTAAAGTGCCTTACTATGCAAATTGTTGGGATTAAGGTCTGTTCTGCCGTCTGGATCGCCTCTAGAACAAAGTCCACTAACAGATCTTTTCCACCAGTGTCATGAGGAAATACTCTGATTACAACTGAAGTGGGGTAAAAATAGCAATAGGTGGTAGATCCTTGTTGCTAATGAGCAAATCTAGGGTCTGTTAAGGGTGGAGAACTGATGAAGCTCAGTGATCGTACTGTGCTATAAGAACAGCCCAATTATATGGTAACACTTAATTTTCATAGCTCATGTTTGCAGACTTCTTCCTGTGCACGCTTCCAGTTTGGTGGAGGCAGAGGAGATGCTTTCATCAGTACTGGCTGCTTTAGGAGTTGCCTGGGAAATCAGAGTTCCTTGGGTGGATGTCCAGGCTGGATTAACAGCTGGCTGAAACAGCATGCCCTGGTTGGCACAGCACCTGAAGACTTTCCCTGCCAGTTTGCCCAGTGTCAGTCGCCTCCTAGCCCCAGGGGAGCCCTGGAAGCCAGGTCCAGCTGACTGATGTGTGATGCATTACCAGTCAGCCTCAGTGGGGCAGCCAATGCTCTGTGTTGAAGGGGGTTAGTGCAGTCAGAAGACCTTTATACATGGCTCACATACTAGGCACTTGACAAATATCACACAGTTCTGGTGACAGTTTCCACAATATCTGTGTAGACAGAAGTTAATGCTTCCCGTGAAAGTTTTGCCGTCTTCTGCAATAATTTTTGTTTGCTCCATCACACTGAGAGCAAGGTGGTGATCAGTGTTAAAATTCAGTGTTGATCCCCTGTTTGCAAGTGAAAAGCTATCCAACTGAGGAGTGAATTTGCACTTTTAGAAGAAATGAAGTGGAATTCAACTTTCTTCTGGTCCCCAAGTGAGCAATAGGGAAACAAGGGTCCCATTGTAAAATCTGAATTAACTGACTCGATTCTCGTCTTGTTTAAGGGAGACAGAGATTTAAAGGGAACCGATCTTGTCCTTTCTTAGAACACTACCAAGATGCTAATGATGTTTTCAGCAACTCTTGTTCTAAAGTTAAGATTTGTGGTTCAACATTTCAGCTTTGGATTTCCCCGTAACTGCTTTTACAGAATGGCTGTTCCAGAAATGGTAAGTGCAGGGTGTTGGTATAGCTTCTGGTCCTTAGAAAGCCATGTGCTGTATACATATGGCTGCAGTGTGCCGAGCATATAACTTGCTATTTGAAGGATTTTACTCCAATAAATACTAGGAGTACACAAGAGGATGTGGTGTAGAGACTCAATGTTTCTTTCAGTGCAGTAGGAATTGCCTTGAGAGTAAGGAAGTATCGCTTTGCTCCTTTGAGATAATATTTCACTGCCATCAGCTGAGAGCCCAGCAGATATTTGAAGCTCCTGTATGGGGAAATTTGTGTCCCGGAGAATGCTCAAGTCAGATTATTTTAGCTGTAGACAATCCTAGAACTGTCTGATGACTCAGAAAGCAACCAAGCCTCAAGGTGCAAAGTTTGAAACCACAAAGATGGGACGGGGAAATGCTGATGGGAAACAATCCCAGTTGCTGAAAGGTGTGGCCCAAGGACAAGAGCTAGATATTTATCACAATATCAAATAAGTCTGTCTTGTGGTACACAGCATTGGCTGGGAATCCCCAATGCCTATGCACAATAAAAACAGCACCCCTTGGGATTCAAGTGTAATAAATACACTCTGAATCCAAATGGAAGTGGTAATGCCATCTTGTAACTATGCCCAGAAGACTTACTGGTTGTTTACATCCCCTCCAAGCACCAATGTAATGTCCAGATTTTCTTTAGATGGTTGGCATGGACATCTGTTGCTTGTTACAAAAGGAAAGGCTGACTACCCTTGTACCTGGTACAGTTACTTTTGCTTAAGAGTTCTACTAATTCTGTAAAATTATGTGAATATAAATGTATCCTCAAGGAAAGAAGCTCCACCATATGTGCAGTTGAGGAGAGCTCATTTAACACTGAAATGTGAATCTATATTCTGTGAAAAGGCATCAGAAAAATGTGAAAACTATGAGGGCCCAGTTGCTAGACTGTTAAACAGATATTCATCTGAGCACCAAAATGCATTGATGAGCAGCTAGTCTCCAACAGCTTGGATAAAACTTGATGGTTGAGCAGTGTGTGAAACTTGGCTTCAGATTTTTGCAGTTTTAGCACTTTGTGTCTAGTTCCTGGAGAAAGGGAGAGAGAGGGGACTTTGTTTACAGTCTTGAGAAAGATGTGTGGTGTCAATTATTCCAGACTGTTTTAAACAACAGGATATCAGAGTCTGCTCCATCCTGCCTAGAAGAGATAGCATCATCCCTTTCCTGGCTCCATGTGCTTGGGAAGCCTCTGTCTGTCCTGGATGCCTCAGGAGCTGGTGCCCACTGTTAGCACAGAAAGGTGCTTAGCCAGAGAAAGGTTACTGGAGTTACTGGAAGCAGCAGCCTTTGCTGGGACTGTAAATCCCTTGAGCTGTTAGTGTGTACGTGATGGTGGTTTAAAACACTGCTCACAGCAGCCCACACAGTCTGGGAAGCATTAATGCTAGTGGAACTGTGCTGTCAGCTGGACAGTGATGTCTGTCAGGAAAGCTGGTCACTGGCTTTGAAAAGGTGAGATGTCAGACACCAGCCTGGGAAGTTGTAGGCCAGAGTCTGCATGAATCGCGGTGCAGTTTTTGCAGTTGGCAAAGATGTCATCAATATCTTTAAAGAGCTTACAGGTGTAACATGGTGTTGTATTTTATACAGACTGTGTTCTGTTGTAGCGTGAAAGAATATGTGGATTATGCCCTTTGAATTTTTCTCCTGACATTAATGATTTCCATATCCATGGGCAAAACAAGGTGTCTTAAATTGGAATTCAAAATCTTACATTTCATTGTGACTCTGCAATATCTACATGCTAGTCACTGGTCCTGAGCCATTGCTATAAAGACCCATTAGTTTAGAAGCTTCCCTGGAACAAAGGGAAGGAGCACAGAGGGTGATTCCTGAGATATGTAATTATTTAGTTTGTGAAACAAAATGTGAATGGAATTAATTGGTTGAGGGACTGGGTGTGTGGTGAGTGATTCTGGTTGCTGCAAAAGCAGTGCTTGATTGCAGCATTGAGCATTGCTGAATTCTTCTTACATTAGCTAGAATCGACTTCTAAAGGTTGAAATGATTTGTTGTATGGAGTAAAATGTTTTATGGGTATAGTGTAGATGCTGAACAACTTATCTTGACACCATATAGTGTAGATGAGCCCTCTGCCCTGCTTGTCTGGGAAATATGAGAACAATCACGGGTGCTTTTCCCAAGAAAAGCGTAAAACAGGCAATCTTTGTGACTTCTCAAAAGATCTGTTGTCTGAAGTCAATTGAATTTAAGAATAGAAGTTAGGGATCGTTATTGGGAGCCTGTGGTGAGGTAATTTGATGTAGACTCTAGATCATTGTTGTAGCTTCATTCCTAGAACAGTGAAAAGCACAGCTAGATGTTGCCTCCAAATTGGACTGTTGTCCTTGTTTCTTCATCTCCACTACAGAAATTAGCAGTAGACATCTAGGGAAATTCAAGTACCAAATGAGGTTCATAGGGAGTAAGAAGTTCTCCTGCATGCACTACAGACCATACTTCATCTGAGAACATTAGAGCCCCATCATATAAGAAGGATTATATAAGTCATGTAGAAGTTAAGCTGCTGCCTTTCACAGTATTTCATTAACACTGTGTGCCTCATTAATGCTCTTTTTCAGCTAACCTACAACATAATGCACCTTGATACAATCACTGCCAGAATAGTCTGGTCTCTAATAATGCCCTTTTTTGGTCTGTCTTATTCAGTCCTGTAATATATTTTTAAAAACTTTTAAGTGACCTGTTCTGTGGGGCTCAATAAATGGAATTGAAGAGGAAAAAACAGGCTTTTTTTTTTCATAAAGGGTGGATTTAAAGAGAAAAAACTTATTCAAACCTGTTGCGTGGATTAGTAGAGTTTGGTATTTTATTTTTCAAATTTTGAATGATCCTAAATAGTCCTAAATAGTCAAAGAAACTTAAAACCAATATTCCTTTTCAATTGCCACTAGTTTCCTTTTTAAATATCTCCTTTAAAGCTTGGTCTTAGCTTGAAATAACTGCCTTAAGAGCAGTCACTTTGTTTTGAGTAGCTTAGTGAAAGAATGTGATTTGTTTAGGAACAGAGAGCTCTGACACATTACTGTTGTTTTAAAACATTTTTGTTGTTCAGTTACTGATTTGAGACCTGGAAGTCCCCATTTAGTCTTGTTTTTCTAACTGGATTAAAGTGTACTTTACTAAGATTGGCAACATACCTGATGCAGGTGTTCCTTGTTTTGAAATAAGCAAAATATACCCTTCTTTGAATGCAGCCTTTGTGATTTGTGTTCTCTTAAATGAGTTTGGTCTCATTGTGGTTGGTCCTTGCTCGTATTTGATTTTAGGAGTAAAAGTCTTCATTGCCTCACATTATTCCCTAGGCAGCACTTCCCAAGAGCTGCTTGGCTGAGCATTGGGTTAGAAACCTGTAATCAAAGTGGTGGCTTAAGCTGACAACCACGTGTAGTAACAGCATAAGGTGTATCTGCACAAATGGCAGCGAGTTCATCTCAGGAAATTCCTGCGTGAAGTTCCCCTTCAGAAATGGTCTCAGACTCGTCTTGTATGGTGAAAATTTCCCTTATGGTTGGACGCTTATAGCAGATCTTGGTGTTCTGTGCTGCTGGATGAAGCCCAGAGCTTCAGCTGGCAGCACAGGTTTTATGTTGACAGCATTGTGGTTTCTTTAACACTATTCCCTGAAGTACAGTGAAGCCCATGAGGTGGCATTACATGCAATGGCACAAACAGATCTCTGCCATTATCCCATGAGCTTCTTGCTCATGTCTCCAGCGAGGTTTTGGTGCTTTCTAGTTAAAATGCAGAGGTATCTGGAAGCTGCTCCTCCTGCTAACCTCTGTTTCTTGGTTCCTGGGTTGGGTTCTAAACCAAGTGCAGTATAGGCTGGGTTTCCTTCACCAGTGGTGTTGGGACAGTGAAAATTTCTAGCAGAGGGGTCTCAAATTTGCAAAATTAAATTTCATTAGAAGGCCTCTGACTTTGCATTGCTCACAGTGCTGGCTTGTGTAGGTAGAGGCTGATCTGGGTGATGGCTGCTGGAGCTTTGCAGGACTGTTGCCAGGCACTCCTCCTGAAGGCAGGGTACCTGCAGCCCTGGCTCCAGGAGAAGGCAGGGCACTGGGTGTGCATCTCAATGAGACCTCTTCAAGGTTAGAAGGTACAGAGTGGCTCCTTCTGTGTAGCTTTGGAGGAAACTGAGTTGGGTTTTGGTTGTCAGGTACTTCCCTCCAGCCCTCTTCACAGGGTTGCAGCTGAAATAAAGTATACAGAGAACAAGCGGCTGAAACAGCTGACTATGTTTTAACTGCCTTCTCTGCCAGTGTAGGAAAACCACATAACTTTCCAAAGTATGTTTTTGTTAGGCAGAATATCTAAGGGCAGAAGTCTCAATTCATTGCAAAAATGGGGGTTTTTTTTGATCCACATGAGACATCTGAGTCCTCCAGTGAAGCATGTAAGAAATAATCCCTGATGGTAACTGGTCACTTTGGTTTGAAGATAGGAACAGTTTTGTAGTCCCAAAGGGATTATGCCTTGCTTTTACTATCAAAGTGCATGAATAGTGAGAAAGTTGATTCTGTTCTCTGAAACAACTCCAGTAAAACTATCAAACAGAGTGTTCTTGGAAGTGCAGCCCAAAAGACGTTATCCTCTAGTATTACAAGGATGCTTCATTGTTTTTCATTTACTACCATTGGTGCTGCTGCTATTTTGCTCAGATTGCCAATGCCTTTTCTGTTTTTAAATGCAGTGCTGAGAGGTGTTAGCTGAAACTTCGTGTTTCAGCTGTTCAGAGGTCCTGTGTTGAGTGTTGTCTTGTCCTTCCCCCCATTTTCTTGTGGAGTTGCAGTGACTGCAAGACATGATTTGTTTTCACATTTATTTTGTTAGTATTTGCCTACTAGTGAATGAGGAAACAGCTCTTGATAAGAAGTACTATCTCCCCCGCCACCCCCAGCAAGTGAAGAATGTGGATTCTTGCACTTTATTTCTGATAGTATCATCTTGGAAGCTGCAGGAGTGTGTTTACATGACCTTTTGATTGAGAGCCTCAAGATTGCCATCCCCTGCTGTTCCCTCATTTCACACTTGTGCAGTTGTATAAATTGTATGAGACTGGGTGGTTTGGAGAGCCATGGAACCTCTTGTTCTGGCACGAGAGACCTCCTGTGCTGCCTCTTGGAGTCTGTGCTATTGGCTGCAGTATGGTGTTATTGCTTTTGTTTCCAGGCAAAAAGGGAGTCTCAAAGTTGTGAAAAACTGTAATTGCATTGTGGCAACCAGAGGTAAAAAAATAAATGCTGTTCTCAACAGCTTTCCAAGTGTTTTAGGCAATTTATGTGTCAGTTTACTGTTCCTTTGTGACTTTAGGTTGTAACTGTCCAGAACTGTCTCTTGTGCTTAGACAAGATGTGATTCTTCAGTGTGTGGAACTGTAGCTCTAACAGCTGTTTCAAATTTGCCTTCAGCTTTATCAGTAGTTAGTGGACTATCATAATACTGGTTTGGAGTTCTGATTTTGTCAGTGTCACAAAGAGCTGCTGCCATGAAAAGGTTACCATGTTTTAATAAAAATTCTCCCAAATGGAACAAAGGGAAATTATTGTTTGTTCCAAGGGAAGCAATTCTTACTCTAACTTATATGCAAGTAACAGGCATTGTCATAGTTGAATGTTCCAGTCAAGGCTATGACTACTGGAGTGGCCTTAGGTAACAACTTCTGTGGATGCTCTCACCAATTTATTTTATAGTGTTGTGATTTAGGATGGATGTCCTTGTGTTGCCAAATCCTGTTGTTAGGGGGAAAGTTGCTTTATGTTTCAGGTTACATCCTTTTTGGGATCATTGCTATCCTGCTCAAATGTAAAGAGCTCCTTTGACTTGTTAATATTTGGTGGTTGTTTTGTTTACGTTTTCTTTTTGGAGATGTTAATGAATTTACATATGAACTGTATTGTATTTGCATGAATTTTCTAGCTCTGTCACTCTTGAGATAATTTCCTGTCAAGCAAGTAGATTGTGCTGGAAACTCAGGCCTTTCAGTGACTGGAGGATGGGATACTTTTCAAGCAGGGTCCCCATCTTTGGTGAATGCCAACTGAAAATGCAGAACAGTAGTGCAAAACCAGTCCCTGTAAACAGGTTGACTGGTATCAATGTGGTTTCCCAAATGCAGAAGTAGAAAATGCACTTCTGATAATTTGACTTAACAGACAAATGTAATGAGTAGTGACAAAATATCCAAGTACATGAAAACTAACTCTTAATGCACTCTGAACTTCTAAAGAATGAAATTATAAGTTTATATGTGCCTTCTCAAAGAGTAGAGCTGTCAATGATGTTTTAAACAAGGCTTATAAAAGAAAAGCCCAAAATCTCCAGTAGTAACTCTTCTGCCATTCTGAATGTAGACCTAGAACAGAGAAATGCTATTGCTAGCAGAATGTGGTCAGCTTTCTCTTTCAGTGAAATCTGCACTAAGCATGTGGTGTCAACAAGGAAAAAAAATGCCCTTTTCTGGCTGATGATAAATTGTTTGCCATGAATCACTGTCTAAATAAGATGGGATGAAAAGAAAATGAGAAATCTGTTTTCTATAATTCTGGGTATTCATTGATTAAATTAAATGATCCATCTGTACCTAAATATAATTATAGTCAAGTCATCAGTGGAGGAGGAGAAAGCTGAGTTGTCAGATGGAGTTAACAGTGTTTTTCTGAATATGCAACTGCCTTGTGCATCTGCCCCATGTAGTAAAAGCTGCTTGAGAAAGGAGGGGATCATGTAGATGCTGCTCTTGCAGTTCTCAGTTTGTGCCTGCTATGTAAATGGCAATATGTTGATGTTACAGAATTTTATACCAGGTTTTATGTTGTCTTGCAATATCCTCTTATGCTTTTAGATGTGGAGGATGAAAAGCTGTTTCTAAGCATGTGGTTATAGCTTGATCGTCTTTTTAAAAAACCTCAAAACATACCAAACAAAACCTAACTTCTGGAGCTTGTGGTTTTTTCTGTTGTATGCATTTAAACTCAGAGGCAGTGTTTTAGGCTGTATTGTATTGGTAGTATTTTGACAGCTTTCAGACTAACCAAGTAGTAAAAAAGATTTTCATTGCAGTCTTGTTTTACACTAGGAAAGATCATAAATGTGCATAGAAGCTGAATTTCAGATTTTGGATAACTTGCAAGAAAATTTAATGCATTCCTCCAGAAACATTGAGGTAGTCTTATTTACCTATCTGGATTTTCCTGTTACCTCCTCCTTCCTTTTATTTGAAAGGTTGGTGTTAAGTAGAGTGTTCGAGGATGGTGTTTTCAGTGGTGGGCTTTGCAGCAGCTGTTGTTGGAGGCAAAGGAGGTGAGACGCTACATTTCTCTTGAATTTAGGAATTCTTTTCTGTTATAAGATGCATAGTAAAGCAGATGTGTACTTAATTTTTTTATTTCTTGGCAGCTGTTCCTTGGAGTAATAAACTCAATATTACATTTTCAGTGTGGTCTAGTTATAGGAAAGCTATAGGAAAGCCATAATATAACCTTATTTCTAACATTCTAAATGTGGTTTTTTTCCAACAGGAACTGTTCTTATCAGAAGCAGTAATGGCCACCTAATGCTGGTATCTCAACAGGCAGTAGCACGAGCACAGAACCAGACACACAATAACACAATTGTGAGACCATCTGTGCCAACCAGCACACCTGCAATCAGAATATGTGCTGTGCAGGTAACTTCTCTCATAACTTTAGTAGGACGTGGCTGTTATGTAGTTATAACAGGGCTTACAAATAAGCTGTGGAAGGTTAAATAAGCATTGAATCCTTTCTGAATGGGATGATGGTATTTGGTTTTGCACCAAAAAACATCACTACGTGCTTTGCTTTCTTGCTTGGGGAAAAAAACTTGTGAGCTGTTACATACGGTAAAGGTCAAATTAATGAACTCTTCTCTAATGATTTTGATGATGACGTAAACCATTTTAAGAAAAAAATGCCAGCCAAAATTGCCTAAAGGGTTACTGCTAGTATCTAAAACCTTGTGATTCTTTGTTGGGGTATATCCCTGAAGCTGAGTAAAGCTGAGGACCTTTCCCACATCTCTAGGTATTCTTCCTTCCCTGAACTCTGCTGGCTTTTTGCTTCCATCTCTTGTAGTGTGGTCAGTGCACAAGAGTAAGAAGGTGCATAAAAGTAACAATTTACGTATTTCTTTAACCATTTTATTCTGATTATGCATTTTCTCTAAATGTCTCTGAATCTGTTATTGGATATTAAAGTGGTAGACAAATAGCTTTGTTGAGCAGTGTTTAAACTGTATGGACTGTGTGAATGATGCCTGTATTGTTACTGTAAGAGGATGTGTCTCAATTTGTTCAATGTCTGTTTTTTCATTGACTTGTCTGACAGCTGTCCTCTGCCCATGTGTAATTATTTTTTATTTTTTTTTTTCAAAGAATTCTGGCACACAGTTAGTAAGGAAAATAGCAGCTGCTCCTGTGAAAACGTTATCTCAAACAACAAATGCTGTGGTTTCTACTGTTCAGACACCTGCTGTAATACAGGTACTTTGCAAGCTTTATAGTGTGGTGGAATAAGTGACAGAAAGAACTAGAGAAAATACAGATTTATTCTTGTTATTTCTAACTGTAATCTGGTTTTCAGTAAGCTTGGTAATGTTTGTCCTCATAACAAATTATTTCCCAAATCTGTTTTTATTAAATGCATAGTTTAATTAGGCTTCTGTCAGTGTGTGTCAGATAATCTTATCTCACTACAGTAGAAAGCACATGAACAATGAATAAAATCGTTCAGAGAGCCATTTCCAGTGCTTTTGTACACTGTGGCAGAGCTCCTTCAGTCTTCTTGCTAAATCTTTTATGGGAGATATGCTCCTGTTGGGGTTCCCTGATTCCTTAGTGGGGAGAAAAAGGTATACCTGAGATGATGTTGAGGGCAAAATGAGCTGTCTGCACCAATCAAGCTGTTTTTCATGTGTATGATTTTTTCCCCTCATTATAAACCGAAGGAAGGTCATAGCTGAAGACCTGTTCTCTAATTGATTGTGGCAGATGGGTTCCACAGGTACAACTGTAAATAGGCAGTGCTTGAAAATGCCTCATTATTTTTATGTAGTATTTTTGTCTTATTTCCTAGGTCTTATTTTGCTTTTTCTAGGGAAAAATGTTGTAGTCCTCTTCTGAAGAGGCTTTTATCACCTGCAGAGTATGAGATTTTTCCTGCATATGGTTCATCCTCTGTTCTTGGGTACCAGACGTCTGGATAAACATATGGAATGAAAACTACATTTTTCTGCATATAATATGTTCTCATAATCTGGAGGAGAAATCGTGAAGAAGTCTGGCTTGTACCTATATTTTGTGACAAGAGTTTGAAGGAGACTGAGCTGTAGCAGTTGACAAAACACCCAGTAAATGAGCAGGATCAGTCATTCAAAAAAACATGCTGGATGTATGTTCTTGACCCTGAGGGTGTTTGAAGGATTGGGGATGTGTTTGCTGACAGTGATAACAGTCTGACTAACAGGTTCATCCTTCTGCTGTTCTTCTGTATCAGCAACTGAACACTACTCACACTCTGTGCTCTTTTTTCACTTCCCTCTTACTACAAATGGATAATGTTAGGGCTAAAGTGGAAAACCCAGAGGCCTCTCTTAATACATTTTCTATTTTGTTGGAATGGAAGCAGTGTGTGCTTTGTGTCTAAATACAGTAATGGATATTCCTTACTTTTATTTTTGAATACTGGTTTGCAAACCCTGTGTCTGTGATCTCTGCATAGAGATCTTTAGGATATAAAAACCATCGTCATCTTCTATACTACCCTTGCACTGGGGAAAAGAGATGAAGGTCATCCATCACCTGATGGATGAAGTCACATGCATCCTCACACTCTCATGTGGATAAACACTGATATTCATCATGCTATTAACTTCTCTTCTTTTAACTTATATCTGCCTTTGGCTTGGTTTTTCTGCACTTTTATTCAGTTTTGATGTAGTCTATTGAACTTGTGCTCCTCTGAGATATTTAAAGACATAGACATAGAGTGTTTTTTGTAAGCTGTTTTTTCTCCCCACTGTAGAAAGTGGAACACTTGTAATGAGCTGTAGGGCTGGATTTAAACAGCAGGAATGATGACTCCAGGGAAAATTAAAACATTTTAACTTTTAAATTTTTTAATCTTTTAAAATATTTTAGTGTTTCCTTGAAGCCCCTCTGTTTTGCAGAGGATTTCAAAGCCCTATGTACGAGTTCCTTGGGCAATGTACAGTAGCGATGCACTGTGGACACATCTTGCCATCATATGGTCACATTGCTTCTCACCCTGGGGTGGACAAGAGAAGAGTGCTGAAAAGGGAGTCAGTGCAAAAAGTTGATGGAAGCATCTGGGGAAAGGATGGCAGAGCCCTTGAGTCTGATTTCCTTGGCACCAATTCATTCATAAGTCTTAAAATAGCTTCCTGATCTTAGTCTCAACAAATTTTTGAGGTCACATTTGAGGAGTGTTGATGTGCAAGTGTGATGTCATCACAGGAAGATGGAGAGGGAGAGAGTGGAGAGGAAATAATCCTTGGCTTGGTTGTGCATCTTCAATCTTGTGTGAAAATCAGCTTGGAACACTCTCTGCAAAACTCTGTAGGTCCTGACTGCAGGATTATTCTCCTCCTCAACAAAAATACTTCCATTTTTTGGCATTCCCAAATGTTTAAGCTCTGAGGTTGGACAAAATTACCGGCACATTCTTATTTTTTACCTGTTTCCCAGGTGGGGTAACGAAGCTGCAAAGTGTCTAATTAGCATCATGCTGGGGCAGTTTAATTTAAATGCAGAGCACTTCTTCTTTTGAAATGACTTCAAAATATGCAGGATAAATGCCATTTTTTTTGCGGTGGCTGTTTCTCTGTTGCTCAAAGTGAGAATGAGAATTGTCAGTAGCGAAAAAGGTTGACGGCAGATGACAGAAGTTAATTCCCATATATTCATTTTCCTGGGAAAGGGGTCCAGCAGACTTCCTGTTGTTTCCTCCCTCAGCTGATAAAATGCTGTTCTAGTCTTGATGTGTAAGCATGCTGGAATTTGCAAGAGATCAGCTCCTGTTTTCGACTTTTGAAAGCCCAGGGCATTGCAACTTGGCAGATCTGCACTGTGTCCCCTTCCGTCTTCTTCCTGCCCATCTGTTTGTGGGATTCTTGTGCCCAGTTTGCCTCCCTGTGGTCTTAGAGCTGTTGAGCCTCATCCTTGGAAGAGGCAGCGATGGTGGCAAAGATCCTGCAGAGAGCTATTAAAGTGTTACCAACAGCGGGAGCCTAAGCTAGAAAGCTTTCTGGTAGCTGCCTGCTGCTTTCATGTCAAGCTGGCAGCAACTTGGGGAGGGGAGGACACCCACCCAA
>VRYO01001463.1:45173382-45187902 GCA_009812075.1 Sialia sialis | reverse complement strand
GAAATTACTGTAGTTTTTGTTTTATCCATGGTAGGATAAGTTAGACTCCTGTCTGTCTTATGATTGATGCAATTAGCAAGTATTAGTTGTGTCTATTAGTTTGACTAAGCTGGGGTGTCCAAGTGTGTTAAGAGTCAATGAAAGCCATTATATTGTGCAGATCTGAACCTAGAATTTAGACTGCAAAACCAGACTTTCCCTTCCTCTTCACAGACTTGGAGCAAAGATGACACTTAACTTTATATTTCAAATGTTAACCTGGAACTCTGCCTGTGGGTTCGCTCTGGCTTTTCATTTTTTTAAGTTGAGAAATCAAAAGTAGTAGTTTTTGGTGTGGGCAGAGTCTTTTATTTGTACTGTATTCTGTTGTATCAAATGAAGCTGTTGGTTTTGGGGGTTTGTTTGTTTGTTCTCTTTAAAATCTGAAGTATAAATACTTCAGTTTAGTGGGTTTTGGATTCAGCCTGGTTTGCAAAGAAGGGAGATATTTTTTCCTAAACCTTAATTACTCTCCTGTTGCTGGGTCTTCTGAATCTGTTGGTGAATTATAATGAGCTTTAAAACAGAGGTCTCAAAATAACTGAATTTTGTGAGGTTTTCTATCAGGGCAGAGGGGAAGGAGATCCAGATTGCTGCCCATGAGGAAGAACTTGTTAGGTCCATTTGCTGAGCTGGCTGCTTCTGCTGGCACTTGCATCCTTCCAAAGTGGACCTGATGTCTTTTGCAGACTATGTGTGTGATAGGAAAAGCAAGGGGTGTTGCAACTGGGAGAAGAGCTTCAGGGCAAGACTGGAAGATAAATAATCACTTACGGTTCTGCTTGTCTTCAGAGCAGTGTCCCCTAAAAACAAAGAGAATTGTTTCTTTGTGTTTCAAATAGCAGTGTATGCTAGCATACACTGTATGCTAGCAGAATCCAGTATGTTCATCACGTTGTTCCTTGGTTAAAAAGTGTTAATTTTTCTCTTCAGCCAGCAGCTGCAACAGCTAGTGTTACTACAGTTACTGCTGTAAAGCCTTTGAGTACTGGAACACCTGTAAAACTTCCAGTTACAGGACCACCTGCACAAGCTATCTCCCAAAAGGCAGTCTCTGTGAAAGCAGAGGGCACAACAGTAGCACAGACCAGCGCTTCTACAGTAAGGAAAAAAAAAAAGTTTTTAATTAAAAATTAACATTCCGTATGTTCATCAGAGGTTGAAGAGACAGTGCAGCATCTAACAGTCTTCTCTTTATTTCCACACTAGGAGATGCTAGAGAATGTGAAGAAATGCAAGAATTTTCTTGCTACGCTAATAAAATTGGCATCTAGTGGACCTCAAGCCCCTGAGATGGGGCAGAATGTGAAGAATCTGGTGCAAAATCTACTGGTGAGAGGTTTTTTTTCCCAAAACAAGTCTGCATCATTTGTGTATATTTTTGACATTTACTTTATCATCGTTTTGTTCCTGTTATTTTGTAGTTTATTTTTTTCTGAACAGCTCAAGAGTTGGATTTGTGGCTGAGAATATCTGACCCTCATTAAGCCTTACATTATAAATCTTATTTTAACTGAATCCCATGCTGTGTTATTTCATCCCCTCGCATTTCTGTTTGATTTTATGCACGCAGGTAACTAGTAGCAGGAGGAGCTGGCAGTATTAACACAGCTTCTGTATCTTTTTTTTCATGTCAGTGTAGTTTTGAGTTCTCAGTAGCAAGAATCCGATGCGGAGGTTGCAGTGCCGCGCTGAGTCCATACTACTGCTTTACTCCAGGACAAAAGTGAGCAGTGGAACAAGAATGACATTATCAATAGCTTAAAACAGTAGGATGGAGCAGACAACGTGGTGGCTGCCAACCTCTCTCACTTTGCAGGTGGCTTCCGTATGGTGCTTCGTGCTGTATCCCAGCACAGCTGGGTTTTCCTGGTAACGATTTCTCCTGCCACTTCTTGTCATGGCATTTGACCGCTGCTGCTGTGTTGTTGTTCCACTGTAGCAGAAGGCTGTGTGCTGGTGGAGGGGGGTGGCTTTGCTAGGGGTACCAAAGGGCTTTTACGTCTAGGAAGGTGTGATGTAGGCAGGTGTAATTTCAGAGAGCAGATTGTCTGAGGATGCAGCCTTGCAAAAATTTGATTCCTTAGCTTCTGCCCTGCTGGACTATGCACCTTCTTTCTGTGGGAAAAATAGAGTTGTTCTTTCTTGGGCTTACACTACTTTTTTTTTAAGAGCATTAATACATTGTTAACTGCACACTTGTTTGCTTTATGTAGTAGTTTAAAAATCTGCCATTCAATATGTGTATGATTTAAATGCAAAATAAAGTGACTGTTTTGTGTGTATGAGACAAATTAGTAAATTGCAGCTGGGCAGCAAGATGATCCTTAAGACAGCGTTTCATGAAGTGGGTGTATGTCTCGCTGAGCCTCAGTGTGCCAAACCACTTGCATCAGTATCAGTGAAACCTCAGTGACCCATATCTGCATCTCCATGAAATCTAACAGGCACCAGCAGCTACATGGGAGAGCTGCTGGAAGCTCTGCTTGTCTGCAAATACACACTTTAAAATCCCTGTTCTGGTTATGCAGCGACTTGGAACAGTTGCTCCAGAGGTGAATATGGGTGAGCGGAGTAATTTCTCAGCATTCAGCAGAAATAGAGATTGGTGCTGCTCTTTGTGTGTTTGTATCTTCTTGGAGGAGATAATGGTCTTGATGACTCCGGGAGAGTGAAGAAGGGCAGCAGAGTCTGGGGCTTAGCCCTGTGTACAAGTCGAGGGGTCTCAGAAGTTTGCTGCAGCTTCCTAACCCTCCTGACCCCTTGAGTCAGGTGTTTGTGCTGGGACAGGGTGGAAAGCATTAAGAAAGGAAAGAGTATTTTGCATTTCAGAGGACTATTACCATTGAGGTATGCAGAAATGTTTTGATTGCTTTTGAAAGTCTCTGTTAAGTGTTCTGTTTTACTATGCTGTGTATGCATTAGTCTGGAATTGTCTCATAAAAACTGCTAAGTTGTCAATCTTCAATGCCTCTAAGTTTATTTTTCTGCAGATAAACTACTTTTACTGAAAGAAGTACTAGTATTGATTTAAAATACATCTACACAACAATGAGATACTCAAAAGGATCAGTGCTGCTTACAGACTTTTTTCTATCCCTTCTCTTCAGTGACTGGGTGTGAACACCTATCCCTAAGTGTGTTAATTGCCTGTAGCTGAAGAAAGCATAAACAACTTGGGCAATATCATATGAACATTACAACATTATTCTATCCTAACTCCCCTTTTTTTTTTCTTTTTTAAATAAAGCAGGAAAAAAGCATTTGAGTACTGAGATTGAACAACGCCATGATAATATAAGTTTCCGTGACCTTTCTATACATCTTGGGGAAAAAAAGTGGGGTGGATTCAGTTATAACTTACTACTGTAATTATATTTTCCTCTTAGGAAGCAAAAATTGAACCAGAAGAATTTACAAAAAAGCTGTACATAGAGCTTAAGTCATCTCCACAACCATATTTAGTTCCTTTTCTCAAGGTGAGTTTCTGATTATGGATATGTAGTGTTTAAAGAGGGAAGGGAGGAGTACCAGAGAAGAGTGGGGGTATTCAAATAGGTATTTCAGGTCAGTTGAAGAATGGTGCTTAGCATACTTCTCTGTGACTGTTGTGCTCAGAAAGGAAATTCTTAAGGGGAAGGGGAATTTTTGAGGAGTAATTTATGCTGTGTTCCTAATGTTGTAGAGTAATTGCCCTCTAGGTGTTAGTGGAGACTAGTGTTTTGGAAGCTGTGCGTTTATCTACAGTAGAGATGCTATGTTAAGATGACCTCTTACTTCCTCATCCAAATTGTAGCAATTCTGAGTTCTAACTCAGAAGCTGACAACAGTAGCAATGCACAGCTTATGCCATATTAAAGATCAATCAATCTGCATAAAGCTATTAATCTTTCTCCAGAAAGGGTCTGAAAAGACTACTGCAGCTTAGGAAAAGAATCCCAGGAACTCTACTTCTGTTCAAGCAAACAATCATATAAAGGAAAAAATGCTTCCTTGAGACTTTTAATCCCATGATAGAATAGTATTAACAAAATAAAAATTAATTATACAGCAAGCATTAAATCTCAGTGAAAACATGGGAAACTATGTTATATTTACTAAATTTCAATGTACACCATAGTCTTAGGCTTGTTAGGTCTGGACATTCGTTATACCCATGATGGAGAATAAAGGAAGAATAGTTATGTGGTAAAACTGGGACAGAGTTTTTCTGGAGTTTGCCTTTTTCCTTGGTATTTAACAGGCCATGTAACAATGCATGTGGTAATGTTGATATTGCTCTAGATGGCTGATGTTAATCTGTTCAAATATGGGATAAAATTTTTTCTTACAGTGGCAACTTTTAAATGCCTTGCTAGCAACTTTGCTATGAGTCTGAAAGACTGCAGTCATCTCTGCAGGACCTTAAGCTGAGATGGGAGATTCAGATTTGATATGAGGAAAAAAAATCACTGGTAGGATGGTCAAGCATTGAAATGGGCTGCCCAGGGAGGTAGTGCCGTCACCATCCCTGGAGGTGTTTAATAGGATCTGGATCTGGTGCTGGGTGATGAGATTTAGTGGATTAGTAGAGATACAGTGGTAGTGCTTTGCTGATGGTTGGACTTGATGATTTTAAAGGTATAAGGCTCTTCCAACCTTCAGGATTCTGTGATACATAAAATTTTCCAATTGGTCATTTGTTACCTGTTTTATTTTCTGGAGGCTTCTTAAATGCCCATGCAAAAGCCAGAAAATAAACAGTTCTGAGAATGGGTTTTTTGCATCTGGTGTGGCTCTGGCTGCAGGAGGACCAGGCGTGAGTACAGGATCAGTGTGACTGGCACTCACAGAAGTGCCCAGCTGATATAAAAGACCATCCAATGATGTGAAGAGCTGCTACAGTTGATGCAGAGGACTCAAAGCAGTTCTGCAGGGGTTAAGTTGGGTTCAGCAGTGTGGATCAGACCCTGACCTGTTGCAGCAGAGCCCTTCTGTGTTTCTTCTGCAGCACACTGCCAGGTACTGGCATCATCTGGGCTTCTCTGATTTGGGAAGCGTACATACCACATAATCCTTGGCATCGTGCTCTCTCCCCCTTGCATGCTATATTAACAAAGATATACTGTGACTCCAGAAGTGTTGTTCAGACATGGCCACAGTTAGCTGACTTCGCAGTGTTGCCAATCCTTTAAAACATCTTGCACCCAGCTTGCCTTTTCCTGAAACACTGTAAGGACGTGCAGTTGATACGCACAATTAGGTTGATCTGTAGCTCTTGAGCAGCTGTGATGGGACTGAGTGCCAAATGGAAGATGACTTCAGGACCACTTCTCTAAGGTGCTAAGAGGATCAGTGCTGGCCTTGTTTGTGGGGAAAATGTTTGCAACTCGAGTCTGAAAGAAATGTGATACGGCTTTTTGCCAATCCACTTTTAGCTAGTGAAGTGGAATTTTAGGGAGGACTCTCTGGAGTCAGCTCTTATCTTTGAGCTGCATGTTTTTGACAAAGTTGTGTGTTTTGTTTTGTCTGTTCCAAGAGGTGGAAAAAGTGGCTTTGGCTGTGAAGCCTGCTTGATTTTCAAGTCTGCTGGATGCTTTTGGTACATAAATTGCATCAGAAGCTAAGCAGCTTTTTAAAAGAAAAAGAAGTGAATGTTAAAAAACAGATGGGCTGCCAAAGGTCCAGTTGTGCAAACTATGTGATTGCTTGGTACGCTGGCATTGAAACATGCACCTTTTGCATGAAGTCCAAAGCAACAGCACAGTGTTAGGAGCTCTTACAAACTTTAGCAACTGCTAAGAGAGAAGGAAAAAATACAACGGTTTTCAGGAATGTAGAAGTAGCTGCAGAACTGATTTCCCCTGGTTCAGAGCCATAGCAGGTTATAAACAGCGAAAGAGAAAAATCTATAGAGAATTTGAAGATTATTCTGTCCATTAACCTTCTCAAACACAGCTGTAGAAAAAATGAGATGTTGCCAGATTCCTTTACTTTTGTTCTCTTGCAGAGAAGTAGCTGGCTGAAGTTGTGTTGCTGCAGCTTTACAGACATTATTAAAGTGGTATCCCCCCCTAGTGTAGATACAGCTGTATTGGTATAAAAGTGTTCTTGTCTTCAGAGCTTGATTCTGACTTTATTGGATAATTCGTAGCTCCCTGTCAGGCTCCATGAAATAAGCACAGCTGTCCCAATATAGCAGGAGGTTTTGGCAAATTCTTTGAGGTTATAAAGCAGTTAAAATCATCTTACTCTGAAACATAAATTCCAAATTGAAAAATCTAAACAGAAGAACAAAGTTATATGCGAGTTTCCCCATAGATGGGATTTACTGTGTGTAGTGTAGCTGTGATGATGGTTGACCTTTGCTCAGCTGGTGTTGGTGTTTCTTGTCATCTTCACTGAACAGGATTCTCATCAATTTAAGAGTGCCTCAAATTTAGCAAAACTTGTTTGCCATTTATTGTCTCATGAAAAATTTGACTGGAAAATGAAGAAGAGTATTCGGTTACAAATGTATTATAATTGTGGAAAACTCTGCTGCTACTACATCTAGCTTTTTTTCATTTTTCTTTTAGAAAAGTGTGCTTGCCTTGCGGCAGCTAATGCCTAACCCTCAGAGCTTTATCCAGCAGTGTATGGAGCAGCCAGCTCCAGCCCAAGAAGTGTTTTCAACTTGTACCTCCGCAGTACCAGTTCCTTCGACAGGTGCGGCCATCTCAGCCGTGGCAACAACTGCTCTTCCAGTAGTAAAACCCGTGCCTGCCTCTGTGGCAGCCCCAGCCCCTCTAGTTGTCACCCCAGTCCTTGCCAGCGCATCAGCAGCAGCTTCTGTGCAGGCTGTGCAGGCCATTCCTTCCCCTGCAGCGGTGACAGCGTCGCTCACGCCCGCAGCTCCTGTCCTCACTACGAGCACAGCATCGTCCGGGCTGACCGCTGTCCAGCCTGGCAAGCCAGCCCTCGCCTCTGCAGTGCCAGCTCCCTCTCTGCCGTCTGCAAAGCCAGTGCTGGTCTCTACAGTGGCATCTTCAGCAGCAAGCCCTCTGCAGTCTCTGAAGCCAGTCATTGGATCCCCAGTTGGTATTAAAATCTCACAGCCCAACTCCATTGCGCAGTCAGCGGGTGCTCAGCAGGTGGTTAAAGTGAAACAGCTGGTAAGATGGATTTTCTGCTGCTCTGTAACTAACCAGGCTCCTTTACTTTGACTCTTGCTGTTTAATAAGGAGGATACCAATTTGGACCTCTGGTTCTTTTTCTGTTTTTTCTTTTAATGTGTAAAGCTAGTCTGTCTTGAGTTCATCAGTTATGTTTGTCATAGTTCAGAAAGACTTGAGTCCTTGCTGGAAAGGTGAATCTAAAGCCAAGCTGTCAGCTTGGTCTCTTGCAAGATGTGTTGATCACCATTTCACCTGACTGAACATCCAACTGGAGACACACGGGGGTACAAGCTCTAACCCCCACTATGCACACAGCCAGGTTAGGCTGGCACCTGGAAGAAAAGGTAAGAAATGCAAGTGTCACAAACAGAAACTGCTGATGGGATACATACATTAATTGCTCTTGGATGCCCTGTTAGGGCTGTGCCTCAGCCAGCCACCAGGGATGCTGGTCTCTCTGCCCTGTGTTTCCTGCCCTAGGTACTTGGCAGGCACAGGTGGCTCAGTGATGTTCAGTAATGTGTTATCTGAAATGTACGCACTACCTCAAGGAGACTTTTTGAGCTGAGTTCTGACCTCCACATTTGCTAAGACATGTTAATTATGAAGTCGTCCAAAAGTGAGGTTTTTTTTCTACCAGGCCTCATTAGCTAACAAATTCCAGGAGGAATAACTGTCTTATTAAAACAATACCCTCAAAAGCGATGCATTAATATTTTTTATTCTTGGCACAGGTTAACTTCTTGCTAATGTTAATATTAAATACCAAGAAATTGTGGATCACAGGTATACCCAAAAGAGCAACTTTGTGAAATAAATTAGATTTGGCTTATAGGTGTTTAAGATACCAAGTAGTATGGTGTCTAGCTGATCTACCTGTAAGTAATGCTCTTGACTATTTTAGGAGAATTAGTCTCTCTCTGGCAGATAAAGAACTCAATTCTTGCAAAGGAATGCCTTGTAAACATTATTTTTCTTTAAAAAGTGGGAAAACCATTAGACTTCCTGTGAAACTAGATTTACTATCCACAGGTACAGTAGGACATCTTCTGTGTGAGTTTTCTTTTTAGCTTGGATGTTGTGTATACTTGATTTAACAGTGTTCAGGCCCCTAAAATGTTTTTCTTTAGTTTCCTTCCTTTCAAAGGGCATAGGGTAGATGTAAGGCAAGAATCCTGCATTCTAAATAAGAAGTTCATGCTACGATAGTGTTAGATACCATAAGCACGAGCTTTTCACCTTTCCAGACTTGTTTAAAAAGAACAAAAGACTCAACTATGCGGTGAATGGGGAGTTCTTCCTCTGACTGGATTTGTTTAAAAAAAAAAAAAAAAAAGGCAAAATACCCTCACCCCCAGAACTCCAAAGAAGAGTTATTAAGCATATGCACTGACAGTCTTGGCTAGGAGTAGCTAAAGTCAAATTGGAAAAGGAGTTGGTACTCATATTGTCTTTGAGGACTAAGTTGGAAATTCTAGCCAGAAGAAAATGAGAATTTCTTAGGTAGTACGAGGGCAGGAGAGCAGTTTGTTGGCTACACAGCAAGTGTTGTAATCCAGGGGAAAGGTTGACCATCTGTACAAATAGGCATGGAAGCTTAGCTCCACACAGGGGAGTCAAAGCACTTGAATTTCATATTGGTGAGCTGAAGAAGTGGCTTCTGCCTCTACACTGCTGCAGTGTGGCAATCTGCTGCAATTGCTTTTCTTTGCTGTATCTTACATATATTGAATTGCATAGAAAACCTGTTTTTATCCTCATTTGAGTAGATCCCAGGCACAGTGATGAAAATACTTGCTCCTCTCAGATACAGTTGGAGGACTGAGTTGGCTGCTTCACAGTTTAGCCATATCAGGAGCTTGGTGTTTGTTCAGACAACTTATTTGCACAAAGGGAAAGTTAGTAGAAGTGACTGTATCTCCCAGAGCTTCTCTGATGCCTTTTCTTGAAAGGGCAGAGGATCTATTTTCTCCCATAAGAAAACAAATCTGGACCTGCCCTCTCTAAACAGAAGCGTCCTACTGCCAGCTGAAAAAGGAAGCACAGTGCCAGCTGTGCAAATCTGTCTATACAATGCTGCCAGCAATTTTTTCCCTTTTCAGTCCACAGGGATGTCTGATGCCATACACTCCCTCTGCATGCCCCTTTCTGATTTTGGCCTCTTGTGCTTGAGAGAATTTGAACTTTCATGTGCCAGCTCCATTATAATGTTGATGGTGCTCAAGAATGCAGCACTGCTGTATTTTAATATCAAGTTTGTGAGTGGAGTGACACAACATGAAACATTTTATTTCTGTAGCATTATTATCAAAACTCTGTGCGGACACTGTTCCTCAGGAGTGCTGTTGGGATTAATTGCTCTTCTGTGCTGTGAAAGTTGCACATTTTGAAGGATTTTCTCCTGTGACTTTCATAACACCACCTCATTTAAGAGTGTTGGCTTACAAAGAAGTTTCATCTTGGAAATAAAGTTTGTCTTGCTCTAGCATTGCTTTGTCTCTTGTTAAAGAACAATAAATGAAAATATACGTTACCAGATGCTGGCATCCATTGGTGAGAAAGCTGCTGTGAGATTACAGCTTCATGTCAGGCATAACTAGCTAGGGGTTTATGGCATAGTCCCCACACTTACCAGTGAGACACTCTGCCTGGAGATTATTAATGATGGAACCAAGGAGTGAAGTGCTCATGCTGTTGCAACTGCTTGTTCTTAGTTGTTAGTGTCAAGACTCCTCAGAGCTGAGCTTTCATGAACAATCTTCTCTTGTATTTTTTTTTTGTCCTGGTTATTGTTTTTGCATTCAATTAGTGAGGCTTCCTTAATGAAACAGTACTGACTGTGTGTGGTGATACTGATATTACCAATGTTGGTAATGCTTTGTTCTGGCATTGGATCTTTGTTGAAATTTTCAGGGTTGTTTTCTCCCATTGCAAGTCCCAAGGACTTCCACCTTTTGTTAGTCTAGAGCTAGAATGGAAAATAGAAAATGAGCTGTACTGCCAACACATCCTTTCTGTTTCTTGGCAATGTAGCCTCCTTGTTTACTGGACTTACATCCCAGTCTCCACTTAGACTATTGTTGTAACATTGCTATCTCTGTTCTTGTGGCTGTACGTCAGTCTGCAGTGCTTATGTTTCCTCCTGTGCTGTTCTGGTGCTTTGCATGCTGAAGATGAAGCCTTGTTCTTCCTGGTGGTATAAGGAGGGTCTCTAGGTGTGTGTTAGTGCTAGTGGAGCCTGTGGCTAGTGAGTCCAAGCTGGTTGGCTCCTCATTGAACTCACAAAAGACGCTGCTAACGTTATTCACAACTGGCAGTTTTAGAAGCCAGATCTTTCTGAAAGATCACCCTGAGCTTTGGGAAAAACACAGAGGTAAACGTTAGAATCTGTTCTACGCCATGATGAAAGTGCTGCATATGTGAGCCCCATCTCTGTCCACAGTCTGTCCCTGTATTCCTGTAGTTCTTTCCTGCTCTGGATCTTAATGTTACCTGTCTGTCAGGTTTTCCGCTACCACTGTCAGATCAGTTATTCTATTACTGTTGCTATACCAAGCCTTAGTGCTAGTGATACAGAGATGGATGAGAGGATAACTCGACTCTTTGTTACACAAAGTACCTAGTTTTATGAATGTGTGATGCTTATGTTAATGATATTTATTAATAGAGGAGAAATTAGATGACAGGAGAGAGCCTAATTTCTGAAGTATTGTAAATGTCAATTCTTTAGTTACGCCTGTGCCGTCTTGCTGTACAAGCACTCTTTAGACTTTCTGAAGTAAGAATAAAAGATAGAGGAGAAAAATGGCTTTTTGATCCTGACATTGTCTTTATGTTGGTTTCTTGCTGCTAAAAAAACTAGGATTCAGTCTGAAGATGTTGATTTTATGCTTTAGTGAAGTAACATATTCCTACTGCTGGTAATCAAGAACTTTTTAAAAGATGTATCAAAGCTGAAGTCCGCATTCTGCTAGCTAGGAGGCTTAGAAGTGAGATTTTTTTAGAGATGCTGCAATTTTATTACTTTCTTGCATTTTAATAGCTGCCCCTGAAGAGGAAGAATTAGTATTATGGGCTGTGCCTGTAGGTCTGTGTTGTGATGACATCCTGCTGTCTGGTTTTGTTCCTTTGAAGAGACTCTTTAAACAAAACTATGAACTGCCTTCCTTTTTACCCTTCAGCTGTGTACTGATGCCTTTGTGTAGAGGCTCTACTTGCTATAGGTGCTGCTATTTAGTACACTTCATGTTCCTGGTAACCGCTGTGTTCAAGTGTACTTTAGCTTAACACTTTGAAACTCAGTGTCTCAATTTATAATTGATGTTGCAATTCCAAAAACACATCAGTAATTTTATAGCATGTACTCTTTAATTCTTAGCAGGTAAAGTATTTCAAGCAAGACTTCAGTTGTTTTGCTCTTCTCCCTTTATGACTAGGTGTTTGTGATAGTTACCTTTTTGAAGTTATTGGCAAGCAGACTCTTTAATAGTTAGCCTGCTGAGCAAGACTTACATAGAGGAAAGCCTCTCAGTGTAATGGCTTGTGTGATAATTAGTGAAACTTGTCTAATAGAGTTATCAGTAGAGAATAGGGGTGAAGTGTTCTGTTGAAGCTCACTGAATGAGCTTAAAGCTCACTACCGTTTGTTAAGGTTTCTTGACATGAAGTTTAAAAAAAAAAAAAAAAGGCTTTTCTGAGCATGCTGTTTGCTTTAAACTGAAAACTAGACAAGCATACCTGCCCAGTGGCACTTCTGGCTAAATAGAAACATTGATACTGTTTACTTCTCTGTATTTTTAGCTCTTCTCACTCTTGATACTGGATATTTCATTTCCAGGTAGTCCAACAACCATCGAGAACCATTGTCAAGCAAGTATCCACACTCCCACAGACCTCAGTGCTCACCCTACAGACACCTGCTGAGAAGAAGATGCCACTGAATTCTCTTGTTCAAACCAACCAGTTTCCTGCAGGTAAAGTGCAGAAACCTCTTTCATGGAGAAGGGGGAGGACTGCTGAGGTACAGAAGCAAGTGCAGGCTGTTGGTAGATTGTAGGTATGCAAGAAGGTAGATGTCAGGAGCAACCAGCTCTGTGCATTAAGTTGAACATCTTTACTGTCTGGAGCTCTGATGAGAAAATCAGTGTCACATCTACTTCTGGCACTTGTTAAGAGCATGTCAGTCAAATATTTGTACTTGTTAATATACTATGGCTGAGCTCCTTGCAGTGAATTTCCTCTAAACTAATGATTTTCAGAGTTGTTTCATGAGACCTTGCTTTTTCCTTTGGCAGGTTGATGCACAATAAGTTTGTCTCAGACGGTCAGTTTTCACTGAAGCATTTCCCTGGTCAACACAGAGAGGGTGTTTGCTGAGAGTATGCCAGGCTTTGGGCCATACAGAACTTGTAGAGTGTAAGATTCTGGAGTGTCTGGTTTTCAGATGGATCCAGTTAAGTCGTTACTGATTCTGCAGTAGCCTTACCTAGAAGAATGAACTGACTAAACAGTTATCTTACCATTTTGCTTCCTTACTACAGCATATTATTTGTTTTGTTTTAGGTTCCATTCTGAAGCAAATTACCTTGCCAAGAAATAAAATTCTGTCGCTTCAAGCATCTCCTGTTCAGAAAGCGAAAATGAAAGAGAATGGAGCAACATCCTTCAGGTAAAAATGAACAGTATCAGAAGTTAAGTATAGAAAGGAACAAAAGGAAGAGACAAGTATAGAGGTGGGAATGGATCCCAGATAAAAGCAACTTTCTTCAAAAGCTTTTTTCTGATACATGTTTATCACATTATAATACTCATTGGCAATGGCAACCTTAAAACCTGTATGCAGATGTTAATTATTTTTAGTGTAAGAAAAGTGCCCTGGTGAGATTGGGTTTTGTGTTCATTTTTCACTGACATGTTCTTCATCCTATGAATACAATTACTAGTCTAGTTATCTTGTATTAAAGTCTCTAAACAGGATTAAAGCAGATAGAACCTCTGTTTTTTGCACATAGTCTGATAGCATTGAACTATTACTTGGACTGGCTTGTAACCTGTCTGAAGCTCTGTGCTGCATTTCAGAATCTTTTATTAGCTCTTCTTACAAGCTTAGTTCTGTGAGTCTTTGACTGCATCTCTAATCATGATTTCTAACATATTCTCTAGGCCTTTAGATGACAAGAGTGCTTAAAGCTTTTAGTTCTGGCAACTGATTAATTTTTCAAAAGCAGAAATCATTTTTACAGCTATGAAGTGTGATGTTGGAACAGAGATACAGACTGCCATAAGAATTATTAGTGTTGCCACTTCAGGGCAAGTTGACATTGCTCTTCCAAGGAGAAAAAAACCAGACATTATGATACCTCTACCTTGTTGACCAGTTTACTTATCTCTTGAAAGCTGCAGCTTTGAATGTCCTGGTATAGGCAGAGAGCTGCTGCTGTTTACAGTAACATACAGTATACAGTGAATACTTAAAAACAGTGGTTGCCAGAAGTTGAAATGAAAAGCTGATGTTAAAGCAATACTTCCGTTCATCTGCCTCAGCGTCTTACAAAATATACTTTAGAACATAATGTGGGATGTAAGTTTGGGTATTGATGTTCAAAAAATACCCCTTTATAAATACCATAATAAAAAAAGCAGCAACAAACAAATTCATACACAAAAAAAAAATTAAAAAAAAAATCTGTCATTTTCCAAATGGAATATATTAGCTGTCTTACATGACAAATTTGAATTCTTGGAAGTTGTTCCCTGAATTGTTAAATTCATAGTGTAGGAAAAAACTTGCTTTTACAATGTGATTCAATAAAGATTTCTCTTCTTGCTTTCATACTGTGATCTTCAAAGTAGCATAAGTCCATGAGAATTTAGATAGGAAATTTCTAAGTCACTTTAAATTTTCTTTGTAGAGTCTCTTGTCTCTGAAGAATTTGTCTTTGGACACCCTTGGTGTTTCTTTTTTCACAGCTATAATTAAACTTTCTGACCTATGATCTATCAACTGCTGATCCTGTGTGAGACAGAGCAAAGCTTGCTTCCGGGTTTTGTGATGAAATTTGTTACAAGCAGAGAGTGTGTCTGGTAATTGATGTGATTGTTACATGTGCACTAACAGGAGGTTCTTACTGTGCACTTCTGTTGCAGTATGTCATGGAGCCTGACTCCCTCTGCCATCCTATGACTAGGCTAGGTTAGGATTTGAGGACGTTCTACTCACTCAGCTGTACTTAATTAGCTTCAATTGGACCTTGTCTGCTCTTTTAACAGGCTGGTTTATGTTGCCTGAGATAAGCAGTAGAAAGAGTGGTTATTTCCTGCTCCCCAAGCAAACAAACAGAAAAAA
>VRYO01001463.1:45041337-45172382 GCA_009812075.1 Sialia sialis | reverse complement strand
GTGATTGTGTGATTCTGTTACTAACGCATTACTTTGTTGCACATGGAGCCTTGCTTTAAAAAAAATGTGGCTTATCACCCGGTGCAGCTTATTTATGGACAAGTTCCGTTGTCTTCCTCGCTACCCGGAAGTGCGGCTTATAGCCAGGTGTGGCTTATGAGTGTGAAATTACTGTATATGCTAGAGCACTCTGGAAAAAAATTTCACATATTTCATCTTCAAATACTTGTTTTGAATTTATTCTGCTTAATACAGTTGTTCTCCAAAGCATGTGCAACTTTCTGGAATTGTTCTGGCTTGGGTAGTTGTCAGGGATGTTGCACAGAGATTTGGGTTCACTGTGTCTTTCTGGTTTTCCCTTTGACTCCTGGAAAAATGGAGTAAAGATAGGGGGATTCGGAAGACAAGTGCGGTGATCAGACACCAGAGGGTGCCACAGACTCACTTTTCAGCCAGCAGGTAAATTCTTAGATGTGAGGAGCATCTGCATTGTTTGGGCTTCTTTGGCAGTGAATATCCAGCATAAATGTCAAACCTGACTTCATGCAGTGCATTGCTCAGAACTCTTGAGTTCTGTTTTCCACTTTGTCCTAGTAAGCTTAAATCCGTAGAGACTTAAAACTTTTTCCTGTTCATTTCTGAGTCTGACACCATCAAACTCAAAGAGCATTAAAGGAAGCAATGCAGAAAAGGGGCTTTATGGAGGGATTGCTGAAAGTGAAAGCAAGTCAATATCCATCAGAAACACCTTAATGTGCACTCTGTAATATTTTAAATTTATCACCTTAGAATAATTTCTACAGCTTACTCAAAAGTACGTGATACCTTACTTAAAATGATTGAAGTTTGTTTGAACAAAGAAAAAAGAGTAGTAAAAAGTATGAACTTACCATGGCTTCTGAAACTTTCATTAATCTTCAGTGAGCACTTATCTAAGGAAATATAGTGGTAATTTCTTTTGGTTAAGTAAAGTAAGTGCAACAGTGCTTTCATATATTTTGTCAAAGTTAATGACTTAATGCAAACTTACGTCACTCTGTGAAAAAGAACTGGTACTGAAGAACAGTACAGGGAGAGATATGTGCTTGCATATAAACTCTTGTATGCTTGTACACACTAGAGAGACTGTGTGCATGGAAATAATCAAGAAAATAGTAACTTGGTAAAGGCAGGTGAAAGAGTAATGAAACTTCTCCAGGTAGAAAAATTGATAGATGTACATTATAGAAGTTTATCTATTGTTTGCTTGAGCATTTTGAGTATGTGGCTAGATTAAAAGCAAAAATTATTTCCTGAAACTGCATGCTGTGCAGTTGTACCTGGGATGCAAGCATCCTTCCTGGGATTCCATAAACAGTTCACTGGAATGATGTCAGGTTCCAGCATTGACAGCTTGTGATGTGTGTTACTGGTGCTGGTTGTGCTGATTTTGTCAGCAGATCTGTGGCAGTCACTGTGCTTCACTGGGATTCTTGTCTCTGCCATCAGCAAAGACTTCTCTGTAGTGGTCACTAAGAAGAGGAAACAGGAATGCAGTTGTGAAGATCAGTTAGCACTCAATTATCATCCCATGAAGCTTCATTGACATGCTTGTTCAAAGTTCAGGGTCTCTGTTAGGCTGATAGAGCCTGAGTATACACTTGGAGCTGCTCAGTTGCTGGTTGAGAAGGGGTAGGAAGAGGGAAGCTCTTCTGGGACTGTTGGCTTCAGCTTTAAACTGTAACTGTGGACAGCTAAGTGTTCTGACTATCCTGGGATTTAACACTTTTCTTAGCATGATGGATTTGGGGTGCAAGCCTGGTTACATCCAGTTAGATGTAAAGAACTGGAGCTGGTTTGAGAATCTATTGGATCTCCTTTTCCCTGAACACATAGGAGCTGCTTGCCATGAGGGCACACAAATGGAAGGAGGGATAGAAAAAGGCTGGACTCCTTTTCTGGCTGGGTCTCTCACTGAAAGTTTGCAGAAGAATCGTGCCATAGAAATATACTGGAGTTTAAAGGAGAAAATACATCTGTAGTTTAAGAAAAAATCCTAACATTTTCTTGTGTCTTTTGAGAATTGCTTAACCTCAAGCCCAACTCATGTTCTAATAACTAGAGCTTCTACCTCTAGTCATTAAAGGATAGCCTCCAAGAAATATCATTTCACCTTAGAACAGCAAATTTCTGGCTAACCTCTTGTTCAAAAGTTATTGAGGCCACACAGTGTTTTCTGAAGGTGAACTTTATCAAACCTCTCCAGAGAACACTTTTCCAGGGGATTGTGTGTGTTGGTTTGCTTATCTGTGCTTTCCAAATAAAAAGACCTTCAGATTGAGTGATTTTACTTAGCTGTCCTAATATTGCAGATGTCTGTTTTGGATTGGTCCTGAATCCCTTAAGCCACCATTAGGGTCTTTGTCACACTGTAAAGTAAAAATGCTTTCTCTTGATGATCTGAACGTATTTGGTAATAACATGGATTGTTTCACTGCCAAAGTAGCACAAAACCTTTTTCCATGTAAGACTCATTTAGTATTTTAGCTTAAATGCTCTCTAAAACAAAACATTAGGCTGAAGCACACAGGCTATTATAACTAGTCCGAGTGATGTTCACCCTACATATGCCAGATTTGAGCTTTTATTTTGAACATATAGTCCAAAGCTGCTACATGAGAATCCAGCTAATGGTGTTACCAGCTAGAGCTCTGGTATGGTGCTTCAGAAGCAGCGGCATCTTCCCCACTATGTACATATGGTAGGACTGATCCAAAGTACAAGGTTTGGATTGGTTCTAGCCTGTAATCCAGGATTGTTTGTATCCTGTGTTTTAAGGGAGCTCACTAAAGAAAACTGAAGATCATGTCTGTGCTTATAAACCCATGCTTTAAGCCTCAGTTTGCAAGATATGCATCTTGGTTAGTAAATGGGCTTGTTTATAGTCCAATGAGTCAACATTCAGCTTTATTCAACACTTGGTTCTACCTGGTGAATTAGTTTTAGAACAAATTTCGGGCTGCAAGAGTGGTGGTGCAGGATTAGGCATTGTGGGAACTTTTAATCTGGGTTTAACTCAGTCCTAGGTTTCCAAGCTGGCTCAAAATTTTGGCTTCATATAAAGGATTTGCATGCCTAGCAACTGAGGCATTAGCCAAATTAATGTTTCAGAGGCACTTTGCAGAAGTGTGAGAGCTTTTAGGAGCTCCCTGTCCACACCCACACTAAAGGTCTATTATATATAGGATATGTGAATGTGGCTGCTTGTTGATAGTTGAGACATTTTCTTTGTGTCTGTTCTGAACAAAGCATAAAATGTTGCTCTCCTCTTTTGTAGAGATGAAGATGACATAAATGATGTGACTTCCATGGCTGGCGTTAATCTCAGTGAGGAGAATGCCTGCATTTTGGCAGCAAACTCTGAGCTCATTGGTACAGTGATTCAGTCTTGCAGAGATGAACCATTTCTGTCTTCCCAAGCTCTTCAGAATAAGATCTTGAACATAGGTGAGAACAAAGCACATGTAGCACATATGTATGGATGCAGTGTTTCCTTGCCTCTTTCATCAGCCGGCCTCCAATCTTTGAAGAAGGACCTGGGACTGTTAAGATCTGCCATCTCAATTCATGTGTTTCTGCCAAACAATACTGAGTTTTCCCTTCCCCTTCTGGGAAACAGCTGTGCTTTAAGGTTTTCTTTACTCAGAAACAGTCTCAAGCACAACCAGAAAAAAGAAACTGATGCCACTTTAACACCTGAGAAGTGAGCAACTTCCTTGCTCTTAAACCTAATGTAACAGGAACAAGCATGATGGTGCAGTGTCAAAACACTTATATGTGCTTTTCTATCTCAGCAGCTTCAGACTTGATACATTACACTGACTTCCCTAACAGTTTTTGCCTTCCTCAGCCTGTTCAGGTATATGTACTCCATTGACTAACATCAGGAAGAAGTTCAAACTTCCAAAACACACAAAACTTTGTTTACGACTCCCTTCATGGAAAAATCTTCTGTTAATTTTATACAAAAGAGATGTTGAAGCTGTTTGTCTGTATAGTGAATAATACTGTGGAATGTACATTGAATGCCTGTGTTAGAGGAAGTTTCTGGTGTAGATGCCATTTCAGCTGTTGCCTTTTCAGTAAAAAATACTTAAGTGTTGCTTAGCGATGTTGTATTATGCCAGAGCAGGGAGTAGCAGCACACTGTCTGGTCCCACTGCTGTAACAGCAAACTCATGCACGTTGCTCAGCTCCTTGCTTGTGCCCTCTGCCCAGTACTTGCTGTACTGGAACACTGAGTTCTACGGCTGAGCATCCAGGAAAGCCTGAATGTGCAGTCACAATTCTGTCACAGTGGCTTCACCACATGTTCACAAAGTCTTTCTGTTTCCACACACAACTGGTTCTTAGTCCAGAGTGAGCAGCTAGCCTGTGATAAGCACATAGCCTGCAAGTGCTACCTGTTACCTTGGTGCTCCTGCCCTGGTCAGCCAGGTGTCATCTCGAGCTGTATGGGGCATAATGAATGCTGTGTTATTATTGGTGAATGGAAAATACACATCAGACCTGGTGCCTAGAAGATGTTCTCAAAATTTAGTAGAAGATTAATCAGTCATTCGTGGGAAGTGGATATAAGGGAAAATAAAGAGCTCTGCAAAAACAGAGAGTATTTCTAGAATAATTTGCTGGTTGTGGGTGTAAAGACAGTGTGTTGAAAGACAGGAAATAGAAGCCTGGCTATTTCATAGCTAGAATGGTAGTTGTTCCAAATTAATAATAATAATAATAATAATGATAATAGCAATAATTCATGTCATAAATGATAAGTGCTTGTTTGCAAGAAAAGGAATTCTGTCAGGGAGTAGAGCAATTCAGAAAGTTTAACAGTCTGCTTTTGAACTGCCATCTTTGGATTAAGAAATGTGTGTGAGTAGGGAGGTATTGAGGTTTGGGGGGATTTTGTCTGTAAGTTGGTGTTTCTGATAGTCTAGTAAGAAGCTGCAGGGGAAGTACTGGAAGGTGCTTGTGCAAAATGAGCTTTGCACTAAGTTAAGTTACAGGCCAGTGCTTACTGATCAAACAGGGGAATGCTTTGATTGTGTCTGGGAAAACATCCTAGGTTCTCCCTGTCTTGTGAGATTGTCATTCATTTTCAGTTACGGTAGCGAAAGCAAATGAAATAGGTGATTAGTTTTTTTACAGTGCGCTGTTTATCCATTCTTAACACTTCACTTGGCAGTAAATACTGAAATGGGTTTTGAAGGCGTGCTGTATATTGCATCATAAAGTATTACAGCTGCTGTAAACGCAGTGTAGGGCAAGGAAAAGTGCTTCTGACAGGTACAGTGTATGAGGCATGTGGAAGTGCTACCAGGGAAAAGCCGCTGCTGCCCAGGTGTCTGGATGGAGCCGCGCTGAGTGATGGATGGTGTCAGCCACGGGAAGGCTTCTCCGTCGGCAGCCTGCAGCCATGGGAAGGTCACAGAGGTGATGCCCAGCTCTGGATGCAGGGCCAGCACAGCCTTGCCTGGAGCTGTCACCAGCCTCGGTCGCAGCTGCTGAGACGCGGAGAATCGGCGGCAGCCCGAGAGGAAAGGTTGGAGGTGGCGGCAGGATGACCCCAGCCGGGCTGGAATCTGCGCTGTCCGAGCGGCTGCCGTGGCTTGGCTGGGTCTGTCTGCCCCGTGTCGCTCAGTCAAGGCACTTTGGAGGGTCTCCTGTGCCTGGAGTGCGCTGCAAAACCCATTCCTGCTCGTCAAATAAATGTCATGAGTTGTTAACAAGCACGGTGTCAAGCAGGGCAAAATGTAATTCTGTATTTTTTTAATTACTGGAATTAACAGAATATGGCACTAATTTCTACAGCTACCGCTTCTCCCCCTCCCTGAACATGAAGCTTGATTTGTGTTCTTATTAACTTTGTCCTATAAATGACCTTGCAAGGAGAGTGGTTCTGGAGGCTAAGTGAAACAATGTCTATATTTTCTGAAGCTCCAGGCTAAGTTTTATTAATGTAATGTCTAAGATCTTTGAAGTTGTGACTTTACCAGGAAAATCATAATCTCCAAACCTTTATTCATAATGGGTATGACTTCCAGGGGGAACAGAATACCTGCTGTGCTAATTATTTCAATTATCAGCTACTACTAAAACACGTAATGGATTTTCTCTGCTTCCACAGGTAAAAGGCATGACATTATGGAACTTAACTCTGATGTTGTGAACCTGATCTCCCACGCTACACAGGAGAGATTACGAGGGCTCCTGGAAAAACTAACTGTAATTGCTCAGCACAGAGTATCAACCCACAAGGTAAAGGAAATCATTAGCAAGTTTTGCACAAAGTTTTCCTGCTTTGCAGCCTTGAAGGTAAACCTCTTCCAAGTGTGGGCACATCACAGGCAACATTTGTGTTCTCAGTATCTGCCAAAGGCTGGTTTTAGCTGTGTCTAGCCCAGCATATAACTGTTCCGTTAGACTTGTTGGATAGGTGCTCTTAAAACCCAGCATAAGACTAAATGTATGTTTTTTTCTTCTGTTCCGTAACAGTGGTGGCTGTTGTACCAAGTCTCTCACATGGTAAATGGAAAGCTAACTTTGAATGCTCTTGATGGTGGATTGATTTAGGGGCTTATGTTTTCTTTTGCATTTACTGTTGGTGGAATTGCAGTCAGTATTGGCCCAGTAAAAAGCCTTGGGAAATTGAATTGATTATTTTACTTTTAGAAAGTGCTCCATGAAGGCCGAGGCCCTCTCCATGTTAAGATTTTTTTCTTCATCTTAAGTTTTCTTTTAGCTTCATTCAATATAAAGTATATTGTGTCGCAGTGAGCTAGTATCCCTTACGATGCTTGTAATGGGAATGATGATTTACTAGCCAAACCAGATCTTTCTTTTTTCTTTTGTCACTGAATAGCAAGATACTAATCCTTACTTCTTTCAATGTAAAGCTATTTTAGAAAAAAAAGAAGAGAGAAGCAAATGTATCTGTCAACTCAGTTTCCTGTTTGTTCAGGTTTGAGTGTTTTTACAAGAACTTCATAGTTAATGAAATTTAATAAGAGCATAGGAATAGGAGTTATTTTTGTACTGAACACTTTTTATGGGCGTTTCCACACTAGAGCAGCAATAGTAAAGAAGAGCAACTATTTGGAAACTTCTGACTATTTACAGTGTTGTCTGGAGCAATTGGAATATTTTGTTCCTTGCCAGAAGAAGATGTAATAGAAAAGAAAATCAATACAGAACAAGTACAGAGTTTTGTATAAAAAGGCTTCAGAAATCTGCACATGTTGTATGTTGTTTTCTCCAAACTGGGAGATACAATTGAGCTTGTCAGCAAAAGTGAGGAGGAAGCTGAAGTTCTGAGTAACCAGTAGGACTTAGTGTCTTGCAGACACCAAGAGCAGAAGGAAATGGTTTTGGACAGTAGGCTTGATAGGGCTAGTTTCTTTCTCATTGAACTAAAGCAATAGAAAAACAGATAGGTTTTTGTCTGATTGAATTGCCAGAAGCAGTGATAAGATTATAAGATTGCAATAAGCTGGCTTTCTTTTCCTCTTTTCTCAAAAGCAAAACAAACAAAAAAAATCAAAAGTAGCGGGCACAGTAATCTTAGAGGCACAGATACCCTCTTTTGTTAAAAGGTGGTATTACGCGGCAGAGGAGTGTCCTACAGGATTACCTTTGTGAGTAATGTTATTGTGAGAGATGCTGACAGGCTTTTAGAAGTCTTAAGTTCAAGAAGAGAACACTGCAGGGTGCTAGAGTCCTGTTATGTATTAATATAGGTACTTATACAGCCCTGTATTCCATTTTCCCCAGTGCTAAACCCCTGTTCTCTTTTCCCTCATTGGTACCTCTGCATGATGTGGGCTGCACCTATGTCAGAAATTCCCAGAGCCTTTCCAGGAGGGTTGGGTGGTTGCTCCATAAGTCTTTGTACTGGCCCATCTTCATTACAAAAAGACAGTAATTGGGGTAGGTGTGGTGAAGCCAAGTAACTGTTGTTAGGGTAGGAGTTGGTGTAAATAGGCCAGTAATTCATCATACTCAGGAAACTCTTCTTCCCACTTTGCTCAGCTCATGCCTAGTAGGTTTGATCGGATAGAGAGAGTAAATTGGCAGGGTAAAAGCTTCATGCTATGCTATCATCTAGACTTGTCAACTTTTGTCCTTTTTTTTTCTAAATTTAAGAAAGAAGTTATAATTAGAAGTCACTGACTTAATTGGGATAAAACTCTATGATGGTGGTCTCTTTATGTGAAGTAGGAATAGCCTTTCAGATGGTTGGGAGCTGCTCTCTGTGATGCAGCTCTTGCTGCAGTGCTCCTATAGAGCCTTTAGAAGACCATAAAGGGAAAGGGTTTTTATGTGGATTCATCCCAGCATGAAATGGCTGCCATGCTCCTGTGGTTGGAGCCCCATGGCTCTCAGAGGCATGCTGTGGTGCTGAGCTATAAATGATGCTCCATTTTCCCCTCATGCAGTAGTGCTGAAATGCCAGAACACTAAACTGTGTTGTCTGTAGGGCCATAGGATGTGGGTGATGAGGCTTCATCATAACAGCACCGACTACAAGTCATGAGCAGGGGTACAATGTAATGTTTTCTCTCTCTGCAATTCCCAGCTAAATGGCCACAGAGAGGTTTATTGAGGTGTTCCTCTTTTAAAAATCCCTGAAATAAGCTATCTTGAAACAGGTGATGAGCTGAAATATTGTTATGGATGCACCTATTTCTTGTCCCATATAAGCTTATGGTAGTGTATTGGGGAGTTTCTGTTTGAGAGACTTACATTGCTGGTTGGTATAGGGTCATGGATTTGTCTTAACATGTGTAAATATCTGGCTATTCCAAAGCAAAACACTTCTAAACTTTGGAAAAAATAATCTTCTGGTACTACAACTTTCTTCTTTGTCGTTTTAAAAGGATTGTGGCATGGTGGTGGATTATTATAAACTGCTGCTTCAAAACAAGTTGTACTGATGTGCTGAGAGTGACTCAAAAATAGCATCTGCTTTGTGGGGAGTGGTTAAAAAAAAACTTGAGCAGTGACAGAAGAAGCAGGGAGAAGGTTTGTTGGACTTTTTTGCAGAGCCACGGGCGCTGCTTGGGAATGTCTCTGGTTGCAGCATATGGTGTGTTTTGAGCCACAGTTAGTAATATGTGACAATGAAGTGGTTCATTGAAAAGGACCAAACCTAACACCAGAAAAGAGATTGATTTCATGCTCTGACTCAGTTGTGAACATTCACATTAGGACAGAACAGTGCTCCACAAGAGAACTTTTACTTTCCTTCCTTCTTTTCATAGTGCACGACTGATGCATAGTGCACTTTTCTGAGTGTAGTATCCTTGAAAACTAAAAATTGATTAACTGAAGTCACTGACAGTTCATCTGCTTAATATATAACCTTGCCTAAAATACAGCTGTGCTTCTTTTAGAATAGCCATATGTCACAGTTGTTTCATTACAATGTGAGATTGGGGCAAGATAGAATGAAGAGTTGCTGAAAGCACATGTGTTTTTGGCTGATAAAAGCCCTAGGATAAATTTATCTGAAAAAAAAAAACAACCAGGTTCACAGAGTAACAGAAATAAGACAAGTGTAGGACATGCACTAAAAAGTGGTACAAACAGGTGGCACAGACATGCCTCATCTAGAATGGGCTCCTTGTCTTGTGTTGCCTAAATGCCCTCTGGCCAATGCATGGCTCAAGAAACCTGTCTTTGGAAGAGCAAAATAGTAAAACCAAGCTTTTCATTGCCATTTGACCATGTTTTGGATCTTTCCTTTCTCTGCCTTTCTGAGCTAAAGTAAATGTCAACTCAGGCTTTCCAGTGGGGGGCAAAAATAGAACGCAAAATAAACTACTGATGGCTGTTCTTTAGACCAAAAGGACCTCAGTCCTGTTTCTGTGCCTGTGTGTCCAGTGATTTTTGGACTAATGCTAATCTCCAGTATTCACTGGCCCAACTGTGTACAGGTGTCTGGACCAGATGACTTCCCTAGGTTACCTTCCAACAGAAACTATCCTGGGACTTGGAAAGCATTCCCTCAGGCAAAAAAATGTATTCTTTAAGTTATAATAAACCATATATTATATATTTCACCTTCTTCACCCCTAAGATTCATTATAACTGATTCTAAACCACTTTTCCAATACATAAAACATCTTTTTGGAAATACCAGGTGATGCTTGTTTTAACTTCTGCATTAAATGGGTGAAACTAGAACACAAAGCACTAGAAAGTTAAAATGTCAAATTCTAGGGTTTTTTCTCTTCAAAGGAGAAAGGATTTTATGCTCTGCTGCTTTACAATTACTTTTTTTTTCCCTAACATGTTTTCTGGATATGAAGTTGGTGGTTTAAAACAAAATTTCAGTCTTTAGTCTAAGGTTAGAGAAGACTTCTGTTTTTATAGTCAGTATAGACTGGATGTTGTTAATGTCTCTTGTTCAATAACGTCTTACTAGTCACAGATGCCTGGAAACACACTTCAGTGGAGAGGAGATGTGTAAATGACTGCCTACCACCTGAAGTTTTTCTTAAACAGCCCACACTTTTCAGCTTTGAAAAGTAGTTTTCTTTTCAGATTGTTCCCATTAGGTTTATTATAAAATGTCAGTAACAAACTTCTGTTTTCAGGGGAGTGATAAGTACATCGTGTGTAATGACACCAGAGCACAACTGAGATTTCTTGAGAAGCTTGATCACCTAGAAAAACAGAGAAAAGATGAAGAGGAACGTGAAATGTTGCTTCGAGCAGCCAAGGTGAGACTCTAGGTTTCCAAGGAAGTAGTCATGTCCTCTAGATTGCTGACCATCTTCAGGTTTCTCCTACTTCTGCTTTAAATATAATAACCATTAACCCAGTCCCTGAAAATCTATAATGTTTAGGACAATTGAGTCTATACAGAAAATGATTTCACTTATTTACATTTCCTAAAAAGTCCACAAGAGTTCTTTGAAACATGTTGTGGGGTAAACTCCTCCTTTGAGATTATGCCTGCTAGTCAAAGTGAAGAAAAAAATCTATAAATGTCCTTCCTGTACCTCTTTTTGCCTCTGAAACAGAAGCCTGGTAAGATCCACCGCTCTTGCAGGTGTATTTGTTTTCTTAGTCAAGTTCAGAGGGGTGGCCTTGGAGCTGGTACCACAGTGTCCATGAACCCCTGATGGAACTGTTGCTAGCACAGAATAAGTTTATTCTCTCTTCCCTCCCCTCAAGAAGAAGAGGGAGGAAAAAACCCTACAACAGTAGATGTTGCTTCATCAGCCGTGACCTGACCATTGTCTGTTGATTCTTTTCTTTTGGTTTTGTTTCAAGCTGAATTCTGGAGGTGCTTGGGTGGAAGCCTAATCTAGAGTTGCACGAACTGTGTTGTGCTTGCATGAATACAACTCCCTTTCTTTCCGATACTTCCTGTCCTTTTGAAGTGTCTGCTGCTGACATGAACAACATCATGCCTAGACTGGACCTGACTGACAGTGTTAGCATCATTTTCAGCTTAATCTTGCCTCTGGCTAGAGCAGAGGCAGCCGGCCCAGATGAGGAGGGGTGTGCACGTATGTGTGTGGAGGGGGATGGAAGCCAGTCTGGACTGAGGCATTCATCCCTGGAGCTAAATCTTTCAATCACCAGAGAAAACTGTCATTTATTAAATATTTAACGGATAGGATGGTGTTTGGACGCCAGTAATTTCTATTCCATCTTTTTCCTCTTCCTTTGGTAGAGCCGTTCCAATAAAGAAGATCCAGAGCAACTGCGGTTAAAGCAGAAAGCGAAAGAGGTAGGACTTTCCAGTTACCATGCTTGCCTTTGTGTGTTGAGGGAAGGTTGGCAGCCCTGTCCTGGCAATTAGGTCAGGGTTTATTTTGCTGCTGCATACCATTTGCAGAGGCCTTGGGGAAGGACAGGAACTGCCACAGGCAAGGGCAGTGCTTCAAATGAGGTCAATGAATTATGAGCTCTCTTTTTTTAACATTTTATTTTTGCAGTTTCAGTCCTGTCTCGAAACAGTCCTTTGTAAACTGCAGCAGTACACTTGGTAGGAATATAATGTGGGATTAAAAAAAAAAAAAAAAAAAAGAAACTTTGAGATTTAGCATCTGGGACCGTACAATAGGCTACATTTTTCCAGGGTAATTGTTCGTTTTGTAAATCTGATACTGCTTATAATTCTTTGGCTGGGAGGCGGTACTGGGATTTAGTTTTAAATGGAAAACGCCTCTGGCTTTTAATTTTCTGGGCCCAGCAGTTTTCTGTTCTGGAATGGAGCCCTTGTTTCACACAGTTCATGTTTAGCTGCAGGGGTTTTAGTTTATAGCTTAGACTGGTTAAGCTTTTACTCCCAGAGGCCTCTGCATAGCAACTGTAGAAATCAACAAATAAGTTCATTTATGTCTGCAGCCTCCTCTCAGTAGCTGACTTTTTACATTTCCCAATATCCATTTCCTGACTTTTCTAGCCTGAGAGAAAAAAGCTCCACTAATTGGAGCTTATTTTAATTGAGCCTTAATATTGGATCTCACTGGAGTTGCCCCCAGAGCTACTGGGAACAGAATGAAATGAAAGTACCTAAGGTTGAAGATGTGTGTGCGTGTGTATGTGTGTGTGAAATTTTTCACTTGACCTACAGATTCTTGTCCCTGCTGAATAAATCATCAAGCCTGTTCACATTTCTGATTAAGGATCTGACAGCAGACGATAATAAAGACAATTGAGGTGTGAGACGTGTGATACAGAGCTGAAGAAATTGGTTTCTATAGTTACTTGACTGATTTCATGCAATTTTTAAGGATCTTTGTGCTAAATGAGAGTGATTTTCTGAGCAACCTTTTTCCTTAACTGTGCCTCTTGAACTATGAAATTTGTTGTTGCTTAACATTGCTGCACTTGGCTCCTAGGTGCCAGCAGCAGCAGCAGGTTATTTATGAATGCTTTAAAGGCCCTTATTGTTTGGATTAATGTAGGGGCCTAGGCAAAACAAATGGAAATCCAGTAAAATAGTATTTGAATCAATTCTCTGGATTTGCACCATAGTAGACAAAATTTGTACTATGAGAGAAAAGGAACTTGCTTTGCTATCCATCTTTTAATTTTTTGTTTCTGCCTACAACTCTTCCTTCATTCCTGCAATCTGTGAGTACAAAGTTGCCCTAAAGCCCTTCCCAGTTTGCCCTCTAGTGCCACCAGGATCAACAATCAGTGGGTGATGCTAATCTGTCTTGTTTTGTAGGTGACTTTACCTCTGCATCATCTGATCGTTTCTAGATGTACTCTCTTTTAATAAAGACTGCAAAGTAATTTTTTTTATGCAGCTCCTTTTCTCTTGTTTTCTGAACAATAATGTGTAAGATCATGAAAAATATTCTGTGGTTTGAATATTTAGACCACAAAGAAGGTTAGGTTAGACTTATTGACATTTTTCCTAAGATCTCTTAGAAAGTGGAATCGTGTTGTACAAAAAAAGGAGCCAACAGAGCAGAGAAGGCATCTGAGTTTAGTGCTTGATGTTCTAATATGTCTTGAATTCCAGTCCTTTAGTACATCTCAACTTGTTCCAGACCAGCACAACCAGCATCACTCCTTGTCCAGCGTGTTTCTCTATGCTATGCTGCTCCCAGAGTGAGTCTCCAACTGCTCCACCAAAAGAAGAGAAGGCAGATATGCCTCTTGGGGCAGCACAGATCTTTGTGTTGGTATTCACTTGCCCTCTGTCCTGCTGCTTTGTTCTCCAGGGAATGAGGCAGCCAGAAGCTTCTCCAAACTGCACATGGAGAATGGGGGCGCCCACCTTCTGTGCCAGTAGTGCTTTTTTCATCTGAGACCATCTCAGGATTGAGTGGAAGTGAGAGCAAATGCAGCTGGAAAAAATTAGCACTTCATTGACAGTTTGGAGAAAACTGGTCAGCACACATTTGCATTGAAAAAATGTGAGCATGAATAGGAGTGGAATAAGAGCAAAATAAAAATCAACAAATATCCCAAGACTAAAACTGGTAACACAGAAGCATGATGTACAGTGGGATGAAGGCTTGAAATGGCTTACCCTTGTCTTTCTTGTCATGTTGTGGTTATAGTCTGCTGTTAAGGAACCAAACTTGGAAACTTTGACACCCCTGTCAGCTGAAATCAGATCCTTTTCAGGTCACTCCAGTCAAATATCTGCTGGAAAGCCTCATCTGATTGTCTGCTTATAGTTCTTTAAGAATTAATATGAACCTGCCTTCCTCAAAGCTGTATTTTATATGTTGATGGTGACCCCCTGGGAGAAGGGAGAGGGTGTGGAGTGATGGCACTGTAGCATGTTCTAAAGCAAAGCTTCCCAAAATGCAGGGTGTACATCCTAACAATGAATACTTATAAATCCAGGATGTGCTGTCATCCAGTAGCTGGAAGCAACATCTTAACATAGCTGGAAGTACATCCAGAGACTCTGCAGTGGATTCTTTTATCCAAAAGGCTGTACATAATTGCTGTGACCTTTTCATCCTTTTTGCATGACCTATTGCCTCAAACTTCCCCTATGCTAAGTAATTCAGTTTCCTATATTCTTAGCCTATGTAGCTTGCCATGAATTAAGTTTGTATTTATTTCCCTCTTTCACCTGTTTCAGCAGATTTTAATACCTATGGAAAGTGCACATTCCTTCTGAGACAGCTGCAAGGCTTGCCCCAAGCTGCTTCTTTGTGCACTCAAGAATTTTGTCCTTGCTCTCCTCACAGACCAGCTCTTTGTGTAGTGGTGTTCTGCAGTCTGGGTAAATTACCCCTGTTTTTCATTCTGCCTTATCTGCCTCTTCAAACTGAGAGGATGCAGTCCTGTCATTGTCCCTGATGTTTGCACTATTAAACCACAACTTTTTTTAGGTGGTTTCTGCTATTTCCTGTTCTACTTTCTGCAGTGCTTCCAGTTACAAAGAAAATGTTCAGGCAATGTGATTCTTGTTGCTTTATAGTTTTGTATTTATAGTCTTGTATTTATAGTTTATCTGTGGCTTCATCCCCTTTCCTGAAATGAGCTTTCCTAAACTGAGTAGGTGTAGTCTACTGTCAAATGTGCAAGCCAGCCATATGAACAGTGCATCCCAGAAGACCTGTAAAAATGTCGCTATTAAACAGTGTGTACTATAATTCTAAATATAAGCTCTAGTCTCTTAGAATCGTTTAGGTTGGAAAAGACCTCTAAGATCATCAAGCCCAACTGTTACCCCAGCACTGCTAAGTCTTGTACCATCATTAAGCCATGCTCCTAATTGCCGCATATAAGTATTTTTTAAATCCCTCCAAGAATGGTGACTCAATTACTTCCTAGGACAGCCTGTTCAAACACTTGACTACCATTTTGATGAAGGAATTTTCCCAATTTCTTTGTACTTCTGTCCATCCTCTTCAAAAGTGAGTGTGCTTTTTTAGTACAGCTTTAGGAAGCTTAAGACTGAGCCTGGGCAAACCTTTCAGAATGTATCTGGGCTAGATACCTGCTTGGGGTTGAGCAGGTGAACAGGTATTTTACTGAGAGCATCTTTGCTTATTTCCATGGTAGCCACCTTCATCCCTGCTCTTACCTTGAGTCACCTTGCAGCGTCTGTCAGTACATAAAGGGGAGCATCTGCATCTGGAGCTGGGGGAAGGAGTGTGTGGAGCAAGCAACCCATGGACAGCAGATTTGCCTACCCCATTCCTTGTTCTCTCAGCACCTCTGTTCACTTGGTCTTGGCTTGCTAAACAGGATGTAACCAAAAGTATGCATTCTATCACCATCTACTGAAATCAGGTGGAGCAGTGTTCTTTATCTTTTCCACAACCCATCCTTCATCCAGGGAGTTATTTTCTGTTAATGGGCCATTGAGTCCCACTGCATGACTGATAAAATCACATCATCCCATTAGGAGATGCCCCACCCAGGGGTAGGAGCCAAGCATTTCACACCTAGATAAAAAGTGAGAGTTGGAACATCAGAGCAGCCTTTTTCCACTGGATTTCCAGAGGAAAACTGGACCCTTCTACATCATCACTGGACCTTCAGAGGAAAACTTCACCCTTCTACAGGACCACTGCTTCAACTGAACCACATCTGTCACTGCAGGAGGATTGCAACCACCATTTAATGGGACTGCTACCAATACTCCGACTGACTGACAGGGTGTCGGGTTGTATTCTGACTCTGTCAGTGTTCTGGGGGTTTTTTTGTTGGTTTTTTTTGTTTGTTTTTGTTTTGTTTTTTTTTTTTTGTTTTGGTTTTGGTTTTTTTTTTGTTTTGGTTTTTTGGTTTTGTTCTGTTGTTTTTGGGGCTCTTTTTTGTTTTTTGGAGGTTTTTTTGTTTAATTTTTTTTTACTGTATTTCTATTTTAATTTTCCTAGTAAAAAACTGTTTCTCCTATTCCTGTATCTTTGCCTGAGAGCTCCTTAATTTCAAAATTGCAATAATTTGGAGGGAGAGGGTTTTATATTGTCCATTTCAAGAGAGGCTCCTGCCTTTCTTAGCAGACACCTGTCTTTCAAGCCAAGACAACTTGTGACTGCACAGATCTTCCCACTCCCTTGTTCCTGCCTGCTTGATGCACTAGTGCATTTTTTGACACAGATACAAGATGGCAGTAGATGAGATGCTGAGAAAATTGAATACCTTCAGTATGAACTGACTGGGAGGAAAATGGCAAATCCTAGGGTTTTTGTGGAGACAAAACAACCCCTATAGAAAACATCAAAGACCCATCATGATTCCAATGTGTTCTGGGTCTTTAGTTGTTCCATAGCATTGTTTCAAGTTGCCTTTTTTTTTTTTCTGTCTCATATAACCTTCTAACTCTCTATTTCCTCTCAGATTCTCAGGTAACTGTAACTTGATCCTTTGCTGCTTGCCCTACCTCCTCCAACTCACATTTTCAAACTATTTTCTTTTTCTTCTTGTGCTGCTTCTCTATCTAGTTTCAAATTCTTTTAGACTACACTTGTGGCAGGGCAGAAGTTAACCATAACCTCTCAAAAAACCAAGTACAGGATGTTGCAACCAAAACAAGGGTTCATTGTGATCAACTGGCTTTTTTTATGAGCCTTCAGTGTCATCCTAAGAACTTCTGCTTAATTACCTGATTTGTATTATCTTTATTGTTCTATAGTGTTTCTTACCTGCTTCTGCATGTTTTGAAAAACAAAAAAACAAACCACGATAATCAAAGAGACATAAATTTTATTTGCTGCAATGTAACTTTTTAAATTACAAAGGGCAATCATCAGAGATTTAGTGTGTTAAAAGTCGTGTAGCAAGTCAGGAATAGAAATTCCACAATATGTTAGATTATTGGGTAAGCTACAAAGCAAATTTTTGCTTTTTTGTGACTTTTGCATGTTTGTGACACTCATATTGATGTTTTGGAGGAATGCAAGAAAAGGGCAAATGAGACACTGCGTTGAATACCCTAAAACCATCTACCTGAAAAAAGATAACTATCTTTAGTGAAAAACAGCACCCCCCTCCAAAACTCCATTAAGCATGTTCTTAGATTTGCAAATAGCCTTTTCTCAGTTTGTCTGAGAGACAGTGAATGGACATACAACTAGCTGTAACTATGGCCTTAAATCAGAAATTTGCTAGTAGAGGAAACTTTGGGGCTGAAAGTACAAAAAGAAAATGATAAGGAAGATCCAGAGAGCTGTTTGACAAGAAGTGTTGAATGAACTGTCCGATGAGATGGACAAACCTGCCTGCTGCTGGTCTTTGAACAGTCTCCTCCTAAGTGATGGCATCTGAAACAAAACCTGTGGAATACCTTGCATTGGTGTGGGGTGCTATAGCCTGTTTCTTGTCCTTGCAGCAAAATTAGCCTAGGGCGTGTCTGAAAACGCACAGAGAACTTGATGCCAGACACCCAAGAACTTCCCTGGGCTTCCAATTAAGGCAAGCTGATGGGACTGCAAAGGAGAAATCATGTTCCAAGTGTCCTAGAAGACAGAAGTGTATGAATAATGGTTAAGCAAACAAAAAAACCCTGGCAGTACTCCAACACATAGGAAATTCTTATCAAGAGTGGGCAAAATACGGAGTCAGGAAGTCATTGTGCCCTGGATTTTTTCCTTGTGTGGAGTTAATTATATTCTAGGAAATATGAACTACCAACTCAAAATATAATATTTTTCCCCATCCTCCTAGTCACAGATTACTTTGTGGCTATCCTGGAAAAATGTTCTGTTGTCCTCCAAAACATTTTATTTTGCCCTCTTAGACGGCGAAAGGATCTGGTCTTGGGTGACACAGCCACACTAGGGCCTGTTGTGCCACTGAAGCAGGTATGTGGGATATTAGCCTGAAAGAAATCTACAGTATTACATACAGCTCTATTATAAGTCAGGACTGCATTTCAAACAGTGCATGCTATTCTGCCTTTTTGCTGTTAAATCTAAATTACAACAGAGGGAAAAGCCAGTGGAAACTAATTGTATGGCTAATTAAAACAGTTTGAAAGGAAGCAATTGCAAGAAGAGAAATTGCATTATAGGCAAGAGGAGAGGATGGTAAATGTTTAAATATGCAGCCTCCAAGTGTCAGTTTTCCTCAGAGAATGTCCCCCATATGAGAAGTCTGCTATTCAGCCGTGTTCAACCTGTAGGGCAGAAAATTTTGTATAGGAAAGGTAGAGACTGGAGGCAGTAATGCTCATTGAGCTTTATGACAACCAGTGTGAGAGGCTTGGGATTGAAAGCAGATTTTAAGGTTTATTTTTCATTTTCTTCTCAAGTTCCTTAAAATGCTTAAAGGGAATGTGAAAAAAATTGCAGCTCTTTCTTCCAAAGACAATGAAGAGAGAAGTGACTGAGAGGAGTAGACAACTTTCAAAGCACTAAGCAGAGGACATAATGAAACCCAGCGAAACCTTGCTTGAAAAAGCTGGTAAAAAAGAGACAATGGATACAAAAAAGAGAAAAGTAATTTCAGTGGTATAAGTGGACCCATTAAAAAGGTACCTCAGTATTTAGTTCTTTTAAAATACACAGCAAAGGGCAATAAAAGGGGCTCAGATAGGTTTTTCACAGATGTAAGCTAGAAAAAGGTGGACATTGAAATTTGGTCACAGTTTCTTTGATTTACAGTAATTTCATGACTATAAGGCACACCCTCCTTTTGACTAAAATTTTGATGAAACCCAGAGGCGCGCCTTAATAATCCTGTGCACCTTATATATGGGAAAAGTTCGGAAATTTGCCAACCCGGAAGTGAGAGCCGCGAGCGCTGGCAGCCGCAGAGCTGAGCCATGTACTGCGAGAGCTGCGGCAGCCGGCGCTGGGGGCAGGCGGGAGTGTGCCGGAGCCCACGGCACAGGGAGGGTGCCTGGGGCTGCGTTTAAAGGCTATGCTGATCTGTGAAAAATGTTTGCAAATTGAGCACCTGACAGCAAACCCCGCGATTGCGCGATTCCATTACTAATTCGTTACTTTGTTGCACGTGGATCCTCGCTGAAAGGGGCGGGGGGGAATGCATCTTATAGTCCAGCGCGCCTTATATATGGACAAAGTTTGGAGATCTGCTGACAACCCAGAAGTGTGCCTTATAATCCAGTGCACCTTATAGTTCTGAAATTACTGTACTTTGGATCTTACTATTTGTTAATTTTTTTTTCAGTTTCTTTATTGTGGAAGCTGATAGGATTGGGAGTTTCTGTCTCTTTTGTATGCCTATATTACTTTCTTTTTTTTTTCCCCTGCAAGTCTTATACAAATTCTTGTTCATCTACTTTAGTGCTTTTATTACTCCTGATGTACTTATTGCTGGATAGCACACATAACCCTTAGGCATACATTAAGTTGTCTTCAGCCTTCCCTGGTTTCCTTTCCTGCCAGTTCTTCTGTTAGTTTAAATATTTATTTAATCTGTCCTGTACTCTATCTGCCTGTAATGTCATATGTGGAGACATCCCCACTTTTTACTTAATATTAAAGCCAATATCTTGTAGATACATTTTTAAGTCTTTCTCTTATATTAATTACAGCCAAGTGCAGAATTGTGGTGTTTAGCCACATCTGTCTTGCTAGCATTTCTTCTGAGCTCATTTACATCCATGCGACTGTATTTATTTGTTATTGAATTGCCAAGACAATTTTTTTATTTTTTATATCCCAGGCATGAATTCCTAGTGTTCAAATGAAGAGAGATTTCTTTTCTCTGTTCCTTTTGTTTTCCTTGTACTTTGTATATGGAAGTGCCTGCAGAAGCAGACGGTAGTAGGAATTTCTCCTGCCAGCATGATGCTGGCGTGTCATCTGCTGGGCAAGGGCTGCCTGTCTGGCTTTTCTTTAACCTCAGTCCTGTTACTGCTCTGTGAGCCCTGTGTAAGACAGGGGATCTCATCTCCATCTGTACAAAAACCTTCCCTGGTAAAACTATTTTTTGAGGATCTAGAGCGCAAACGTTCCATGTACTTTGTCTTCTGTGAAAGCTTATATCAAATACCTGAATCCTGTCCTGGGTACTTCATGAACAGACACAAAGTCTTTAATTTACTCCTTTTCCAAGGTGAACTTTAATCCAGCCAGATAACACTCTTTCCCCCACCACCTTCGATAATTCAGCCACCCTCTACTGTACACATCATGTATTAGCTGCTGTGAATTAGTTGACTTGGTAGCAGTGTATATTTTTCATCAGTTGTGTTTAAGGGATTCTTCCTCTTTAGGGAAAGCCTCAATATTTGCATAACTAAGGCAGGCAATCATGTACTTTGTAACCAAAAGAGTTTAAAATCAATCTACAGTATTGTTTTAAGTAAAAGTTTCAGCATCTCATAGCTGAAGTACTTCATGTCTTCTTATACAACTTGAAATTTATTTTTTAATATTAAAGTGCCTCCAAAATGTCATTGGTGTAATAGTAAAAATAGATTTTGCGTATTTTCTGATATGTGGGGTATGAGACATAAGTGAGAGAATTTCTGTGAGCAGGAAAGGAAATACTTTTCTCAGAGGAATTGAGTGAAGAACAGAGAGGTCAATTTTAAAACCTTTCATTTTGTGTGATTACAGCCATGCTGCAAATGCCATTTCACTATAAGGAAGGACTTTAAAACATACCTTATTTCCTGATTTCTGCTGCAGGTCAGATTAACTAAAATGGTTATTGTGTCACCCTAGAGATTCCGGCTTGCTGCAAGACCAGACTTTAAACCCTATTTTTATTATTAAAAAGGCCAGCAGCAACAAAGACTATTTTACAAGTTCTGAGACGTTTTCATAGCAATTTGATCTTTATACACAGGTTTTTAGAACTCTTTGTACTGCAATTCTTAGCATATGTGAAATCAGAAAGTGGGGGGAAAGAAGCATGAAATTTGCCACTTGCCTGGAACCCATCCCCTCTTAATGCTCTACTTGGGGAGCAAATTTTGAATAGAGCATGTGTTGGGTTCTTGTGTTGTGATGGAAGAGCAGCAGCTTTCAGCAAATGGAGGTGGTCAGGTTGAGGGACAGCCTGCAAGTTTGGGGGTCTGATGTATGGTGCAGCTCCCCACTGCTCCTCTGGAATTGCCATCACACGCTTCGATCTTCAAGAAAAAAGATACATCTGTTTTCAACATGGGTATGATTTCACCTGGGTGTGACAGTTCTCTTTTGTGTCTTGTACTCAAGGACATCAATGTTAAGAAAGCTGACCTCTAGAAGAGAAACTATGCTGTTTCTCTTTGTTGTATTTTAATAAAGCATATATACTTCTTTTACAGTCCCTTACTGCAGTGATCTTTCTTCCCTAACTTATGTGCTACAAAACCAACTGTTATAAAGAAGGATTTGATTCCATGTAGTCACCTCTTGTTCTTTCCTAATCTTGTTTAGGAAAATCTGCCAGTAGTTAGCCAGCCAGTATCCTCGGGTATCCCTTGACATTATCTGCCTGTCTTCTCCTTATCCTGTGCTTTTAACTGCTCACACAATGTTTAGACATTTAATCTGCAATTTTTAATGGAACAAAACTTGATGAAAAGATGATTTTGCTGGCTTCAGCAGGGCAATTTGGATGCCTGCCCATATTGCTTAATGGGGATCTGTTGAGTCCATTATAGAAATTGAGTGTTTAAATTCATTTGTCTTAATTATGTTCTCAGAAAAATCCCCGAGATATGTAGAATGCAACAAGACTGTGATTTCTTTTTCTTCTGCTCCAAACCCCTGGTGAGATTCTGTATGATTTGAAAAAGCCTTTGACTAGCTAAGAGGTGAAAAATGTATTGGAGAAAGCAGATGTTGGTAATGACGTGTGATTCCAGCATTGTCTTGGGAACTGCCTGGTTGAACATGCATCAGTTCTGTTTCTAGAAAGCACAGCTTTTTTATACAGTCCCCTAAGTGTCATCTTCTCCTTTGTCACCTCTGCCAGCATTTCCCTCCTGCAGTGTGTCTGTGCCAGCAGCAGCTTGGTCCTCTTGAATTCCACGGGATAAATGATGATGGTGCCAGGGCACTGCCCAGTCCTCAACCAGAGCTGCATCCTGATGCTCCATCCTGAGAGCCTCAACCCACCCAGTCCTCTCCACCCATGCTGATGCCAGCCCAAAGCCCTCTTGATATTTAATTCATAGCTCTGCCTTTTGTCCTCACACTTGACCATGGCTGCCCGTCAACAGCAGCTGTAAAAAGGAAAGAGGGGCTTATTTCAACGCTGCATCAAGCCAGAGGTGTTCAGCAGCCACACGTTTTTGACAAGTTTAACTGCAGTATAGCTGGTTGGTGTGTTTTGTACAGTTGAGAGAGAAGGGGAATATGTTTTCCAGTGATTCCCAGGGATGGAAGCACACAGACTAATAAAAGCTTTTGGTTTGTTTTGATTTGTCTTAAGTTTAATGGTTTTAAAAGTCGTTTTACTTTGAGTGTAATAATTCCTTTCTTTTTCACTGGAGCCTTTAGGAGTTTAATCTTTCCCCAGAGGGATGCTGTGTGCATGGCATGCTGCAGTGTCCCTTCTCATGGCAAGAGGACTGTGGTGTGCATGTGACCATCCTGGGGACTGAACTACACTGCTGGCAGGAAGGAGTGCTTTGCTTCTGCAGGGATGCTCCTTAGCTGCCTGTAAGGAAGGGTGGCTCCACGTGTTGGAGACCTGGGCAGCTGAGGCTAGAAGTCAGCACCTGCCTCTGCCAAAAAACCTCAGCATTTTATTGCTGAGATTTAATGCTTATTCTAAGCATTTTATTGCTCCTGCTTAAGTAGTTTCTAAGCTTCAATCTTTCACACTTTGTGAAGTTTCAAATGTTTGGGGTTTTTTTAATCTGTTTTCACTTTCCCCCATCTCTGATTGGCTGGAGTGTGTTACTGAATATACGACATTCAATCCATATATGAGATTAAAGGTTTATCTTAAACATTTTATGCTAGTAGGATGGCTGGAGTTAACCTCAATTGCAAAATACTACTAGTTTGAAAGTTTATAGTCTGTAAAGTATTATTGAAAGCAGTCCTGTATATTTGGATAAAAAACAAGCTGACTGAATTGAGTGAATTTTGATAAATAAGGTTTTAATTGTGTACACTGCACACAAAAGCAAGAACAGTGTGTACGGTAAGTGAATGATGGTACCTAGCATTGAAAAAGTACTACTGTGTGAAGAAATACTGCTACAATAAAAGCCTACGTAGGGTGATCAAAGATGACTTGCAAATAGTGCTGTTTTCAAAACTGAAACATACAAGCCCCCCAAAAACTCTATTCTCAATATATTGTTAAAATCTTGCTTTCCCTGATTTCTGCTGAAAAACCTTGACCAGTTTGAGTCTTCCAGGAAGCACTGTCCTTTTAGGAATCTTGACCTGAAAAACTATTTTTATTTAAGTAGCCTCATTGCTGCAGTACTTGATGTGAAGCTGCCACCATCACTAAAGTCTACTTAAGTATGATAAGGCTTGTAACAGCACCTGCCCAGGAACCACCCAGCCAAAAGCTTTCTTCCCCAAAACGCTTTCCCAGAACCCCAAAGTATTTCTTTCTTGTGGATTCATCTTTATTTAAGTGGTAGTAAGTAGGGGACTTACACCATGTAGGTGCTGCAAGCTCGGTTGTTATCAGCTGCTCTTCTTCTCTCCAAGTGAGGTCTCTGAGAGCCGAAAAGCAAGCAAAATTATGGAGTGTTGCAAGCTTGGTAAGCAGGATATCTGTATTCATTGGGTGAGGAAGTCCAGTTAATGCACTGGGTTTATGATGGGGGAGGAGATTTGGATGCTTTCCTACCCATGGTATGGTTCTACTTAAAACTTTTTAAATCCATGCAGAGAATCCCCATCTGAACAATCTTTTATGTCCTGGGAATGGGGAGGATGTGGCTACAGAGCTATACTAGTTGCAGGTCAGATCATCCCAAGGTTGACATCAAACAAGAGGTTTGTGTTTGGAAAGCCTTCCTTCTGCACCCATGCTCCAAGTTGGACAGCTGGTGGGTCTGGAAGCAGTGTGGTTCTGTTAGTAAGATGGCTGATCCAAGACAGTAAGTCTGTCAGCAGACTTGACTGGGTTCAGCTCCAAAGCAGCTGGCATTGATAATTATTGAAAAGAATGTATCTTGAAATACAAGAATAAAACTTTTTTTTAACTTTAATCCTCTTTACTGTTGGTTTCTATCCCATCTCAAGTTTACCTAATCCCGGTAAAGGTTGGTTTTAATGATTTCTTAAGTGTTCAGCAGTTTTGGAGGTGATTGAAAATAAACATTCAGTGTTTCTCTACCATTCAAATATGTACTGGGAAAAGAAAGACTAATAGTCAACTAGCAGCATCATGTGAAATTGGGCAGTACAGTGTTTCACAACAGCAATACTAAGTGCTGGGTTCTCCTGATAGAGGAAATTTGATATCTTGCTAGTACAGTCAGGAATTGAGATTTTGAAATACGAATAAACCTAGGTCATGGTAATTTCAATTTTTAATCCTAATCCTAATCCATCTTCATAAACCAGCAACAACAAACCTTATGAGGTAAGGAAGTAGCTGCAAGGGTGCTTTGATGCCACAGTGTGGTCTCCATAAAAGGTGTTACTTACACCTATGCTGTCTGTAGGGCTCCAAGCATGACTGAGTACTGGAATTTGTCAAAATTGAGCAGAAAGAGGGGAAAAATGCTGTGAAACACATCACTTCTGGAGGAGCTACAGAACTCTGAAACTGTTACAAGGAGAACCTTTAACATAATGTGTATCGTAATTAATGTAGATGTTTTCTTTTTAAATTAGATGCAACAGTTGGAATTGGCACAGATGCAACAAAGAGAAGCCAACCTTACAGCTTTGGCAGCCATTGGACCAAGGAAGAAAAGACCACTGGATTCATCAAATGTTGGATCTGGGCTTGAGGTACAGATGTGGCTTGCAATGACTTGCATGGTGTTACATCTTCAGACTGAATTACATTTGTCTTTCCCTGTAGGAAGAAGTGAGAATTCTCTCACATGAAATGATTTGTTGCCTTCTGTAAGAAAGCTAGTTTGTGTGTTAGGTGCTTGAAAGGATTGCTTCTGGTAAATTTGATGGGAGTGTGTAATTGTGTGTTAAAGGGGAGACTGTGCATAAGAGCACTGTGTGTAAAGGACTGAATGAAATGATGACTCAGAAATTCCCATCTGTAGTGGAAGGTTGCCAAGCCGTGGTGGCCTTCCACAGCAAGTAGTTGTCATGGCCCCTTAGTTGAACTCACATTTCCTGGTTTAGATGGCTTTGACATGTTTCTTGATTTGACATTTGACTGTGGACATTTATCCATGCACCATGCATAGGCACTTTTCTGAAATATTCTGTGAGTTCACCTTGGCTAGGTTCTCCCAAAAAAGCAATTAATAAGTCAGTAAGCTACACTGTACACTTCCTGCAGTGAACCAGATCATCTTCTATGGCTCATGTTGAATACTAAAGGTGCTTTTAACACATCATTTCTGATCAAATCTCTTAGTGTGCTGAAGAGTAACTGCTCCCAGTATCTGGGAAGCTTTTGTGACTCCAGAAGTCCCTTCTGAGGAGACTGACAGCCTCCTTCTGTTAGGGGTCATCATCTTTGCTGGAGATGGGACAAATTAGTGTTACTGGCAGTTTTGTGCCTCTATCACAAAGCTTCAATATTGCTCAAGTGAAAGGCTGGTTGGCCTGACATAGTCACAATGAGCAGGAGCCTGGAAAGTAACTCCTGTGGGAGGCAGTAGTGGTAAAGTTGTCCTGTCGGATGAACCTTAAGACTTTTTCATTCTTGTTGTCTGGGAAGCTTAAATAGATGGTAGATTGAAAATATTCTGTCATTTTTGCATAGTGGAGTCTGGGAGGACCTTGTCCTCAATTATGTGTAGTGTAACTGAGACAGTGGTGGGATCTGTCTTGTAGTTTTTTTTCTTCATCTGGGCTGTGACAAGAGGCCTCACTAAGCAGGTGAAAGAGACTTGTTTCAGTGAATTTTTAACTTGTTTTTTCCCTGACATGAATACAGAATTAGGTCTTTGAATACTCCCTGTTAACCACAAGTGAAGGGAAACAATCTGTCTCTAAACAAGCTGCAGAAAGCAGCGTTCACAGCTTTTGAGCAGCTTTTCTTCTCTTCTTTGAAGTTTTTTAATGCACTTTCACATGAAGTTAAATGTATGGTTATTTTTTTTTTCATAATACCACTGGAAAAACTTGAAAAAATCAGTCTAGCACAAGAACAGTTTTCCCCATCCTTTTCTCATCTTCCCCCAAGCTTCTATCAGGTAACTATTCCTGTTCTTCGTAGTGGTTTTCTGTAATTATTGCCGGATTTGTTTCTGAATATTTAACAAGTCTGCCTGTTAAGTACTTTTCAGTTATTTCTCATCATCTGTGGTATGTCTGCTTTATTAAAAGCTTCATGAGATTATGCCAAAGCAAGGCAGATAACAGTGTTGCTGTTGAAAGCTGGTGATCCATTATTTACTGTGCCAGTTCAAAAGAATGCGGACATGACACGCCTAAAACTGACCATAAACCTTGATAACATTCCATTGTCACAAATTTACCTGCTGTATTTTAAGCAGCTTCTCATATAGGTTGCCATACTAGACTGATTTGTAAGGGCAGTAGGTGAAACTAATTCTGATGGTGAAACTATTTTTGCTTCTTGCATGCAAGCTCACATTCCAGTGCCTAGTTCTTAGGCTTCGTGCTACCAAAAAGGATTTCTCTGCAGACCTTTTTTTTCTATTTTGTGAAATTACACAGGACAGCAATTTGAAAAGGATGTTTAGATTTAAATGTTTTTAAGTGTCCCAATGTATCTGAGCAGGATTTATAAAAGGCTTAAGACTTCTCATACAGAATTAAGAATGGTTTTGACAAACACTCTCTAGTTCAAGAAGCAGAACATTTGTAATACATTCATGATAGCATGGCAAAACATCCTGAGCAGTAAACAACATTCCATTCTTCAGAGATGAAAGGAGGTCTTTGAAACTGAAAGCAAGTACAATATGGCCTTAGGCTGATACACATTTGGGCATCTTTAAAATCATCTTTTCGGGCAACCTGTCTGAGAATAATTTAAACAGGCAGGATATGCTTTCTCATTTCAAATTGCAAATACAGACAAAATACAGACAACTTTACTCTCAAATATTCTTAAATACCAGAACTTCTAGACTGTGCAATGGCAAGTAAATCTATGCATAATACTCCTGTGAACTTTTTTTTATTATCATTAATTTTTTTACTTTTTTTTAAAGCCTAATAACTTGGTATACAGGTATGATGGAAGAAGTTATTCCTAAATATGAATGATATTTAACATTATTGAGTGAAATCACTGATGCTAACTGAATTAAGATTTTTAACTACGACTTCAACTTTCTTTGGATAATATTCTTTGTACAGTGCTTGTGTCTCCTATGGCCATGTCAACTCTGTACAGTTATGGTTGCCTACTGCAATAATTAAAGGAAAGGAATTGTTTTGAGCAACTGTTGACGCAAACTGAAGCCCTAAGGTGTTTGGGCAGAAAGAGAAGAAAAAATCAGTTACAGTATGTATTGAAAAAGTGAAACTCTGTAAGCAAGTTTGTAATATATTTGCCTTTCTTTATTCAGTACCAAAACATAATAGATATTGCGAAAGTTCACTTCAGCGGACTGGGTTGGTTGGATCTGCTGCCTGCTGTTGCAGTAAATATGAAGGGCTCACACCAGCATTTTAGGGAGCATGGTATCTAACTTAGCATGGGACCTAACTTATCCACAAATTATTATCTGTGTTTAACTGGCATGATTCTTCAGCCCAAGGTTTTCTCTTTCTCCACACTCCAGCACCAGGCTTTGCTCCTCTTCTGAAAAGTATTTTTCTCGAGATAGTTGGGCACTATAGTCCCTGCACGTTCATCTTATTTTGATGTCTGAAATTGTGCTTTACTTGGTCTTTCCAGGAGACCTATTATGGGTCATTTTAATGTGGTAATTAGAACATGTGACACAAGCATGTGCTTTCCAGCTTGAAGTCTGCTTGCCAGCAGCCTCATCGCCTCATGGTGTAACAAGTACAGAAAGAAGCTCTTGTCCGGAGGAGTGCCTGTCAACTGATTAGGACCTACAAGCAATATAAAAAGAATAATCTATATATTGCCACGATGGCTTATGTATCTATAAAGCTGAAATAACTTTAGGGCCAAATCCATGATGATCATGGAATGAAAAAATAATGCTAATGCTCTAGGCCTAATTAAGAAAATAAAAGAAAAAAAAAGGCATCAGTATAATGGGAATTCTTTTTCCTTTCTTGTTGGAAACATTAGTTTGGGTAGTTTTGCATGTTCTCTTCACTGCAACTCAACATTTGAATGGTATTGTTCAGAAAGAGTAATTTGAGACAGCCCTGGTAAGAAAATCCCTCTATTGTGAAAATGTGTTAATTGGTGCTACTTGTAATCCAGAGGTGGCAATATCTTCATCTCTCATTCTTATCCCTCTGGATGCTTTTGGATACAATGAAGAGGAAAGGCCTTTGGATTTGATTTATATGTGTCTTGGGGTTTCTGAGTTTGTTACCCACCTCTCCTCCTCCCCTAGTTTGAGCGCATGTGGTAAACAGTAATGAATTAAAAGGTAGGAGAATTGAAAACTAACTCATCTTGGGAAGGGAGGACACTTCTAAAACAAATAAGAAAAAAGTAAACTTGAAACCACAGACTCATTTTCCCAATTCTTTGTTCTGTTTCATAGCTTTTACTGGTTGGTAACACAGCCCATAATGTTTTCAATGCTGATAAATAGTCAAGGATTTTTTATCTTTTTTATTAAGTTTTACTGTTTTTCTGCTGACAAGGCCATTTTGGAAACAGCTTTGTCTCATTCCCACTGTCACTGGAATCTTAAAAATTTGAAGACTACAGTTCCGAGTCCTTAAACTTTCTTTCCTTCAATTCAGAGGTGTCTTGGGTGCAAGGTCATCTTTGGCCTTGAACAATGAGCTGTGTATTTCTGCAGAATCATGCAACAGGGAGGGAAAAAATCTACAGATGTTTCTGAAAGTAGACACAGAAGACTGGCTGTTAAACTTATGGTTGTCACGTGAGTACTGTGGTCGGGCACGTCTTCTACTTTGTATAGGAAGACTTAGTTGGATACTTCTGTGTAATTTTTTGGGCTACACTACTTGCTTTGCATTACTTTTCTGGCTCCATAATAACGCATTAAGCCGATGCAGACTCTCCCACCCCAAAGTGCTATTGGTGCTGGGTTCTTCACTTGCTTTTTTCCAGGCTGGTTCCACTGACTGACACAGGGGTGTGCATCTTGTGTCTTTTCTTTCTTTTTGCCAGATCCAATGGCAAAGGAGATTCCTCCTTCCAGATACTGCTTGTGTCTGTTCTGTCCCCTGCCAAGACTGGTTGCAGTGTTAGTTAGTGTGGGTCTTGCCTTGTCACAGGTAGTCTGGCTTTGCTGTGGAAACTTAAGCTACTGCAAGTAGTTGCTACATAAATACATCATGCAGCTGATATGCTGTGGTCAGTGCAGAGCCATTCAAGTACTTCCTTTCTGTCAGACTCCTAGCCCTGGCCAACATACTTAAAATAATGTGATACTTCCAGGGTTGTGCACATCTAATAGAGCAGTCCACACTTGCAGTCTCCTTCTGCAAAGAAGTTTGGCAAGCAAAAAATGGGAGAAATGTCTTGTTTACCACAGTGGTCATTGTTCCATTTTTAGTGTTGACTGTGGGTGGAGGAAATGAGCTTGTCATCTTCTCTTGTGTCTGCCACATCTGATCATTGTTAGCAGAACTTAAGCTTACCCTTCTTGCTTTACAACTTTGGGATGATAGTATGCATATTGATTAAACATATTCTGTACGTGGTGCTTGTTTAAGCTTTGGAAATGTTCTTTAGGTTGACCGAGAAAGAACTAACAAGTTCTTTCAGCAACAAGTTCTTTCAGCAGAATGGAAGTAAACCCAACTTTTCCAAGTGACTGAGGAAGAGACATGATTTGTTTTGTCTTGTGTGTGACAATCCAATGGCTTTTTATTTCCAGAAGGGGTTTATGCTCTTGTAAGTGGTAACTGTAGAAGCTACTGCCACTTTTTGGCCATAAGCTCTTCTGATGAGGGAACACCCTAACAGTTTCAGTATTGGTGTTAAGGACATGACTGTGTCCAAGTGTGAATTTAAAGGCATGAATTGGCTCTGTAGCAAATGATAGCTCCCTGTGCAGTGAGACCACTGCCTGGTCTTTGGCATGGGTACGTGAAACTCTGCTGAAGTATTTTCTTAGAAGCTGCATAAAATTAATTTAAAAGCAATCACTTCAAATCGGGCAACTTATATATAAGTAGATGTCCATAACCAGGCTACAAAATATGTTTCTACACTTCAGTGGTTTCCCTCACTTTCTCTGTGTCTCTTTCTGCCTCTGTCACCCCTTCCCCCAGCCCACAGGTATTAAGTGATACTGGAGGGTGAGGTTTTTCCTACTTTGCATATGCTTAATGTATGCAGACTCTTGATTTCAATTTCTAATTCTTATTTGAGCTCTTGGACAACTGAAGTGTCTATGATATGGTCATACCTTTGGGGAAGAAGGGGACTTAAAGTTACTGCAATTACAAAATGTCTGCAGCATCTTAGTTATCTGTTTCAAGACCTAACAAAGCACAGCACTGTCAGCTAAAAAGTTTCAGTTTCTGTGCTAAATTTCCTGGTGCCTGTCAGTCTAGGCCATACACTTGATCTGAATTTTTTCCCCATGTAAATAGGCAAAAATATTCTCAACTGCCATTCACACACTTCAGAAATACAGTTCATTGGCCCACATCAGGCCTTCTCTGTGCTAGAGATGAACTTAATTCTTCTTATATGTGAAAGATATCTGCAATTTAAATGACTAATTGCATTGTAGCTTTAGGCTGAACATATTGGTAACGCACGAATGTTGATGACATGTGAAGGGTCAAGAGATTTATAATTTAGTTGACAATACATTGCTTAAAATGATGTGGCAAAGAGCCAGGAAATTTCAGCTTAATAATTGTCTGTTAACTAACATGACATATTTGTATAGGATTCATTACCTCCAGGTACAGATTAAGCATCTGATGTACCCATACGAAGTGACATGCGTACATGAATCTTGGGCATAATAGTGAATAAACTGACATTGCATTCACAGTAATTTGTTTCAATATGTAAAACATGTTGTTGCCTACATTTGAAAGGACTTGTAGGAATGTTGCAATGAAATCTGAAGAAAAATGTGTCATTGAATGGAGTTTTCTATTATATAGATCTGACAGCTCTGTGAGGCTTTTTTGTAGACTGCAGATAACATCATAAGTACATGTTTGTTTTCAGCTGCACAAGAAGCTAGATATAGAAATCTGAGTCTTCCAGCCACTGGCTTGAGCTACCCTAATGGTCCTTAAAGTTAAAAAAAAAAAAATCCCTAGACCCCAACCTAACACAACCAACTTTATTTTAAAAAAAGAAACATATAAATATTGAGTCATGTAATATTTTAGTGTTGCAAATGTGGGAGTATTTCTGTCAGACCAAGGTTTGTTAGAATAGGCAGCATCAGTAGGCTGGCTTGCCACCAAACTGCTATCAACTTCTTTCACTTTGTTTTCTCTGGCCTAGATTAGACACTTGTGTGTACAGGCAAAAATGTCACAATTTTGTCAGGGTCTGTTCCTTTGCTCTTGGAGGAGACTCAGGTAAGTGCTTGAACACAATGTGTTAATGATTTTTTAACCCTTGCTTCTTCCTATGAGACAGGAATGTGTTCTGTGTTCTACAGCTGGGAAACCAAGTACAGCATACACTAGAGATCACTGATCTTAGTGTGACCACACATGACAGAGATGAGGGATGAACCTGGATGCTTCAATTCACTACCTCTTACCACCTTTCAGCAACATCTCTGCTGCACACAGCTGTCATTTTTCAGAGTTTGGAGATGTCATTGAAAAGTGACTCGTGACTTTGCTTCCTTCTGCTGGTGGTATTTTTGTAATGTGCAGCAGAGCTGCAGTCACAGTTTGCTCTCTTGGGATCTTGGCTCTGGAACCGTGATATGTTTATACCACACCAAAAATTAAAATGAGAACACTTGGCTTGACTTTTAACATTTGACTGAATACTTTTCTCCCTTAAAGTGTCTCCCTCCCAAGAGTTTAAAATTTTGGCTGGTGTGGAGTCACTGAATTTGGGAAGGGAGCATGTACTCCACAAGGAACAGCTCACTGAACCCACCTGGAACTTGGTGATGAGGAAGGTGTCTGCAGACTTCTCTGAGCTTTGTGTCAGGGCCTGTAGAAGAGCTCTGAGCAGTTTTGAAATCCTTGTCAGTATCCAGACTTGCAGATGCCAAGCTCCAGATACCTTGCAGACTAGAAGTAAGGTGGTAGTGGTGACTCTGCATTGACTTCACTCTTGCCTTTTCAGAGAATTGGTATTGGTATATTTAATTCTCCATCCAGCCACTGGAGAGAGCTCTAGAGATCTTTAAACAGGTTTCCAGAGCAACCTCTGAATGAAACTGGCTGTTCAACAGCTTGGGACTACAGCAGGAGCACCACAATGTGTTCTGCTGCCAAGACCAGTGAGTGTAACTGATCTCTGTCAGGTGTATATAAAAGGTTTTTATAAGTCACTAAGGGTGAGTGACAGTGTGCTGCTGTGGAAAAGTTGCTGATTTGGCTCAATTCTGAAGATAGTTCAAAAGCAGGAGTGCTGCTGTTGTGACCTCCTGGGGCTGAATTTAAGCCAGTTGTGGTCTCAGTACTGGGAAGGGTGGTGCAGTTACACTGCTGTAGTGCCTTACCTGGCTTATAAACAGGGTCTGTCAGCTGTGATACCCAGGCTGAACAGTAGAATCTACACTGGTAGTCGGCCCTCCTGGGCTGCATGTCTCTGTGTCATTTCCCTTTTGGAAGGAAGGCAGAGTGGTGAGGCTTTACTGAAAGGCAGGAACTTCAAGGTAACAGAAAAAAAAAAATAAGAAAAATAGAAGTTGCTAGTTAAAGCACTAATAATTAGATGTTGCAGAAGAGGGATGCAGGCTGATTGCAGTACCCTTTGCTAGAATTGATTCTACAGGGATGCATTTTCTATTTGCTTTTTTTTGTACTTGTCTGTGACCTGGTTGAAATAGACAGCACTTTTCCCCTAGAAACAGACAAAGCTGTCTTGGGATATGCTGAAGACTAGCAGTGAAGAATCCCCCAAAACAGCAAGACACAAGGTTGCTGCCTGAATAGGAGGAGCATAATAGGCACGTCTGGGAGCAAGGAGTGGTCTGGTGTTTTTCAGGTCTCAAAAGCTTTGTGCAGAGCTGGAGCAGCAGAGGATCCTCCCCCCCTAAAGTGTCCCTTGTGTCAGCTTGAGAGCTCAGAGTTGGGCATTTCTAAAGTGAAGTCTTGGACATTAAGAGAGGCGTTTTGATGGTTTTTGGGATGTGCAGATCTTGGACCACTGCTTAGTCTAAGTTCAAAAACAAAACCAGGAAAAAACAGTGTTTCAATACAACTGTGGAAGACAGTAGCTAATGGGAGATAGTGCTCAGCACTGTATAAATTCACTTAATGGTGGGCTCTCCAGCATGTCCCTATCTGACCTAGGCTGTCTGTTGGCTTCTTTAATTTTAAACCATCATGTAACTTTGAGAGAAGGACACTTTCCTTTAAATTGTAGTAGGAGCTGTTGGTTGTCAAAGAGCATCCTGGCCCCTGAAATGCTGTGCTCAGTAGCTTTGATAAGCCAGAGTGATGCTATAGGAAATTTAGAATTGTGAATGGCTGTCTTAGAAAACAGAGGCCCAGGATAAGCTTTGACTTTGGATGTGGTATTACAGCATAGTGTCACTTTATGTCTCTGCACTGGGCATGATGGGTAAGAATTTAAGAATAAACAAATCCATAACTCTGTTTCAAACTCAGGCAGCTTGGTGCTTCTGCCCTGTTGTAGCATCTTGCAGCTACAACAGCTTCCAAAGCAGTCTGGGGGATTTGTGCCTTCTGTCTCCTTTTTGTAAGAGTGAACAGAATTGAGGTGGCTTTGTTTGGTGTCTTTTTAAAGGTAAGACTTCTAGTCTAATGACTTATTTAGAGAGAAAATACTTTCACCTTAATAAAGTCCTTTGAATTATAAAGGACATTGCTGTTGGGTTACTGAAAACCCTTGGGGTTTGTTTCATTTATAACATTGCCTCGGGCCTTCTGCTGCATCCTGTTGGACTGACCTCCTTTTCAACCCGTGCTGGCAGCTGCATTGTGGAGCTATCTTTTCCCTGGATCCTTCAGGGTTGTCATATGACAAACTTGAACTGTGACCCTTTTGTGTCTTACCAGGACAGCAGTGCCCTCTGTGCAATGTGGCCAGCAGTCTTCCCCACGCACGCATTTGTTCCGAGCCATTTAACAAACTGAAAGTTTCAAATGATGGCATTTCATAGTGTTTAATAGTATTGACTGTAAAGCAAATGAAATGGTGCTGAATACCCTGCGTGCTGCTTGTAAAAAATACAGCTTCCATTTCTGAAATGTGCCCTGGGTTTTCTGTGGCTAGCATGTGTTCTCTGGTGAATCTCTTTATATTTTTAATAAATTTCAATGCTTTCACCCTAACAGTAGCATTTGCTGCTATATGTAGTCCAGCTCTGGTAGTCATTTCTAATAAATGGGGGGTTTAAACAGATTTCTCTAAGCAAAGTAGGCAAAGTCATTTTGCAGAAGTCTTGCAGAAAGTGTTAGGGTAAGAATTGATATAGTTAACACTGCTTCCAAGCAACACCATCTCCAAGTGGTGTTGATGCTGGCAGGCATTGCCTTGCTGAAGTTACAGAGACTGAGCACTCATATTTGTACAAATTACATTCATTACCAAGAACCCTCCAGTAGTGATAAGAGACTGGCTGTGCAGCACAGATTGGCTCCAAGATAAGTAGCCAGTCTATTGTGCAGCTCATGGTAATCTTCCTCTTCCCCACCCCTAATAATAAATCTCAGGGCATTTTGGAAAGCGTGAGGGTTGCTCATTCCAGTAGCTTGAATATAAAACTACTAAATATCATCATCTCCTACCATTTGTATTTTCATAACCAAGCAAGGCAGCTGACTGAGATGATGAGCTCAGATACAGTGTTCTGAGTATCTGGATGCTTTCGCTGAGTATTTGTTGCCCCCTTGAAGGACAGAGTACAGATGATGACTGGGATGACAGTCTCCTGGCCATGTTCCAAAGCTAGGGTGAACTCACAGTGACAGTTTTCCTCATAAGGAGGTGGAAACCTCTGGAGCAAACAGTAGTAAGAGCTGTGCACAACCTAGGGCTCTGCATAGGTACTGTGTTAGTACCTTGTTCATAGCTGTGTGTTCCTTTCTCAGTGCAAGTCTGTTTAGCAGACTTCAGTGAAATGGCAGTTGTTTATCTTACCATATTGGTATAATTTTAAAGGAAGAAAGAACTTTGTGGTTGCTTTTACTGAAATAAACCATCAGCTGGTAAGCGCTTGCTTTGTCTTTTTCAGTATCTAATGTGGAAGGATTTTTTGCATTGCTGGTTTTCAATGTGGAAAGCTGAATATCAGTGGGCTAGTTTTATACAAGTAGGCAGTATAATCCAACCAGTTTAGTTAAAACTTCTATTTACATGAAATTCTGATGTTTCTGATGGGCTTTTTCTTCCTCTCTCCCCCATTTAGGGTTTGAACGGCAATGGCATTGCTGGATCATCAGGTTTTAGCCTTACGAAGCAGATGCTCTGTCCAAGAGTAACCCGTGTCTGTCTCAGGGACTTGATATTCTGCATGGAACAAGAGAGGGAGATGAAGCATTCTCTACACTTGTACCGTGCTCTTCTGAAGTGATTTGAATCTTGCATTTCACCGTGCTGTCTACTGCCAAAGAAAACACTGAAACATTGTTGCACTGTCTTGAAATTCCAGTTTCTGGAAAAAGATCCGTTGTAAGGATAACTCTTGTTTACAGATAAACATTTTTATTAAATACCTAACTTAGCACCTGTAAGGTTTTTAATAATAGCTGGCTTAAATCAGTCTGTAAACCAGTGAAAACACTGAGCTGCACACACAAGCACCTATCTGCTTTCATTTCACTGTCTTACAAGCTCTGAGGGCTTGATAAGTGTCCCTAGTTTATGTATGTCACTTGCTTCAGTACTCCAGAGACTGTAACATCTGTTCTATGTGTAGTGCCACCTTCCAACCAATCTTGCTTAGGGAAACAAATAATGGCACAGCATAGCATGGCAATTGTATTTAACCATGACTCAGCAGTGAGTAAACATGCTAATGTATTGCCAGTCTGACTCAACAGCTTCTGAAATTTTCTTGGAATTACTACTGGATGCTCATTTGTGAGATTAAAGTAGCTAGCAAAAGGCATGAGGGGTCCTTTCTACCCCACACTTTGTCTCAATTGCCCTCAGTGACTGAGGGGAGGAGGAAAAATCAGTCATTCTTGTGATTGAAGTACATCACACAATGTAGTTAGGGCATACTTGGATGGTCATGGGAAATTCGGAGTTACTAAAAATACAAGGAGTAAAAGATCCTAAAAATGGAAAAAAATCCCAGAAAAAATAGTTTATCTTTCTGTGGATACAAAAAATAGGATTGAACTTGAGCAAGATATTAAAAGAAAGATGGAAAGGTATAAAAAAAAACCTGTTTTGACTACAAAAAAGGGAAAAGTTGACATGCATTGAAACTCTGGAGCTGAAGACTCTCCTTGGAGAGGAGCAGTGTTTGCAAAGAATAGGATTCACTGCTTTAGAATAATGTTTCAATACGTTAATGTGGTGTTACAGGGAAGCTTCTCAAATAGAAAGTATTTAGACAATTGCTTTGTTTCCATTCAGGGAGGAGGAGTACTCTGGATTATAAAGACTGTTAGAACAGATTCAAAGATTGTAAAGACTGCCTTGTGGTGGAAGGAAAGCCCTCTGGGTCACCCTTCTCCCCAGCCTCCAAACATGTTGCCTTCCATGACACAGCGCTGTATAGCATTGGCTCTTTCCCAGGACTGGTGGGAAAGGCACTGACTGCATCACAGAATATCCTGAGTTGGAAGGGACCCCCAAGGATCATCAAGTCCAACTCTTAAGTGAACAGCCTGCACAGGGATCAAACACAGAACATTATTAGCACCATGCTCTAACCAACTATTGAATGGCTTCCTGCTGAAATTTTCTTTGAAAGAACAAGCTTCCTATGGTTACTTGGCATGCTGCTTCAAAACTTGAAGCAACTATTCACACAACTATTCTGCACTGTCAGAACCACTGCAGATGGTTACCAAATTCACAAGTTGTGAATCAGTTATGTTGGTTTTTGTTGGAACAGTAGTAAACAAATCTAGTAAATGAATGCTGTAAATTATTTATATATGTATATATAGCATATATATATAAGAAAAGCAGTATTTCAAGTGAACTATAGTTTGCAAGATATTGATGGCATTGGGCAAAATTGTTTTGTATAATTAAATGCTTAGCTTTACTTTTTATGTAAAGTGCAGCATTTTCCATATTTGTGTACTGTTACCTTATTGATGAGATGTTAAAAATTATTTTAAATACTGCATTAAAGCAATTATTTTATTAAAAATAATTAACTGGTAACTTTGTTTCCTGACGTGAGAAGTTCAGCACCTGAAGCTGTCAGGACCATGACTAATGGTGTGACTCGGAGATCGAGCCCCAGCTGTCTGCCCATCACAGGAGCTGGCATGGTTTCCTCATGCGACATACTAACTATGAACATCTCTGTTTGAAGGGGTTTTAAACAGAAGTAGGTGACAGAGGAAAGGATTGCTGGAAAGGGGAGAGGTGGGCAGGGAGAAAAAGCAATGTTTCATGTCTGATTTCCTCCTCTGAGTCAGCACAGAGACTGGGTTGTGGGGTTTTTGTCAACAGCTGGGCAGAGGTGAGAGCTTTGCACACGTTCTGGTAAGTGAAAGCATGAACTGGGTCAGACTTCTGCAATGTGCTGTGGAAGCACTGTCCTAAATTATTTTTAAAGCAACTCACAATTAATTAAGTGAGGGCTGGAGAACCATGAAGAGCATCTGCATATTGGCCTGCCATTTTCTCTTGAAACCACTGCAATACTGCAGTAAAATATGTTGAAGATAATAGTTGATAAATAGATATATCTAAAGGATTATGGATGATTCAGGTGTTTATATGGCCTGCCTATAATGCAGATCATGTGCTTTTATTGCTGCCAGAGCAAGTTGTCTCGTAGATTCTCCCCGTGTGCTTCCTCTTCCCCCATGTGTCATGTCCAGACCCATGCCACTTCCAAAAGACCTTTCAAATTCAAAAAATATACACTGTAAGGAGTAGTAGATGTTTCAAAAAGGTTTTTCAGCAAGTCTTTAGGCCTAATTTCAGACAGGGACAGCTTTGTCCTTGGCACAAAAACTGAAAATACTTGTCTCCTTGCCAAGGGTTCATCCTGCCTCCCGTTTGAACTCAGCTTTGCTCCTGAGCAAAGTGTCCTCTGAAGTGGCATTTAGGACATAGCCTGGGCTTTGCTCAGCCACATCAGGAATTAAAGGAGAGATCACCAGCGGTTCACTTCCGTGCTTTTCCCCACTCTTCCTGCCCTTTATGGGAATACAGAAATCCCATCATAATGTGATGAGGACAAAACCTGTTATCATGCTCCCTTTACCTTTTAGTTCTGTGTGCCTAGGGGAACTGTCTGGACCACGGGTGCTGGGAGGGCTCTAAAGCTTGCTCCAGGCACTTCCTGCTTTCTAGCTGGCCTGCTAGCCCAGTGGCTGTTTCTGATGCACTGAGCTGGCTGGGCAACTATCCCTGTCACTGAAGTGCTCAACCTTCAGAGAAAGGGTATACAACTGGTTGGGGGGGAGAGTGAAGCTGTTTTTACTTGCTCTTTACTATTATCTCAGCAGCATTCTATGCTAAATTTTGTCTATTACTTGGTGACAAAAGGGGGCTTGTACTGTTTCTCCTCCAACTGCTGCTTTTTCCTTTTATTGCCATTTTCAAGTCTTAGCACTGAATCCAGCCCTTTGCACTGTCTTTGACTCCAGCTTTTCCCTTCTCCCCATGGGAAAGCCTTGCTGGAGTGCACTAACACACCCTGCAGCTTTGTTCGAGGTTTAATGAGGAAGGTAGCAGGGGATCGTGAGACATTGCTGGATGATTCCTCAAAGCCATTGCACTCTCTTGGACACTTTGACACAAGTAGCTTAAGGCTACTGTTTGCATCAAGTTGTTCTAGGCCCCCTCTCTTTGTAGGCACCTGTGTCCTGCCATGTGAGTGCACTGTGCTGAGCAAAAGTGCTGTCAGCTGTTCTCCAGGTTCATCTCTTTGCTCTGTTCTTTGCTTTCCTCTTCATTTGTAATCACTGGGGTGAAGAGAGAAAGACTAAAGCAAGTGAGGATGTCCTGAAGGGGCAGACAGTCCAAGTGATTGGACTTGGTGAAACAGGCTTGTTCCCAGCAGCTTTTCAAACGAGGGCTGCTGGGTTTCTGAGGCCAAGCACTGCACAGTTCCCTGTGCACACAAGACACGATGTCTGCGCATCCTCTGAAAGCTGGATGCAGCCATTGTTATCCCAGGTCCCACGGCTGTAGCTCTGGAAATAACTACAGTCTGTAGTGAAGGCTTTACTCCTTTGAGGGGTGCAAAGCTGAGTACCAGGACTGAAGAGCACAGCACACTGCATCTGTCTGTTTTTCCACTTTTGGTTCTGGGCTCATTACTGCATGTCAGTGGTTTGTCCCTCCCTCACTGGATACAAAGGCTGCTTGGCTGCAGGCCACAATGTCAGTGTTTCACTTGGTCCAGGACTTCTGTACCCTAGAAAAGCACCCCATTTGGCTTCATAACACTGAAGGAATAAGCAATGAACTTTGTCTTTTCCTTTCAGATGTATCAGTCCTTCCTCCTACGGCCTCTTCTTTCCTCTTCTATTACAGGCTGGTCACTCATTGCCTGCTCTTTGTAGCTATTCTGGCATGTTAGCTTCATGAGATCCTGCTTCACAGTTCCCCTCTGGGGAGCCTGGTTTTGAAAGGGATTTTTGCTGTGAAGAAGCGGGGAAAAGGAGGGTGTTCATTCTGGACTTTAATAGTATTCTGGAGTGGAAGGAGATAGTGGTACAGGTCAGCCCACAGCCCTGAGGCTGCTACTTTCTGTGCTGGGAAGATCCTTGCAGGATCCTTGGTGTTTCACGATGGCCAAGACTTCCACCATAAAGTCCTACTTCAGACAAAGGTTTTCTACAAGGTCCTTATAGCAGTAGGTACCTCCCATCTTCCAAGGGATGTTTTCCTGGCAGAGTCATTCAAAGTTCCTGCTGGACACCCTGTCAGAGATGGTCATCCATTCTCTTCCCCAACTCTATCTCACAGTCCCACAGTTCTTCCACGTGTCTCATTGTCTGCCTGTGTCTGTCTCAGAACTAGCAAAGGGTACAGAGCCTGTTTTTTGTGATTCAGGTGGACATGGAGGGGTGTCAGGACCCACACTAAGGCCCCAGAATGTGACCAGTACGTGTTTCACCAGAATTCTGCCTGTTCGCAGTGTCACTGAAACAGGGGCTGCACCTGGGGCTGCACCCTGGTGGAAGGGAGCATAGGTGGGGGTCTTCTGCATAGGTACTGCTAAGGCATAAAGTCCATCGTAGCAGCCTGGCATGCCACGCTCCCACTTCACAGGCTTTGTTTGATAACTGCTCTGCAGTTATCAGTAAGCAGTTAATGTCTTTACCAGATCACAGGGAATAGTATTTTTAAATCTATTTGAAATTTAAAATTATCTGTCAGATGATCTCTATCTGGTTTTGAGAGCTAATTCATAATTAGGTGTAGCTCCCCAAGCTTCTTGAGATATTTGCTCTTCCACTTTGAAGTGTTTAGTGTGACTGGCTTTCTTATTTACAGTTATTTTAAGGTGTTTCTTATTTCTGTTCTTATAAGCTGAAAGGGAGGATGGAAGTATTTTTTTTCAAGTAATTATGTGTGAATATACATGTTCTCTGTGTGAATAAGGATGGCTGAGTAGCTTCTAAAAAGAAAATACTCTACTTTATGTAAAGACTGAGTTATAACAGCTCCCAGGTGTGAAACTCTAGCAACAAGGAGAGAGGGAGGAAGAAGATAAATTATATTCTTTCTTTAAGAGGTTTCAAGTTTTAATGTGTTAAAATCCTTTGATACCTTTGTGCAAAATTGGGCAGAGAATAAAGACTCCCTTGAAGAGCTGATCAGCGGGAAGTCTCAAGAAGGAAGAGTAGGAAAAGGAGAATGCATGCAAAGAATCGAAAACAGAGCTTGCTCCTCTATTCAGGAGTTTCGGTGATACATTTACATGCATTCTGGCAGAGGCTTTCTTTTAGAGAAAAGACAGAAAATTACCTTCCTAGAAACAAAATAAGTGAGTATGTGCAGGCAGGCTGTATATTTAAAGAAGCAGACTTACTGAGGAAGAAATTCTTCTTGCTGCTTCCGGCTCAATGCAATTCTCATTTTTAACTTCATGTCTCTTAAAATTTGGAAAACCCCTCCATTATCAGCTCATCTCTCTTTGAAGGAGTAGCAAGTACTATCACCAGCACAGAACTGAGCTACTGTGGGCTGTGGGCCACATGCTGTGCATGGGAGTCTGTGGCCCAATGCTGAAAGAAGAGGCTGGAGAAAGCAGAAGACATACCAGGAGATGTGTAAATACAGCGAGGGCTACTCACCATCTCCTAGCTGAAACAGTTTTCCTCTACTGATGTGAATAAACATCAGGAGGCTTATAGCCCATGTGAGCATCTGTCTTGCGTCAGGCTGAGGTGGTAATCAGGCTTCTGCTACCTCTTGTCAGGGCCAGGTCTGTAATTTTCTACACCCTGCCTTTCACCAACCCATTCCTTAGCCCTTTGCAGACCGGCTGGCGGGTGGTGCAAACTCAAAGAGACCTCATCTCACACAGCTCTCAGTCTTTGCTTCTAATTTGAAAGCTTTAGCCTTCTTTATTACAGGGGAAAAAAATTGAAAGTGACCCAAACTTCAGGTACAGAGGGCAAATATTAAAAATAAGCTTGTTTTTGCCTTTGAAATTCCACACTTCTTAGAAGCTGTTGGTGAGTGATGCCCCAGAGCTGGGGAGGATGGCTCCAGAAAAAGATCCCCTCAAGTGTGCAATCAGCCCTTCACAGCAGTCTGCTCGGGATGCTGAAACAGAAATCAGCGTTTCAAGTTTTTTTTTCCCATGCGGTAAAGAGTCTGTGGGAAGGTCCTGCCTATGTCCTTACACAAAACCAGGATATCCAGTAATTAGTGAGAGATGCCTCCAAGGCAAGCTCAAATTTTGCAACACTTCCCAAGGCAGGGAAAATGCTCTGGGCTAGGGCAGTCTTGGGAAGAGAATGAGTCAGGAGCCTTATTTTTCTTCTTCTTTTTTTCTTTTTTTTTCTTTTTTTTATTTTTTCCCCCCCTTCTTCTCTGTAGTTCTGATCAAGTAAAAACTTTGTAGGAATGAAAACTTTGCAGAGACGCGACTCTTCCAGACCTCCCTATACCTGGGTGAGGCTCCTCTACCTCCTGAGCTAGACGTCTGCCTTTTCAGGCTTTTTTCTCCTTAACAAGCTCAACTTTCTGCAGTCCTGATCCACGTCTGGGAGCGGGGAAGCCGAGCTGACCCCAAGGGCAGCATCCCCCAAGGGAAAAAGCCGGGGAGGTGCCACCCAGCCCCCGCTCAGTGGAAGGGGTAGGGTGCTGCTTCTTTCGGTGATTCCTTCCCCCCTCCTAGAAACACACGGTTGATTTAAAGAAGGGCTCAAGAAGAGGTTTAAAATGCCTATTTAGGTGTCACCCGCCTAGGGCGGCACCTGACACGTGGGAGAAGCCGAATGAGCGCAGGGTTGGGGCAGGGACAGGGGCAGGGTGGGTGGCACAGGGGCGATGGATGGCGGGCTATGGCGTTGAACCCCCGGCAGCTCCGGCGCGGGGACCCAGCCAAGGGAAGGGCGGAGAGGCTGCGCTGGCGGAGGCAGCCTTGAGAAAGCTCCCCCTTGGCTCCGGGCCCAGAGGCGCCAGCACCGCCCTACTCTGCCCCAGGGCCGCCGGGCCTGCCCTGCCCGGCCCGGCCCAGCCCCTGGGGAAGGCCCTGCCCCTCGGTGCGCCCCCGGCTCTCGGCCAGAGGCGGGGTGGGAGGCCTGGCTGGGGACTTCGAGCCCTCGCTGAAGCTCCGTGGGTGCTCCTTGATGTGACATGGCACCAGCGTCCTCAGGCACGTCTCTCACTGAGAAGTCAGTTTGCATGGCGGGCACTAAGCCATACGTAAGGGGCTCGAGTTCCTCACAAACTCTCCCTGGCTCTTGGAGCAAACATCCCCAGGCGCGTCTGACCAAGATGCAGTGGCCCCGCTCCTCTTTCCCACTCTTGTCCCCTCCATCTGTTTTCTGTGGTGTTGGATCTCTTTCCCACCAGTTCTTTACCCCCACAGCTGCCTTAGTTTTGCATCTTTCCCCCTTGCACAAACCAGTAGCGCTGGCTGCCTTCCCTTTCTGTTCTCCTTGGCCACTGCCCTTTCTCAGCATTTTAAACCCTGGCAATGATGTTTTGAAAGTATGAGGTGTAGCCAACTAATAAACAATGCTGGGACAGCAGATGAGGACAAGGCTGAGGTACTCAACAATTTTTTAGTTTCAGTCTTCAATTGCAACTTCCCTTCCACATCTCTAAAGTGGATGGACAGCAGGATGGGGGCTCAGGCAGCAAAGTGTTTTCCACTGTGTACACATCACCACCTGAGGAACCTGAATGTTTATAAGTTTGGAACCCAATGTGATGCCTCCCAGAGTCTGAGGGAATTGGCTGATGTAGTTGTGAAGCCACTCTCCATGATACTTGGGAAGTCATGCCACTCAGCTGAAGACCCAGGTGACTGGAAAGAGGGAAACATTGTACCCATCGTTAGAAAGAGTAGAATGGGGGACCCTGCGAACTACTGACCTGTCAGCCTCAGCTTCATGCCTGGGAAGATCACAGAACAGATCCCACCAGAAGCTGTGCTAAGGCACATGAAGGACAGGGACATGATTTGGGACAACCAGCACAGCTTCCCCAAGGGCCAGTCCTGCCTGACCAACCCAATGGCCGTCTATGATGGAATGACTACATCAGTGGACAAGAGAAAGTCTAGAGATGTCATCGAACTGAATATCTGTAAAGCCTTTGACACAATATCCTACAACATCCTTCTCTTTTAATTAGAGAGAGAACAGTCCATCTGATTCGATGGATGACCTGTTAGATGGATAAGAAACTGCTTGGATGATCATATCTGCAGGATTAGTAGTCAATGGCTCAGAGGCCTGAATGACATCATTGTCAAGTGATGTCCCTCAGGGACCTGTATTGGGACTGGTGGTAATATCTTCATTAATGACATGGAAGGATGGAGTGCACCGTCAGCAAGTTTGCAGATGACACCAAGCTGATTGGTTCAGTTGACGCACCTGAAGAATGCCATCCAGAGGGACCTGGGCAAGTTCAAGAAGTAGGCCCATGGAAACTTCATGAGGTTTAACAAGACCAAGTGCTGCATCTGGGTCGGGGCAACCCCAGACATAAGTACAGATGGGGTAAACCCAAGTGAAATTCTCAAGGACTAGCAACCCAGACCAGGTGCTCCACCTTCATTTTTCACAGCTGTTAGGCACTTCCGCTCTGCCTGAAAGCCTGCCTTCCTCTTCAGCTTCCATGACTGCTCTGATTCTCCTCCTCATGCCTCAAATAAATCGTTTCCCTTGGATGACTACCATCACTTCTCAGCCTTCTTCAGGTTTGCTGCTTTGATTGCCTTCCATAGGAGACATCTCCTGCACAAGCAAATCCGTAGCTGCCCCTTGTCTGAGCTGAGAGCTCACAAAGCTTTATTGCAAGCAAAAATTTTGCAGTTGTCCAGGCAGGAATTGTGAGCACTTGGGGGTCCCTGTGGGCATGTCGAGACATTAAATCACTTTAAACACGGCTAAAAGAGGGCTCAGTTATTTTCTCTCTCATTACCTTGAGTAGGCAGTGTCAGTCCTGTGGTACTCGTGATTTTGAGAGCTTCCAAACCTTGAATGTAACTTCTTGAGAACCTTGAGGAGTGCTGGCTGCAAAAGTCTCTGCTGTCATTTCTGCCTTTCCAAAGTGTCAGAGAAGCAGGTTCCCTTTCCCCAGGGAAGGACAGCTGGGGTGGAGCAGTTTTCCTTCCCTAAATTCCTGTGTGCACCTCCTGCAGAAAGAAGGCACGCTGTTCCAGGCAGCTGCAGTGCTTTTAGGCTATTAAGCTGTTTCAGATGTCTCGTTCAAGTTGGGCTTTGCTGTGATGCCAATAAAAACTTGCTGGTGTTAGGCTTCTGTGGCATCACAGAGAATGCCATGAGAAGGAAGCACTCACTTCTCAGCAGCTGAAACCCTGCACTGGGGATTTCCCTCCATCTATTTTTTGGCAGTTCCTTTTCCCAGTGTGCCATCCTCTGTCGATGTCCATGGCCCATTGCTTGAGGCAATGCAGACCAAGGACAGCACTATATTATACCTTCCTAATATTTGCCACAACAAAGCCTTTTCCTGAAATTAGCTGTGAATCCTAAACCGACTGAAAGGTCACATCTTGTAACACCTTGGAGCCTGTGGGGCAGCTTGGTGGTGGCACTTTGCAAACCTTCTCCCTCATCCTTTTGCTTCCTGATTCTGCTCTGTCTTCAGATGGGCAGAGAGTTCTCAGAGAAAATGGAAAACAGTCTCCAGTCCCATGGGTTCATAGTTTTGCCTTCCATTGTGCCAGCAGCAGACTGTCTGAGGGAATACAAATGGTGCTCAGCACAGGCTTGGATAATTAATAGTGTTTCTTTGAGCTACAGTATTACTTATGCCTCTGGTTGATATCTACAGAGATAAAGATACAGTCTATGACTGCACAAAAGAAATATATGGGAGGAAAACATGGAATTTTTACTGGTCCAAATTAATGTGGGCCCCAAACTTTCACATTAAATCTCCCAGAAAAAAACTTCCTATTTTCATGACTCCAGGAAAGGCCCTTAGATGCTATTCTAAGGGCTTATGTGCCTGCGTGTACCCAGACCTCCCTCCCCAGAGCAGCTGGGGGGAACAGGAGCTGACCTTTCCCACAAAAACATATGGGGACAGATAGGTCACATCCACCATGATGGTACAGAGCTTGTCTGCCACCCTCAGCATGGCTTCAGTGAGGGGACAGCATTTTCCTGCTGCTCCTTGGGGAGAAAAACCCTTGCCCCCATCCTGCCCCAAGGCAAAGCAAAAGCCATAAGGAGTCAATCCAACCTGCTGTGTTGGCTTAGACTATAAAATTGTGGGAGGTTTTTTTTGTGTGTGTATGTTCTTTAGTGAGCAACTCACTGTGAATTTAATAGATGAGTTTTGCTATCAGTAACAACCCCCCTAACCCCCAAGCAGTTTATTTCATGTGTACAAGAGTAAAAAAAAAGAAAAGTAAGAATACCTCTGGGGAAAATAAGGGGTTGGGAAATGGCTGTAAGTGTAAGCACAGGATTGCCAAACCCACACGTTCAAAAAGCATGAATCAGATCTCCAGAAATCACAAGACTGGTGGTCTGAATTCCAAGTATGAACTCTGGGCAGTTCCTGAAGGGTATTTCCCTCCATGCTTCTAGGGGAAGCTATATGCCCTCCCTTGGGGAAAGAATGTTGGTGGGCTGGAGTTGAGGCTTACACATGCTTATAAATCCATTCTCCCTGTGCTGCAGCCTGAGATGGTCGTCATGCCCTCCAAATCTCCTAAGCCTGCCTCACTGCAGTGCTCTCCCCCACTGTGGGGCATTGCTGCTGCTCCCTCTTATCCCTGATGAGCTGCATGGAAGGACAGCCAAGCCCCAGTGCCTACATTGCCACGGTGGGGAACAACAGCTGCTTGCACCAGGATTATTCTACTCCCTGTGGATAGGTGGTGAGGAAGAGGCGCCTTTATTTAGTCCTCAGACTTTAATAAGAGAGAGATGCAGCTTTGAGTAGTCCAAAGATGTACCTAGCCAGGACCATAAAACCAGCTCAGCACTGCCTGAGGTAGGGAGAGTTGCCCACAACACCTGTTCTGGAGGGACATGAATTGTTTTTCCGTACTCTGCAGGAGCTTGCTTTAAGACAAAGCTTAAACTTTTTTATCTTGGGGTACAAATTAATACCTCATCCCCCAAAGTTATCCAAAACCCCCAAATGCCTAAGAAGAGTTCTGTGCCAAACTTCCTGTGTACTAGACCGAGTGGCCCAATTTGTCGGCGCCTGAGCCCCCAGGCAGGGAGCAGCCTTCACCCACACCTCCAAATATGGATGTGCTGGCAGGAGAGGGAAGCTTCCTCTGTCTCCCGCCTCACTTGAGGGCCTCTAGATCTATAACTGATCTAAACTGCAGTTGCCCAACTCGGCCTTGCAGAGTCAGCTTTGCTGCAAGTCCTTTCTTGTTTCCCTCTGGAGTCCCTCAGTTACCATCAGCGCCACAGTGTTGGTCCTTGCAAGTCATGCTACAACTGCTCAGCTACAGCTGTCTCCACCAAAGGAGCAGCATGATCTCCATGGGAGAGGACTCCCTAGATGACTGGCTACTCAGAAGAGCACCTTGAAATGCTCTACACAAGCCCAGCACGGTAGTGTTCCTTTCCTGTGCTAGACCAACATCTCTTCTGTTTCAGCAGAAGCCACTCTCATCCTTTTGTGTTGCCTCCGTGTTGCTCTTACATCTCAATTCGAACCAGTCAGGACTCATTGATGTGAAATGTGGGGAAATCCCAGGCTGCATGGCTCTTCCTGAGCTCCTGTTGGCTAGGCAAATTACCTGTCACAGGGAGAGGATCAGGAGTTAGAGGGAATTTCATGCAAATGGGAAGAACAACCAAAGAGCCCCAGTTCTCCCAGATCTGCTGAGGCTGAAGACTGCAGTTGGCAGTGCACCTGCTTCAGTGAGGGGTGGAGCTGCAGCTGTGCAATGAGTAAACCTCACAGCTTTGCTCCTTCAAAGCCAAGCATCATATTTTCTCCAAAGCACTTGTACCACCCACCTGTGGAAGAGGAGTACTGGTGACTTCCAACTGGATGGACAGCAACCAGCAGGCAGTGAAACCACACACATCTAACAGGAGCTGCAGCTCTTGCAATGGTAGCTGATGAGCACAAGCTGGTTGGTTTCCAGGGCAGGAATGACTCACAGCCCATCTATGATTACCCATGAGTCGTCATCCCAGCTCCAGGCTCCCCAGGGCCTGGTGCAGCAACGTCTGCTTCCTGAGTTCAGTGAAAGGGAAAAGGTGCCTTGCTCCCTGTTGATGATTGTGGATTAATTCATGCTTGCCCTAGGTTGGAGGTAATACCAATAGCACCAAGCACTCCTGCTGCATATCAAGTGTGGGAGTATCCTGGCTTGAAGGACCAGATGTATTAACCAGACCCATAAGTGAAGCATCTGCATCAAAGACGACATGAGATTATCATGTACATGGGCAGCTCGTGGCAGTGACCCTTCGACCCTTTGTAACTATGCCTGCTTGCCTCATTAGGGGCCTTTATCTGGTAGATGGACTAATTTGCCAATATAAATACACACTTGCCAGCAGGGGTCAAACACAGTGCATAAAGTGCTAGAGAAGAGCTGGAAGGGCAAAATGCGTCCAGCGTACATGGCAATGCCGGAGAAAAGCACCACTGGAGCCCAGGAGAAGGAACCCAACCCTATCACAGCGTAGTTCTTTGATTCCTCTTCCCCCAGTCTCTTAGCTGACTGAGGGGGAGAGAAAAAAATCCAGAAGTCCCTCTCAATGCTCACTGCAATCACATAGAGTACATCAACCCATGCAAGGTGATGGGACTTTTGGCTGCTCCCAGGCCAGCTCTCTGCATTGTGGTGTTTCCAGAGTAGGAAAGTTTGCTCTGTCTTTCATTCTCAATGTACAGCTGGCCCTCTTGTTTGCAACAGCAGATCAACCTATGTGGGCCATGCTTCCTAGGATATCTGCCAACACAAGACTTGAGCCTCCTGCTCTCCTACAGCTCTGGCTCCAGGGATAAAGCATGTGGACATGACAAAGATGTCTCTGCCTGCTTCCTCCCAGCAAGAGCTCTGCTACAGTTGAAGCTCCATTTGAATGCTGCTCTAGGTCCACACAGTGAGCACCCTCCAGATCTCTGTGAAGTTCCCACTATTCCTAGGGTCCAGGAGTGCATAGTACAGGTTGCAAGGCTTAGCATACCAAGCTCTTATCCACGTTGCAAGCCTGGTGAGTGATTCCTACTTGCTAGGTTTCCTGATATGTTTTTCCATGTCCAAATGCTGCCCACAACCTGTCTGGAGAGCCATTCCCCACAACCACCTTGTACACTTCTCCCAGCTGTCTCTCTCTTGGGACCCACATGCAGAGTGGATATTTTGAGATTTGGGATGTCAGTCCACAAGCAGCAAGTGAGCATTTACACCTGTTCCAAGCTCCCCATGAAGTTCTTCAGTGTGTGCAGGCTCTGAAGAGCTATCAGGCTGTTTCTACAATGAAGTACCTGTATATTGTAGCTACATTGCCATTACTCTGCTGAACTCTCCTCTCCTTTGTAAGGGGAGGGATTTCCCATCCTTGTTGTGAACTTTCACTCATGAAAGGGCACTTCAGTGTGGACAAGATGGCCTCGCAAGTGATGACTCCATTCTGGAGTTCTGAATACCGCTGACTCTTCAGAAGACTGGATTTGCTGCTCAGCCTTTCCCTCAGAGTAGCAACCCTTATCCAGCTAAATTCAGCTGGGGGAATTCCACCTGTAAGATGTGCAAGTAAGGGCAAAGACATCCTTTGCCTTGTCCCTGTCAAGTTTCTGCTCCCCAAGGCCTTGCTTTCTCTGTTGGTAGTTCCTGCATGCAGCAGCAAGTCTGCTCCCCATGTGTTTCGCTAAAGCCAAGATGCCCACACATTTTTTCCATTGTGAACCTGGCTTCATCCCTGCCAGCTCACGCAAGCAGCTATTGTTAAGTAATTGTTTGAGTCATCCACTGAGCCCACACCCAAGCAGACTTTTCAGATTTAGCACATGGGAGATTCACTGCTGTTGGCATGGCTTTGGGGTACCCTACCTCATGCCTCTGCCCAGGAGGATGGCAGCAATGAGCACACTCCAGATGGGCCATTTCATGCCTGTCCTTGCTTTCCCAGCCTCCAGCCACCAGTAACAGAAACTTAATGAAATACAGAAGAGCCACCAGCTTACACCCAAGCTGGAGCAAATGGTTTTCTCCTGATGCTGCTGGAGATCAGAGATATCCCTTTCTTCCCCTTTTCTCCATATCCCCACTGTCATTACCAGAGCAAATGTCAGAGCTGCTTCCCTCACCAGTAATGATGCCCCGCCCTCACCCCTACTTGATGAGTGGGCTTTATATTTGAATTTTAGTTTGGCACAGTTGCTATACCCCAACTCTAGCAATTAAAGGATTTGAGAAGTTCATTACGGAGCCCTAAGTTTTCATATGGTCATTCTAGCTGACACCACACTTTTTACCACCTTTTTACATATGCAGCCAAAATACTCGGCACATTTTCAGAAGAGGGAAGATTAAAAACCCAGCCAAAAAACCCAAAAAACCCCAAAACAACAACAACAACAACAAAAACCAAACCAAAAAAACCCCAGGAAAAAACCCGAAGTGAATTTCCAAAGTTTATAAGGCTAATACTTTATAGGGCTAGTATGCACAGGCCTGGGGCCTTCAAGATAATATAATCTAATACTTGGAGATCCCCTGATGAAAGGCACTATATATGCAAAGTGCTTTATAAACATTAATTAGTTAATGTTGAAAATTTTGCCCAGGGCAAAAAAAAAAAAAAATCCTACCAAAAATCCCCCTTCCCTCCCTCTTTTTAGTCCCTAACTATTCAAAGTTAATGATTCTGTATGTGCAAACTTGGAGCTTAATTTTAATTTCTGTTTACTTCTGGGGAGATGGAAGCACTGGAAGTACTTTCATATGTATTATGCTTCTGCAAGCATTAGTAACATGGTGGCTTCTGCTATCGTGTGCTTTAATCTCCATGAGTGAGGACATCCCAACATCTAGAGCATAACTTAGGACCACAGTATTTGCAGCAAAACTGCCCAGGCTCTACTCACTCATCCCTTCATAGTCTGTAATCCTCAAGTGAGCACGCAACCAACCCTTGTGTGAAAGTCTTTGTGACAATAGTTTCCGTTCCAGGCCACCTTTTCAAACCTTGGGCAATCAGCAGGTGGTTTCAGTGTCATCACCACATCATATGTCACCACATAATGTATGCACAGGGAGCAATGGACAAAGTAACACACATACTGCTTATCACAAAAGGAGGGAGTCTGAAGGACAGAGTAGGCCTTGAAGGATGATGTTATGTTTCAAAGTTGGTGGTATAAAAGGCAACAAGTTCTGCATTCAGTGATATTTCCATCAATGATATTCCAGATATCTTTCATCTCTCCTTCATGATCTTTCCCAGGGAAACATTCAGTTTTTAGATAATGCCAGGGGTTGTTTTCCCTGAAAACCCACATCTGTGCTGGCAGAGTAGTCCACCACAATCCATCCCATTTCTTTCAGTGCACTGTGCTCACTTCCATGCTTTGAAAAGCTTAGGGATCCTCATTGGCAACACTTTTCTCCTGAAAAAAACCTTTGCATCTCTGACAAAGCCTTTACAGAGTCCATGCAGTTCAAGCAAGTCTGCACCATGTGAGCTCCTAGTATGCCGCAAAACACCATATCAGCTGCCTGACTTGGCCTTCTTTTTACCACACCCAGCAGCAAAGGACCACAAGGCCCTTTGCCCTATGGCCAGGGTGGGTGACTGCTTCCCACCACTCTTCTCCCCGGTGCAAGGGCAGCAAAGACCCAAAGGGAAGAAGATGTGTAGTCAAACCCCTTCCCTGAAAACCTAGTAATGTCTTCTGGAGTCCTTTCTCCCTTGTCCTGTTGGAACTCCAAACTCATGCCTGTCACTCCCTGACACTGGGATAAAAGTGCTTGATGGAGCAGGAGAAACTCTATTGGCAGAGAGGCAGAATGCAACCTCCTTACAGGAGCAGGGTCTGGCCCAGCAGGGTTTTTCAGGGCTGGGTCAACCAGGTCCCCATGGCAGTGGCTGAATGCAGCGATCTTTTATTCTGCATCTGGTGCCTTCCCTCCCCGCTGGGTTTCTGCAGGCCCCTGATCTTTTCCCAGCACTCACAGCAGCTACTGCTTCCTCCCCTTTGGGGAGGGATGCTTTTCCTTTCCCTCTCCTGCTTCCTGGGTGGGGGGGGGTCTCGAGGGCTACTCTTAGCATTTTGGCTCACAGTGCCACCCTGTGAGATGTTGCTGTGCACTGGCAGCAGGACACTAAGGCAGACATTTTCTGTCTGCCTGGGCTGTCTCTGGGAGAGGCAGTATCAAGGGATGAGACCACTGCAAGGTACCACCATTTCCCTTAGTCTCAGACTTGTAACTGATATGAACGAAGTCTTAAAGTGGAGCCAGCCCAAGTGACCACAGGCCATACTCATGGTGGCTGTCTTGTGCCTCCAGCACTTAGCAGCCAGGCAGCTGCATGGCTTGGGAATACTTCTCCTTGCCAGCAGCTTGTGAAGAGGTGACTTATTGAGCTTCACTGCATGTGGGTGCAGCACTGTACTTGGCAGGTGAAATGATGGGGCCGAGGAATTGATGCATTCCCAAGGATCTCAACCCTAATGACAGCCCCCCTTTGTATCACTGGCAGCTGTTGATGGAGTCCTTGGAGAATCAAAAGCTGCAAAGGTTTGCTCTGGTATGTTCCAATCACTGCCACCTCTGGGCACAGTCAGGGTTCAGCTCAATGTCCGACTCAGGTGAGACATCTCGGGGGAGTTCTGCCTGTACATGAAAGCAAGATCAAGCTAGCAGAGAGCAATGGCTTACACACATATCTAATGCGGACATACCTGAATGAGCTAAGCCATACTTTCATCTTGTGCAGTTAGGGATGTTTAATTTTAATCCTGTGTCAATGGGGGAAAAGAATGGTAGGAAGTCCTAATAAATAAATTATGCCGCCGAGTGCTCAGATCAGCACATCCTAGCTAGAAGCAGTGCAGAAAAAGCCGCCTTCCAGCACTGCAGACTGCTTTAAAGCATCCCTTCAAATAGATGTTATTGCAAGCCAGTGATATACCAATGCTGTTGTGCTGGCTTCAGATCATGAAGCATTTGCCATTCTGAGGGCGTGTTACTCTGAGGAAGAAGCAAAATGAGAAATATTTAGTAGTTTTTGACAATCAACTTGAGAACTCTTGAAGAACACTGATTTTTCAAAATCATTGCACATTTGCTCTCAGACAGCCTGGCTGCTTTCAGGTGTATCATGCTGGGCACCTGCCAAGGCAACCACTGAAATTGCAAGTCTGCTCGGAAAATGTAGATGGGAGATTGTGATGGAGGAAACTGTCTGTGCTGCTGTTGCTGAAGTTACTGATTCTTACCTCCTCTGTTTTTAAATTACTTTGCAGCATGATTTGCTCTTGAAGAGACAGCTAGGAATGCAAGGAGAAACTGGAGACTGGAAGCATGTTTTGTATTGCTATGGGCAAAAGACTTGATTTTCCTAGGATTTCTTAAATGCTCAGACCCTGTTTAATTTCCAGAGACAACAATTAGCACAGAGGACTGTTGTGTTTAGGTCAGATACCACCAATTTCACCAAAGCTGTTGGTCTATGCCACAGCAGAATATTTGCAATATGTATTAGGAGAGAAGCTGTTTACCACCCACTGATGATCTTTTATGTGTAAAACATCCCTTTCAATTTGGGCTACAGCAGACACTTGCTTTGATAGTTGTATGAAAAAAACCCTTAACTTTGCTTTGGGATATTTATAACCAAAACATGCAGAATTATTGCAACATAAAATCTGCTTCACTGGGTCTTGGTGATATAAAAAAAAGGAAGAAAAAGAAAGAGGAAGAAAAAGAAAGTTAATATAATAAAGAAAAAAAGACAGATGAGTACATAGAACACACTTCAGATCTACAGCACTATATTGTCCCAGCAATGCCACCAATTCAATTTAAATCCTAAGGAAAAAGCTAATGCTATTGAAGCACTGCAAATTAACAACAGCCCTGGCCTTGTACATCACCCCTTCACAACAACCAGCCCATCAAACACCTTTGTGGCTCCACATGAAGACAGAGTGGAGGAAAAGTGAAATGGTTTCTCATCCTCTGCCCTGCCAGAGGCAAGTGCCAGCTCTCACTGTTGTAAACTGTAAGGCAAGGCAATCTGCAGTGCTGTGGAAAGAAAACAAATACCACAGTAGCAGGCAGGCAGGCAGACAGAATGAGACAGAGATATTTTTAATTGATGCTAGAGGAACATAAATAGATGAAGCTGGCATTAAGCAGCACAGCCCTTTTTCTCTCTCTGCCAGGTACCCATTTACCAGGGCTCATAACCAAAGGCCAACATGACATCAGAAGCCCTGTGGTGTTTTGCCTTTGGGCAACAGCCGGTAAAACTGGTTTCATCTGGCAGATGAGCATGTGAGCTGAGGTAATTGGTGTGTTCTTTTCTGCCTCAGATTCCTTATCTCATCCCGAATATTCCCATAACCTCCCTTTTTCCAGCCCCTTTTGTTTCTCAACAAAAAAAAATATTTACATTGAAATGAACAGTGGGAGCCTCTAGATTGCATCGGGAGACACAGGTGCCGGTAACTTCATGAACAAAGAGCAGCACAGTGACAGCTGCAGAAAGGATAAGCTGGAGAGGGGGGCTTTTTCTATGCCACTGTTCCTGAACAGAAGGGGTTGGAACAGACACCCTTTGATAAAGGAACCTCACTCAAAACCAGCTGCCCTTCAATTTTTCTTTTACTTCTGAGATCAGTTTGCATTCTTTTTCTGAGGTGTTTTGCAACTGCAGAATAAAACCTACCTGAATGTGATCAGAACACAATGTGAGAATCTTTCTACATGCCAAGGCTGAAAACAACCAGGGCTGCCCATTCCTAGGGCTGTGTTAGCAGTGCTTTGGCAGTGCAGCCATCCCAGGTTATGCAGAGGTTTGGGCAGGCTTCCTGCGGGCATCCCTCACATCTCTGCCTGCTTTGCTCACTGAAGAGAGCAGGGTCATGGAATAAATCCTGCCAGCAAAACTGTATTTTCTAGCATATCACTGAATGTACATTACTGGTGGTTTTGTTGGATTGTCTGTGTGGATGAGTGACTTCACCCTTCACAGCTGTTGTTTAAGGATGGCCACTGCGTGTCTGCAGGATACGTATGCTCAGAACATTGCTATGAGGCAGCACCACAGCCAGGTAATGACTGGGTAATCTGAGGGATGGGACAGAGATTTTTCACTTGTTTGGAACATATGAACCTCTATAAACTTCCCCTGGACAGAAGCTGGAAGACAAAAAAATGTTTTCTCCTTCGTGCCTTTCCAATATACTACTGTTATGTATAAATATGGCAGACGGACTGGGCACCATGCCTGCAGGGACATGCTAGGGCTAAGGTTTTGGCTCTTACACATTGGCTCAAACCAGGTGGGATGCTGCCTCCATCTCTGTAACTCAAGGAAATGTGGCCTGCTTTTCAGAAATGTTGTTCTTGCTACTTATAGGTCCCTTTGGAGCTGGGAGATGCTGGAAGCATGGAGAAGCTTGGGAAATCTGGCAATAGACAACCCAGACACTTGGGTTTAGCCTCTCATATTTTGAATGTTCTCTCTCTTCTCCTATGGAAATCACTGGTGAAACTTCCCACTAAAGTGAAGCTGGATCACAGTCTGTTAATGTTGACATATTAAGAGGGAGAAGAAAATGCAGAACATATGATAGAAAAAAGAGCCTCCAACCTGCTAAACAAGGCTAAAACACAAATCTGGTGGTTATGTTAAACAGTCCAAATGAAAGTTATCCAAATGTACAGGATTATAGGAGAAGAAAGAAAACAGACAACTGGAAAGAGATGATGAAAAATGGGCTGAGGGAGGAGGAAGATATAAAAGGTGGGAAATTAATTGGAAAATCCACTTGGGGATGAGAGAGAAGCCGAAGATGATGTAGAAGGAGGACACAAGTGTAGGAAGATTGGTGTGAAACACAGGTAGTTCTGGGTGCAGGCACCAACACGGGGGCTTTGACATCTGGGTCTGAGCCTCACAGATGACAGGAAGAAACTCCTGGAGGAGCATGTACACCTCCAGAGAGGCTGGAAAATGCCTGAGCTCCTTGTAGTCTCTACGGAAAAACAGATAAGGGAGAATGGGGCAGGGAAGGAATGGAAGGGGGTCCCTTGTCTGTCTGGCCCACCTCGCTGGATGTGCCCCGGAGACCAAGCCTGGACAGGTGCTGCAGGAGCTCCTGCTTTTACCTGAGGGGCTTCAGGGTTTCCAGTAGGACTGAGAAGCCCAGGTCAGAGATGTGGTCCAAACAGTGAGCAAGGCAAACCAGGTGACTCCTCCAGTACATCCCCCTGCCCAGAGACACACACACACACACATACACACACACAGAGCCCTCTTTGCACCACCCTGCTGCTCCCAGCCCACAGTCCAGCACTGCAGGGCTACCCAAGACCTGAGCAGGAAGTCAAAGGGCTACAGCCTGTGCTGCTCTACCCCCACACATGGCACATAGATATTTGGGAGCCAGAGGAGGCTTCTGGGGAGGCTTCTGAGCTTGTCCAGGAAGATGGCTCTTCCCACAGACCCTGCCCCACCGTGACTGCATGTGATGCTTCCTGTCTACCAGGATGTAAACCAGGTCCACCCAGACAAAGCTGGGAGCACTGTTGTGATTTCTGCTCCCATCCCTGTCCTCTCTCTCCTGTTTTGGCCACAGTCTTAGCAGCAGAAGGACATGTCCCCCACTGCTTCTCCCTTTGGTGAAATACTAACCAGCACACCACTTCAGCAAAAAGACAAATGCCTCAGGTTCAGAAAACACATTTTGGACTTTCAAAAGTGAAATGAGGCAGCTGCCCATTGTGGGCAATTTAGCTTAATGTGATATTGAATTCAGCTGTTTAATACACCCAGATGCTCCAGCAGTGAGTGTATTAAAACCCCCCAACTTCAATAAATAATGAAGATGTGAAGAGTTTTTTTTCTGTTTGTTTTTTTTTAATGAAAATGGCAAAACCACTAATTTGCTACTGTACATCTGCATCAGTTATTTAACATGACATCTTGCTGTAGTAATAATCCATCAACATCCAGTATTACATATGGATTCATAAAAAGATTTATGCTTATGTTGGTACTTTTGCTGTCTGCCAAACTAATTATATACATTTTACAATAAATTATACATACTGAACTGAGAACCTGCTGTGCTAATTGCTCACATTTTTGTAGGTCATGGAGTGTTTTTTTCATTTTAAGCATATTGAGAACATGGCAGAAGAAGATGCTATGTCTTCAGTTTTTCAGAGCTGAAAAATCAATATTTAGCCCTACAATAAGTAAACCAGCCCTACAATAAGCAAAATAAACAAGAAAAATCAGGAAGAAAGAATCTGGGGGAAGCTTTCTCTGGTGTGTTCTTGCCCTTCTGTGTCTTCACTTGGTGAGGTATGGAAATACAAACACAATTTCAATACTGTGAGTGTCCCGTGAAACGAAGACCAAACTTCTACTGTACCAAAAGCTAAGGGCTCCCTGAAATGCCTCACCAGATCAGGACCCCTCAAGGAAGATATGAAGGAGCTTTGCATCTGCCTTTCTTGAAGTTCTTTGTTTGCTCTTCAGCAGCAGTGACATGTAATTTTGAGATTCAGCTGCACTGTTCACAGAATTTCTGTGAGTAATAATTTAAATATAGTTTATTACATTAAGCCCAGCACTTCTACCCAATGGCTTTCAAGTCCCATTAGGACAGAATTCCCATTCTTCTCCCTACTGAAAAAAACATAAAAGATCATTCTTGACTGAAAAGAAAAAGAGGACAGAATTAGAACTCCAGATAATATGACAATGGCATCAAGTAGAGGCAGGGCCACATTTCACACTGCCTGAGGAATCTTTCACATCTCAGTCAGTTCAGTCTTCCTGGAAATGGTTGATATTGGAAGAGGCCTCTAGAGATCAGCTTGTTCATTCCCACCTGGCACAAACAGGGCACCTTGAGCCCGTTGCCCTGTGACTGTGTCTGGCAAGGACTGTGTCCAGATGCCTTTTGATCTCCAGGGGACCCAGAGGATTTGCCTGATGGTGGAACAGAGAGCTGGGCACCCAGAGCCTCTCAATGCCAGCAGCACCTCTCCCAGCCCCAACAGTGAGTACAGGCACTGCCCTGAGCTGCACCCCCTCTTGCTGCTGCACGGTTACAGCTGTAACATTTTTTGGGTAGTTTCTCATCGCTGGTGCTGCTCTCGCAGCTCTCACTCACACTGCAAGGCCCCATGGGCTGGGGAGGACACCACCACAAAGGCTCCATGGTCACCGCATCTGCTGTGTGGAGCACCAGCTAAGGCTGGACCAGAACAGGCTGCTGAGACAAAAATAAAGCCAATCCAAACACTGAGGACGAGTACAGTAATTTTGTGTGTATAAGGCACACTCTTTTGATTGAAATTGTGATCGAAACCCAGAAGTGCGCCTTATAGCCGGTGCGCCTTATATATGGACAAAGTTCAGAAATTTGCCAACCGGCAAGTGTGAGCCCGCGGCAGCCCCGAGGAGGGGAGCCTGCCCAGCCGTGTTACTAATTCATTACTTTGTTGCACACAGATCCTCACTGAAAAAAAAAAGTGTGCCTTATATGCCAGTGCGCCTTATGTATGGACAAAGTATGGTAGGTTGCCGGTAACCCGGGAGCGCACCTTATATGCTGGTGCGCCTTATATGCGTGAAATTACTGTGAGTGCCCTTTTTTTTAAAGACATGCATTGAAAGGGGTGGTTCATCTTGTAATGCAGCTGTTATCAGGCCAATAAGAAAAGCAACGAACAAAAGCAACAACCAAAGACGTGGCTAAATCTCTCAAGTTGAAAAGAAAATATGTACTTTTTAAATGAAGGCATATTAGCTAAAAGATGAGAGGAAAAAAAATCCTCCAAAGATAAAGATAACATTCACTATGTATGTGTAGGAACATCCTGGTCCTCATCATGCTACTGTCCCATATCACATGTTTGATGAGGAGATTAGGAAAAGACCCATAGCAGATACAACAGGGAACAGGAAAGCAGCATTTCCTAAATACTTAAAAAATCTGTACTTTTTAACCCTAGAAAAACAAACTATATGCTGTTCTGATTGATTCATTATCTCAGCATTGCCCTTTGGGCTCAGGGGATATGTTAACATTAAGCAGGTAAATACTTAGGAATAATTTAAAATAGAGTCAACAGCTGCAGATCTAACTGAATTCTGCTGTGGGATGGTGAAAAAGACAGAAATGCTCTATTAAATTGAGAGAAAAAGACAGTGGTGTTCAAATGTGTTAGTGAGAAGAGGCTGAGACTCACTGTGGCTGTGAATTCTCTGCCAAGCTGGAACATGAACATCATGGTGCAATTGGTTTGGTCTCACAGAGAAGATCCTTCCTCAGAGGACATTCCTTCCCTCTCCAAAGAGCAATGGAGGATTTTTCCCTTTCATTGAGGATCAGATCAATCAGAAATTAACTTATATGCATGAAACATGCTAAACCCACCATGTTCCATGCACTGTATTTGGTTTTCCTTAAACATTATTTCTTTGTACTTCTTTGCTAGCCTTCAAAGTGTGCCAAGTACTCTGCTCATGCAGTATCTGGTTTCAGGCAAACCAGCATGGCAGTTTGCCTGAGCTGAGAAAATATGCTTGAAGTCGGCATTCACAGGCAGCTTCAACATCCTAAGGAAAATGCTTTGTTTTTGTAGCCTGAAAGTATGTCACAAACATGAATAGAATTATACACTCACTCTCCCTCACCCTCAATCCTCTTTACCTGAGGAAAAAATTATACACTTCCAATTACAGGGCCAGTTAAAATCAATACAAAGGTGGGAGAAAACAGATCATTTTTCTTATGGAAGTAACTGTTTTCATTAATTTTTCATTAGTCCTGCTTTTGTTGTGCTATCCATCACTGAAGAAGCTGGTATGCAGTAGATTACATTTAGGTTATCTTACATGCTTCCAGGATTTAGTAGATATTGCCCGATAAAGCTGCGAGCTTTATGACTTTAACTTACATCTATCAATAATGCATCAGAAGAGAATTCTTCTGCAGAACAGCTGTCCCTGAGCCAAGCAGCTTTCTTCTGGAATAGCTGCACTGGTTACAGCAGATATGATACCACATCTTTTAAACTACTCATCTAACTGTGAGAAAGATGAGCAGATGCTTAAGGAGGAAGATAATCCATGAGGGTTTGAGCCCTAGTTTCCCACTGTTGTCATTTTTATTGTGGAGCACTTGAAGCTGGGAGCCAGCTGTGCCTTGCCCCATCTCAACAACCACACCTGAAAAACATTCCTGCCATCCTGGCATGCAGCAGGATTTTGTTGTGACCACTGTACAAACAAACAAAGCTCTTTCACCAATTGCACTGGAGCTTTCCCCTTCTCCCATTTTAATGCCTGAGTTCTGTGTTAAGGAACATAAACAGAAAATTGTACTCTACTACTGAAGAACTGAGCCAGAGAAATTAAATGAAGTAGACCATCAGTAGACTTCACTTAAAACATGTAAGATAAAGGAAATTTTACTTCATTTAATCTATTTCTCTCTCACTTTGGAAGGAATTAGAAAAAGAAATCAGAAAGTGAGCCAAGCCCAACATGGCTGTAATGCTAACATTTTAAACTCATTCAGACATCCCAACAATTCCTTCTATGTGCTTGAATAGCTTCTAATTCTCAACTTTAAAGAAAAAAATGTGTCACAGTTCTTCAATTTCCACCTTTCTGTACTGCAACAGAGCTTGTGGAAAAGGACAGCTAAGCAGGACACCCAAGTGGGTGACAGTCAAGCTTCTTCAGCCTCCACAGCTGCAAGGTGAGTTTATTGCTGCCTTCTTCCCTTAGAAGTAGAGAGTTGCTTAATTGAAGGTCTGTACAACGCTTTGAAGAGACCAAGCACTGCATTAGCACTGAAGTTATTACTCTTGAGCCCAGGCACAGCCCCTAGCAGAAGAAAAACAAACCTACTAAACTGGAGAAAGAGAGGGGAAGAAATGCACAGCTGCTTTTGGTTTTAATGTAAGCCACCCAGAACTGAAATATTTATTCAGAAGCAGCAGGGATTAGTGAAGTCATGGCTCCAGATCTTCAGAACAAGCACCCATGCTCTGCTTGTTTTGCCTTTTGTTTTTGCAATTTCTTGGCGGTTAATCAAATGAAGTATCAAACATCCACTGGTGAGCCTCACTGAGCCCTCTGGTTTGAAGTCAGAATGAATGCAGTTCATGAGTTTAGGGGACTTCACCACATGCAGTTTTTGTTTTAAGTCAATGTCACCCTGTCTTTTAGACTGCATCCTAATGGTAAGGAGGCAAGGCCAGCCATCCCATGCTTCGCATTTTCCTTGGGAAAATTATTAACAACACTGACAAACTACATAACAGAAACCACAAGACCATTTAGGGTTGTAGATGAGATCATTTATCAGTCCAAACTCCAGAGCACAGAGACAAATCTCCCTTTCTCCATGTCTCCTCAGACCAGCAAGCTAGAGCTGTGCTCTGAGGACCACAGGACAGGATTCAATGGGCTGGGCTAGGGCACCAGCACTCCATGCTCCCCAGGAAGCACAAATCCAGCCTGCTCAAACTAGCAACAGCCTCTCCAGAGAGAATTCATGTATATAGGGCTTCAATGAGGCTGAGAGAGAAAAGTCTCATCAACCCATGCTTCCTCTGACCTGCAGTGGAAAATACTGTATTTTTAGAAGTAAAAGAGATGACATACTGTTGCTGTGGATGCAACAGCACTGACAGCCCATGACCACACTGCACCCCTTTCAGCTTCTGATTGGGGTGTGAGACAAGTTCACCATGAGTGTGGAGGGCAGAAGATGGGATCTGCCCCATAATCTCTGACATCACCTAAAAAATACGATACCCCTATTATTTTAGGGGCACAGGACTCCGATTAAGTCCCTAGTCAAAAAAGGTGGGGGGGAAAAAACCAAAACAAAACCAACCAAACAAACAAAAACCCAAACAGATTCAAGGAGAAGTGGGCTTTTCTCCATTTGTCAGAGGACATTTCCATTTCTGGAGCTCTGACTTATGCAAACAGAAGATGCTTCAGCAGACTAGCACTAGGGTTTCCCCACAGCATAGATGTTAACATCCTGGTTGCCAGCTAGCAGAGCTAACTCAGCTCACAGGAGGATGAAATTGTGTACTGCATGCCTGTAATTTTTCTTTTTAAGAAGAGTTAGGGCTATGATTTTAGCAGTTTCAAATAGAGGATCCCATATGCTAAGTCAGTTTTGGGGTCTTCAAAAAAACAAATCAATGGGGCAGCAGCCAAAGCCAACATTGGGACCAGTGCAACATATTGATTTTTGGTGGTGGTGATCCCTTCAGACCCTCAAGAAATAATAAACCATTCAAACTGAAGTCTGAGAAAAAGCAACTGGTCCACAGGCCCTAAGGATGTCTTGGTTTCATTTCCACTGTAAATAAACCTCAGGCAGCTTGAATGCCAACATACAAATACCAGTTGTCCGTAGAAATAATTCATAATATAGAATTCCACAGTGAAGAAATGACAGATGGAAATAAATGTTTTTATTTCTCTGAGAAACTGACCATCGATCAATAAAAATGCTTTTCTCATCCCCCCAAATCCAACCCTTCCCCCCAAGTCTTGCAGTGGAAACATTAAAGAAAAATTCACTTGACAAGTCATTTGGATGGCAGTAAAAACCCTGTAATTAGTATAGAAATCAATTTTTAAAGCTTGCTGCAAAAAATTATGCTTATGAACAAAATGTTTGACTTCAAATTGAATTCAGTGCCTGTTCAGCATAAAGAAAAATAATTGAATGGGTGGCTCAACTTTCATGTTTTCAGAGTTTACTAAGTTTTCCCCATTGGTTTTTGTTATGCATTTTAGTGGGCATCATAAAACAATGCATCAACTCGACTTGCTTGTGCCAGTCAAGCACTGAGATGATCAGCTTCCTTCTATAGATGTGTGGCAATGGAGAGAAAAAACATTCAAACTGCCTGGTTAGTATGTACCTGAAGACAGAATAAATTAGCAGCACCGATTTACCAGTACTGGTTCTGGAAAGAAAGATTAACCCACTGAAAAAGCAGGACTTCACCTTCACTTTCTCCAGCACGGAGTAAATTACTCAATCTTTATTGGGACACTCAGTTTTAAGGTTCACCCAAGCATGCCGGGATCCATACCTACATTACTGCTGTTTGCTACATTGAGGAGGCGATGGGAAGAACTAAACCCTGGGTCGATGGCTATTGCAGAAATCCAGCATTAGCATTACCCAAGGAAAAGGTGAGGACCAAATTCCTCTGCCTGTGTCTCACTGTGGGAAGAGGAGTTGGTGCCATCTGCAATCTCTGCACGCCTGCAGGAGTTCTCCTGGCAGCTGCTTAACCAACTTGCTGAAGCACAGCATTGGCAGCTACTGCTCACTGCAGCTCTTCTTCTTGTTATTAAATACAGCACCACTCATGGCATAAAATGGAGTCAACACTTTCTAATAAAAAATTAGATAAATTTAGATGTCAAAATTACTAACCTCCAGAGACAAGCTGACACTAATCTGGTCCTTCTTGGTCCCCCCCACTCCCCCCACTTTTCTGGAGAAATTGCTCATTTGTTTGTTGATCAGTTTTTCTACAAAACATTTTAAAAACACATGGTTATAAGCCTCAATTGCAAACAGGACTAATCTCATTTACTCTCTAGAAATCTACAGCCAGTTTATTCCTGCATACATTTTTCATCAGCCATTACTTTGAATATTCATGACCTCTTACTCCATAAGCACACTGTAGCTGCAGAGACATTTACATTCAGGGTCTCAGAGTGATTTTTGGCTCCACCAGCTACAAAAGTAGGCTTGGTGAGAGGACAACCAGCCAATTGAGGGAGGAGCACAGTGGTACCTTCAAGGTCATTGACTTGGACAGGTACACGCTGAGCACGCAAAGCCACCAGCAGAGCATAACCTGCTGGCTTTGGGAGTCACATGTTGGAAAGTGTTAGAAGCAAAGCTCCTCACCTTCCACACCCTGCCTGTGCAGAGGCTGCAGGCACTGTGGGCCCTGCCAGCACGGGGGGGACACTTTTGGGACTGCTGGTGCTCCTGGCCAGGCAGACTTATGTGCCTGCTTGCTGAGGAGCGGGGAAAGGAGCTGCACTTCCCCCAGCTCCAGCCTGCACTGGGGCATAAACCCATATGCACAGATGAGGGCCAGCAGGGCAGGTCTGGATGTGGGAATACCTTTGGGCTGAGCAGAGAGGGTAAACACATCCCCAGGCACACTGTGGAGGCCCCAGAAAGTGTAGCTTCACCCAGATGCACGGGAGGATTTGTGCAGCAGTCTCTGAAGAATCACATCACCTTGCACCGGCACCTATATACTCGCAAACCCATGGGGTCTGGCATCTTTTTGGACATCACAAGTTTCATCACTTCCAACGTTTTGAAGATCTGTTAAAAATATTTATTTCCCTGGGTTTTAGCTTTCCAACTTCTATGCAGACTAACAACCAAATTGTGGGCAGTAAGAGCAAGCATTTGTTTATTTTGTAAGAGGACTTCTTGCTGCTAATTGAAAACAAGCATTTTCAATGAGGCAGCTGTTTCAGTACTGTGAATAGACAGATCAGCATCACATTGAAGATCTAATAACCCACTAATGAACCTTAATTTTTAGAGCCCCCTCCCTCACCCATTTTCACATTTCAGCAATTCCAAACCATTGATATGTGCTGCCAGTTATTTAAAGATGTCCTCTGATATCTTTTAATAAAAAACAGAAAAAATGTGGTATTTCTTTTTTAGTTATCAGACTACATTAAAAATCTTGTTACATGTATCTAACAGTTCCTTTTTTCTTTTCTTAAATAAATAGCAAAGTGTGACCAAAATGACCAATGGAACCCCAGTATCATTGCATTGATAGAAACTGCCATACTGGGATGAACATAAGAGTCATTCTGTCATTCTGTGTCACAGAATATGACACAAAAACAGACTTTGGAGGAAAGGTGGTGCTTGCTGGTGCATCAACCCATGAGCAGTCCGTGCAGTGGCATTGGGATGTGGTGCTTCTTCAAAATCTCACAGGTCTGGAGCTGGTGAGGAGACCTCAGTGAGACTGTGCAAGAAAGCAGCTGGCAGGATATCTAATGCAGGACGTGGATTTAGTGCCTGCTGCCAAGGGACACGCAGTCACTGAGTAACACAAGAGCTGGCCATGTCACTCTCTAGGCAGAACACTGGCTTGAAATGAGGGAAATGAGCAACCTGAAAACGAAACAGGCTGACTAATGCTCAGCAAGACAAGGGCTTGGAGAGCCAAAGCTTCCAACTCCTTAATCAAGGGGGAATGACGCAAGGATTCACAGAACCGGGTGTCATTTTCTGATTGATTTCCCCGGGCTGAGCGGGTGTTATTTTCAGTCTGACCAACAGGTTCTCTTCCAGCTGGGACAAAGCTTGAAAGGGACAGCACTGAAGGAACAGCAGCCACATGCACCACACCAGAAGATCCCTCAAAAGCCTCTGCTGCCTTTAACTCACTCCACCCTGTGCAGGCAGCACTGCCCGCCCACTGCCTTGACCCCCTACATGCTGGAGTGCAATGCAATCCCACCTTTCTGCTTCTGTTGGCTCAAACCAGACCCTTGTTATTTTAAACAGGAGTTTATTGTATTTAATACATTATAAAATTTGAAAAAATTGTAGGAAAGCAGCAGATTCAAACCAGAGCATCTCTACCAAATATTAATTATTCTGGCCCCCTTTGAAAAACACAAAACAAAACAACAAAAAAAAACTCATTCAAAAGAAAAGTTAACCTTTCACATCTGTGAGGGCAGACAAAAAGTGTGCGACTTCTGTACAAACTACATTTAAAATTTCAGCTTTCCAATGCAATGGATGGTTGTCTCCTGACCACCTGCCCATCCACCTCTAAAAAAGACAGACATAAACCTCCATATGCAAATAAAGTTGAATCAAAGTGTGTACACATTAAAAAGTGGATGGCTGTTTGGCAATGAAAATGGGTGAAGAGCAGTCTATGGATCCCCCCCGGCAATGGCTTGTACACCGTTAAGTGGGCCTGGGAATGGCCTAGGACACTTAATGGCCATCACAGCACCAACCTCATCTACCACATTTTGTCATTGCATTTCCTACCCTTTGACATATACATACATATATATATGTACAGACATACATATACATACATATTTTTTGTGTGTGTGTGTGTTTTCTTTTACACCTTGAGGTTATTATTATTATTATCATCACTACTATTCCAAGTGTTCCCATATGAATTCAGGTGTGGTCTCTACATTTGATATAAATGTGTCTTTTATTCAATTTTAATTCCAGGACTTGTTTGGAGTCCAAACTGCACATGAAATGTCCCCCTTTTACTTTTTTTTCCTCTTTGTTTTCTTTTTTTTTTTTTTTTTTGCATAAAGAAACATGTCCATTTTAGTCCAGAGGCTCTTGCTTTATTCGAATGACAGAGGGTGCACGAGATGTCCTTCTGAGTTCTCGTCTCAGTACGTATTCACTGAATTGGGAAGAGTCCACCCCACCTCCACATGAGCCAACAATCTCAAACCCTCTTTGCTGTAACCTCTCAAGTACCTGCAAAAAAGAGGAAACAAACACCAGTGTAAATAAACAGACTATTTGCTGTCCAGTCATAATAGCTGCTGTTTTCAAATGGATTCAGCTAGGGGGAAAAAAAAAGTGGCTACATAGCTTAATTGTGCTGGATTGATTTCTGCTATGGCCACTGAACAGAGAAAAAGAAAAAATGAAGAAAATTTTATTTTATGTTTTTAGTACTGCCAACAAATCCAGTCTTCTTCTGGCCACAGAAACATGACTAGAAAAACACACTCTCTGCTTCAGAGAATTTACAACACAAAAGGGCAAATACATGATTGCACAGCAGATGCTGAGCAAACACCTCAATGAAATGGTAACAATGTAGATAATATTGTCATAATTTCAGAAAACCTACCATGATATCTACTAGAGACTTAAAAACCAACTCTTTGTTACTTTTATCACCATCTTGCCCTGTTCTGGGCTTTCTTTGCCTCACCTGTGAAGGAGACTTCCTGGGATTTACCAGGATCAGCCTGACAGCTACCAAGGCCAAGGAAGGGGCTGATGCTCCTGGACCCCAGAGAATGTGGAACTCACAAGGGTTATGCTGGAATGAGGTGCCTACCATGGCTTTCCCAGCTGTTTCACCAGTTGTCAAATTGGCTTGCATAAATGCTGGGACAACACTGGCAAGCAGAACAGCAGAAAGCTGCAAAGGACTAGGGCAGGGGAAGAAGCAAGCTGAGGTTTAAAAATTCTTTAAAGAAGACATACTTAAAGAAGACGTCTTCACATAAAATGCTTCAGGTTGGCAAATGTCTTTCCAAAGTACTTGAGTATGGCTAATTACACAGCAGTCATATCAAAATGGAAAGGGGTAGGAAAAAAGGCATGGAAACAGTGATCAAAACACATGTGATCTTTAGCTTTTAACAATATATGCCAAAATCCCCTGCCCCTGCCCAAATGTGTTGGTGCAAAACAGAACAGGAGAACTTGGGTCCTGAGAGAAAATGTGGTGGAAGCAGCTCTGGAAACTAGCTCAGCCCTGGACAATCCATTTGGTCTGTACCTCACTCTTCAGGTCTATTGGTAGTTCTTGTCCTGTCTCCCATTTTTATTAGTACTGGGAGATGCTTATCCTCCCATTTATGAGTGTGGGATCATTACCGCTCTTGAATCCTGTATGTATTTTGCCACTCTGACTCAGGTTTTTCACATCAGTAAATATGCTTTGTAATTCTTATTTGTGTAACAAAATTGTAAGCATCAGAATAAGCGACAAAGTGCTGAAGGATACAACTGCCTTGATAATTATCATATGGTGCAGCTAAACAGCCATCCTTGAAACTCCTTTTCAGTTGAAATCTGACATCTAAGGCTGTCTCAAATTTGCACTAATCTCTATGACAAAACAATTCTGATGGTTCAGCATGACAGTCAAGGCCAGTAAGAGACAACTGCCCAAGCACAACATGGGTTAGACAGGTCTAGATAGGTCTGTCTAGACCCTTGTGTTAAGTGTTAGCACAAGTGCAGTGTCCAGCCAGCCTTCAGAGCGTGCCCCAGTGCTCAGCTTGCTTCATCTGGAGAAAAAGTGTCTCAGAAGGGGTGACCTCCTACAACTACCTGAAAGGAGTCTGTAGCAAGGCAGGTGTCAGGCTCTTCTACCAGGAAACCAGCAACAGGTCAAGAGGAAATGGCCTCAAGATGCACCAGGGGACATTCAGGTTGGGTTGGACATCACAAAGAATTTCTTCACTGTGAGGGTGGTTAAGCACTGAAATGGACTATCCAGGGTGGTGGTAGAGTCAGCATGCCTGGAAATATGCAAGAAATGACTGGATATGGCACTTAGTGCTGTGGTTTAGTTGACGAGGTGATGTTTGATCAAAGGCTGAACTTGTTGATCTTGGAGATCTTTTCCAACCTTAATGACTCTGTGATTCTCTACCTGGACAGTAGAGACCTGGGATCTGGCAGATGAAAAGATGCCAAGCTCAGGTTGCAAGCCTGTTCTGTACAAGAATTCACTCGTGAGCCTGCAGCACTTAGGAGGTATGTTTAAACTAAGCAGCATTGATTGTGCCATTGATGATTCCATATTGGAAATGCTGGCCATGAGGTTGGTTACTTTTAACCAACAAAGGATAAAAACATAACACGAACACTGAAGTTGATTATAACTATTCCAGGAGTTACCTGCATTTGTCTCCCAGTTTTTTTTCTTATCCATTTCATAACATCTACTGATCTTGGACATTGCTACATTGCATCATAGAACACTTTGTGTTAAAAGGGACCTTTAAAGATCAGCTTGTTCAACCCCTCTGATGCCTAGAGGAGCTGAAACAGAGGCTCCACAGAGTTAAGGGGAATAAAATGGATATTTATGGGAGGCCTTCAAAGGCCACACCCTGGCAGTACCAGTTGTGGCCCCTGCCTGGATGGCTCCAAGATGGAAGCAAAAGAGGGCTTGGTCACACAATCTCACATCTTTATAGATTTTAGTCCATTTGCATACAGGAGTCAATTGTCCAATTAATAGTCTCAAATTGTCAAGTTTCATCCTCCTTGCTTACTTGCTGGCCTGTCCTCCTCTCTTCACATTGTTTATGCTTAGGGCCTGAAGTTTGAAAAGACTGTCCTTCAGTCCTTAGCTGGAATAGGTTTTTGTCTTCACCATCCAAGTACAACAGAAAAGCACACCCGAGCAGAACAGAAAAACTTAAAACTTAAGGCATCACCTCTGCAATGAGCAGGGACATCTTTAAGTAAATCAGGCTGCTCAGAGACCTGTCCAGCCTGACCCTTGAATATTTCTGTGGATGGGACATCCACCACCTCTCTGGGTAACCTGTTCCAGTGTTTCATCACCTTCACTGAAAAATTTCCCTCCTTTTATCTAGTAAATATCTACCATATTTTAGTTTAAATCATTACACATTGTCCTACCAATTGCAACAAGCATCTACTATGCTATAAAAAATCAGGAAAAAAACACAAAAGTGAAAGGTTTTCCCTATGACCACAGAAAATTCTAATACTACTGTAGTTTGTTTGCAAAGAGACTTGGTGATACATGAATTAAATGGAGAAAGGCAACTCAATACATAGAAGTAAATAACTTGCTGAAAGCCTCCAGCTGATTCTGCTCACCAAAATGCGCCAGTGACATGGAACAGGGTCAGCCCTTTCAAAACGGCTCCCTTCCAAAACATGCACACGTGGCTCCCTACCTGAACTGAGTTGAGGTGACAGTATCCGTTCAGTGGGAATCGGATGACGTGTGTGGAGTCGTGGTTCCAGCCAGCATTGACAGAATTGCACATCACATCCCCGATCTCTGGGAACACCTCCTCTATCAAGGACTTGTCTCCACTAAGCGTAATCCTCTCGCCGAGATCTGGGGCAACTCGCACCACCAGGCACTCGCAAGACTTTGAGAAGCGCCCGCTCTCCCGGTCCTGTTTCCACCGCTCCATCTCTCCCAGCATGGGCTGAAGCTGGAAATACTTTGCTTCTTCATATAGCAAGCTGTAGTCCTGAAAGACAAGTACATTACTGTGCACAATTAAGAGAGGCATTGCTGATGTGGTGCTTAAGGTGCATGGGTAGTCAGGTCAGCTCTGCTCTAGGTCTGGAACCCTTCCGATTGAGCTCCTAATTACTGTGTAGGAAGGTGTAATAAAGTAACAGTGCAAGCAAAAAAATAACCATCAGCCACTTAAAAAACAATGAGTGTAGCAGCACTTGTAACAGTAGGGAAAAGCTATGCTTGCTCAACTCCCTTCTGCAAAAAAAAAAAAAAATCACACTTTTCTCCATATTTCATCTCCACAGTGATGTCATATAATAATGATTTCATTGAACAGATGGAACAGAATTCAATCAGGATTCAGAAAATTCATCACCAGGATCCATTGTGTCTTACAGCAATACTAGCAGGCATTGTAACAGGTATAAGAATGTAAATGAGGGAGCCTGCAATGGTTGTTAGTGTAAAATGATTCAGATATTTGCATAATGTTTCCACATATTAGTGCATTTTAAAAATTAAGTATTTTTTAATACTTGCCTATTTTGCCACTAGTATTGTTTACTACATCATCTCAAATGTCAGAGCAGAGGGAATGCATTTCTAGGCATAGCCACTGCAGAAGTAATTTAGAGCTGATGATGTGGAGTCTGCCTACTGCCATTTTTTAAATTTAAAAACCATTTTTTTTTTAAATCTTGTTTTTCTAGGTGTAAGAACATAAAACGATTTGGAAAATATTTTTACAGAGAAAAGAGATACATGAGAATTAGGGAAGAGAGAGAAACATAATGACAAGAGAAGCTTGCTAACAGTCAGTATGGTCCGGAATTTGAACTAGAAACCAAATATTTGATGAGGACACCTAAATCATGGAAAAATAAAAAAATACTGCTTACATTTATTGTGCAACAAAAAAGTAATGTAATCCATGTATTTCTAAGAAATAAGAAACACTGCTTATTTTAATCATTGTTTTTTGTACACCTCAAAGCGTAGCTGGGGAGAACACCCCTTTGAACATCACAGTTGGGCGAACTTGCCAGGAGTAACATTTTTAATTTCAGCACAGCCACAGTATATTTATGTGTTTAAAAGGCTCTACATATGTAATTTCTTAATATTCCATGAAAGATGACTTTTCCTTTTTCGTTATTTCTGATTACCTGCAGAAGTGCCGACAGCAGCACAAAGCCGTGCTAAGGCTTCAAAAGAAGGAAATGATGCTTATCTGTTAGCTCCAAACTCCCACATTATTCAGGGAGATCTATCCTTGTCATCTATGGGAACAGCGAGGATGCGTCTACACCAGATCATTCAAAGGCTGCTAAAATACAGCTCTTGAACTCAGCCTCACAGCTATTAGCGCCAAACTCCTGAAGAACTGTCTCAGCTATGAGGGGGGAAAGGACTGCACACCAGCGTGAGCTGCTCCATCCCTGCCTCATCACCCATCACCTCTCCTGTTCAGTGCCAGTTGTTGCATTTCCTGCAGTGAACCAGGTGCACTCATGTGTGATCATTAAGTAAGGATAAGGATCTGTTCTATTGAAGACACCACATATATAACCTCGCCTACCAGCAGATAAACATCACATGGATTCTGAAGCTCTGCTTCTGTAGGCTTTGTCGGACAGTGAACTACCACTAATTTGATTTGTTACTAAAAACTTAAAAAAAAAAACACAACAAAAAATCAGGCTCTTTATTAAAGTCTAAATAATAAGCACAGAACTATTCATTCCTGACTTCTCTAAAACTTCAAAATTAAACTTGCAGTATGCATTCAAGAGTCTGAGGAAGAAAAGATTGTATGACTTAATGCCCAAATATTACCATGTGTGCTGTTTATTTTGTCAATATTGTGATTTACACACCATTTTCTGAATTTCAGTGTGGGAGTGGAAACTGGAGCTGCTGCAATCACTGGGGAAGCATAAAAATGGATGAAAGGGCAAGTAACCAGCAAAGCTCATAAGCAGTCAGTTGCAGATTGTAACATTGCTTCTGTTTCCATGAGTATGGTACAACATGTAATTTCCCTAGGTCAAATCTGGCAAGGCTGCTTTATTACCACTATAGCCAGGAGGACAAATTTAATATTGATGCCACTCTAGGAAAGGAAAACACCACTTTAGCAACCCCATTCTTACTTTTGCCATGTACCACAAATCAAATACCATACCTGGCAAGTTCCCCTCCCCTATCCAGGGCTCTGCTCTGTTTCTACTACACACCAGGTACTTGCTTTACCAAGGTACATGCAAAACACCCAAGTCCCTTGAAATCTCACCTTGAAATCATCAGGAATGAGGAGTTTTGATGTCCTTAAGAAATTCAAGATATATCTGAACATCTGCCCATCTCTGTCGATGAAATAATGCTGCTTGAGACTGTCAAGGACAATGGGCTCCGTGCCATCGAAAAGCCGGCCAATTCTGGAGAGGAAACAAGAGACAAGGAGCACAGTTAGACCAAGCTCAGCTCGAGAGCTACTCAAATGGCCCAGTGCTACAAAATCCTGCCATGCAAACTTCACTGAAACAGCTCTGTGGCTTTGTTTCATTAGAAAAGGCTGGTTTCAAACCACTGTTTCGTGGTAAAAAGTATGTTGTAAGCCACATATTTTCCAGCATGGCCTCATTATATTCCAAGCAGCACAGCTGGGGAGGTGGAAGGGAAGAAGCCAAGCCAGCAGCCTCTCCCACCCACCTCACTGCCCAGTCTGTATCTCATAAGATGACAACTCCTCAATTATTTTGGACATTTCTTTTGATAGTCCCCTTCAGCACAGTCCATCCCCTCTAGAAGCTCCAACACCCTGGACTGACTCATTCCCGGGCACTGCATAGGGAACTTAATTTAGTTTGGAAACTGTACCTGGGGAATAGTTTGGCTCTTTGCTTAGTTTTCATTGTTTTTTAAACTCAGGTCACTTTTTGGATACCATTTACTGAATTTACTAGAGCAGGCACAGCTGAGGTGAGGGGCAGCATACTGTGGTAATATAAAGATGGGGTTACAGAGTTGATAAAATTTCAGTGTGAGGTAATGCTTTAATGTGAAAGTTAAATGCTTGTGGCAGGTGTCAATCAGAACACTGAAACAATACAGAAAAATTCTCAGCTTTTAGACACCACCCACTGACCACCAGAACCATGCAGCCACCTAGAGAGCCTTCGCTTGGCAACAGCTCCTGCAACATCAACCACTGGGTGCACATACATTTCTGGATGTGGGTCTCCCAAATCAGCTTTAGTTAGAGCAATAAGAAGGGCTGAAAATGCCAAACAAAGCCCTCAGAGTAACACTAAATAAATGTTCTGTTTCTGCACTGGGGCATTTGCAAAATACTCTTGAGTCACTGGTAGTTTCCCAATGAAATGAGCGGGAGTGATGGGCAGGTCTGATTCTGTGTGCCTGTTCATATGTCTTATGTGCAATGTGGAAGTACTTTTTGACAACAACCATGGCACACTATTTTTGTTTTGTTTTAAAAACAATGAACCCCCAGCAGCAGCAGTAAAAAAAAGCCACCAAATACTCAGAGGTGATCAGCCCTTCTGGCTGCATGAAGCATCTCAGGCTGAGAGATGCCCCATCCACTAGCCAGCAGAAGGGGATGTCCAAGAGGCAAAAGAGGCTCCCAAAGAGGAGGAGGCAGCAGGGCTTGCAGCAGGATCCCAAGGAACTGCAGAGGGGCAAGGCTCCAGGTGGCCATACATACACTGTGTTGCATCAACAGCCAAATATCCTCTCTTTGAAAATGGCACAGGCAACCCAAATTGAGTTTGGAATGATGTCTGTGCCTAGAGCAGGTATATATATATATCTATATATATATATATATATACACATATATATATATATATGTAAGCTGTGAACAGAATACAAATCTTATCTATAGTTTCTTGGTGAGAAACTAAGAGGAGACCAGGAAAGAAATAAAACTCCATTAACCCCAGCTGGCCATTTACAATTCTGTAATAAATGCCTGAATCAATTCAAGTTGCATGAAATCTGTAACACATAAAGAATTAAATATATTTTGCATCATGAGCAGGTACAGAACACTTTTTGTTTTCAAAGCCATCCCTTGAACTATTCAAGCTTTCTTCCTCACAGACTTGTTACTGCCTGCCTCGCTGCTCAAAATTTAAGCCGTGACAGCCCATATAACACAGGCTCCTGTTCACTTGGTGTATGAGCCACATTTTATGTCTAATATGGAAGTACTCAGCATTTAGAATTAATTTTCCCTTATACTCAAGCATGTCATCTTCAAATTTATCACGGAATTTACACACAAACATGTATTTGGCCAAGTCAGTCATTACTGAAATGTATAATTGTAATTGGTTTCTGCAGCATTTTCCTAGTTCTAAATTACTTATATAATTACATATTTTAAACCTCTAGGCTTTTTGTCTCCATTTTATTAATTGTTTAGAGAAGGGCAAGATAGTATCAGAGGATGGAGCCTTCTAACACAACCATAATGCTGAGGAGAGTGCTCAGCCACTGGGAGTGCTACCTGGGACCTGAACAGCTTTGGGAATAGGCTGGAAACATTAACAGAAAGCACTGCCTTAGTGCTCTGCTGCTCTGCAGCAGCAGCAGCAGCAAAATCCCAGGAACTGCAAAGTCCATATTTCCTCCTGACTCCCCTCCCAGGATCACTCTGCAATACATGACTGCACTTTACATATTAATACAGCATTGGAAGGGAAGACCCCCAGCAGAGAGACTTCTGTAAAGAAAATTAAAATATTTTTCCATTTCAGATGTAATGTAGAAAAATGTAGATTCTGGTTGCCTTCATATGTCCTTCAGGGAAAATCTTGGGATCCTGTGGGATCCAAATCTGGTGGCATAGTCCTGCTCCTAATCTGCATTTACACAGCAAATGCTACACAGCAAGGAGAGGAGACTGGGCTATGCCAGGATCTGGGGAACAACCAGCATCCTCACCTTCCAGCCTCATCAGGAACTCCTGGGCTCCCAGGGGAACAGTGAAAAGCACCCTCTCATGCCTCACTTGTCACTTGCTCTGTACAATACAATTTGATAATCATCCTCCCTGCCACCCATGGCTCTGCTGGCACTCCTGCTTGGTCACACTGGGAATACACATGCTTAAGTAACACCAGTCTGCTGGCACAAGAAGGGTCTTTAATAAGGTAAGTCATAATTTCACTTCCCAAGAAAACCTGAAAGATGATCTTCTTGACAATGTTGGCCCATGATTGGCAAAGACACCTTTCTTTTTTAAATGAGAAATATGTAACAGCTAAATGGAGATTCGAGACGGGAAAGCACTTTGAAGGAGGCTTGCAAAATAAGATGATAATTATATGCAGAATTAGCCAAATATCAAGGGTAAAGGATAAGAAGTAGTCCATTTACAAGAAAATGTGCTTCTGAAATATTTAATTAAAACTAACAGGCTGGAATTTTCCATATATCAGGAAAATTAATGTCCCATGGGTTGAAAGTGCGACCTCCAATGGGTAATAATTAATGTCTGTGGCTTTAAGTATCATATTCCACTGTCAGAAATCAAATGCTTCAAGGGTTGAAAATATAACCAGTGGAAAACCCTGTTTCCATCAGAGAATTTGGTTTTACTTAAAGGACACAAACTAAGTATAGACAAGCCCTTGTTTACTGGGGAAAAAACAACAGGGAATGGAAAGATTATTGTTTTAATTCCATAAAATACTGCAGGGATGGATTTTTCTTCCCACAGATCAGCACTCCCGTAACAGCATTTCTATACCAAAAAGCTAGCACAGGAAGATGTCATAGCTTGCAGGATTTCTCAAATTCTTAAAAAAAAAGTCCTGCTTGCCAAGTATAAAAATATACTGTCTGCACCAAAACTGTATACATAGCATGTTTATAGCCTCGCTCTCTCATTGCATAAATATTTAAATATATTATTATTATACACATAAAGAAAAAGACTTCACTTTAGTATATTCTGCCTCGGCTGGAAATGTGGGAAAGCAGCAATAATTAGGAACAAGGTGGCCAGTACTAATTAAACATGTCAACTATTGCAAAACTCTCTTAATGCCAAGAAAAATGACAGTGTTCTGCAGATTGTTTTAATAGCTTCACTGGACAGAGCTAAAATTCTTCCTTTCTGTAATCAAAAGGATACAGGGAACAGGGAAAAGCTGCAAGCCTTGATGTTTGCAAACATGCAGAATATTACATCACTTTCAAACCAAGGTAGAATTTTCTTCTCTGAGAAAATGTAGGTTTCTTATAATTGGATATATTCAGTATATAATTTCTCATATTAATGTCTTTGTCAGAGGACACTACAAACTCCAAACTAACTGAAAATCTTTTGCAATAAACTACTTTCAACAGTTTTGAGCTGTCAGAGTTCCCTGCTCCCCATGTCTTTCACAGACCAACAAAAAGGGAGGAAAACTGGTGAGAAGTCCTTTTCTTAACCCATCAGAGGGGGCTGCGCAGCAGGAGAAGCATCAGTGATGCCCTGGAACCTGCAATCCCACACTAATGGCAAGATTTCTGCCTGGATTTCACCAGGCCACATATTCAGCAACTAGCAAAAAACGAAATACTCAAGAAAACACATCTTTCTCCCTCCAATAACGAATCACATGGCAAAGTAAATGGATTTTATTTGAAATCTTACTCATCTGGTTGGAGCCACTGCAGCAAAGGGATTAGGAGTTTGGTCCTTAAAAGTCAAGTGCAAGTTTTATTATCACATCATTATATTTATGTGGCTAATGGGAATGCTTATTTAACACTCTGGAGTATGTGGAGAGTGAGCTGGAACAGGCTTTTACTTTTTTACGCTGCAACTTTTTAGTCTGAGCTGCCTTTATTAATTTCTTTTCATTTTCATTTACTGAGTGCTCAAAGGCAATTTGCATAAGAGTCCATTATAAATTAGATCTGTTTAATGGTATGCTCATCTCATGGCTATTTAATTTTACTTCCTCGTATGTCTGAATTATATAATTTTGTACTGTCCCCTAGCAGCTAGTGCAGTTGAAGAGGTGTCCATGCCAGTGAGAAATGTTATCCTACCCAAAGTGGAGAATGATGAGGTGTTTTGGTTTTTTTTTCAGAGAGCCACTTTGACAGTATCAACCTGCTTTTCTTTTTTTAATAACTCACATCATTTGGATCCATAGAGACTGAATACATAGCAACCTTTATAACTCTGCATAACAAAAGTTGGCTCATAAACATAACAGAATACATTTGCACTTTTCAGTAACATATATTATGAAAACCACATTTTAACCAAATACCCTGCTGTAATCTCTTGCTCTCAGTGCTATTATAATTTGTTATTATCTTTTGCTTCTTACATTTAATTTAAGGTTTCGTGTCCGTGAGTCTCAGGAATTCCTTGGCACATACAGTTCCTACATTATGAGAAGATGCATGAATACAAATAATTATAAAGGAAAGGTAACAGGGGAAACATGTATTAAAACCTGAAAGCTCATTAAATCTTTTATAGAAAAGGTATTTATATAGGAGCCAAAATGACAGAGAAGAAGAATGTACAGGAAGAGGTATTAAAACACCAATTCTTACAAGATTAACAAAAAAGAAAGTTACATGGCATTTTAAAGAATAGATAAATACTAAATACTGAGTAAAAGGATGTCAAACCTTTGTGGAAATATTTGCTAAAGATTAAGGAACTGAATCATCTACATGGAGAAGATTTCAAACATCTTAAGATAGTTACTTCAGCATGACAATAAAATAAAAGGTAGGGGAAAGCTCAGAGGGCTCATCAAGCATTTAGAAGGAACTGAGATAGACAAAAAGTGGTGAATAATCTTAAAGGCAGAGCAAAGCATGTGAGGAGCAGATGGGAAGGATCTGAAACGATGAGTGACATGGTATCATCAGGGAACCCACCAGAGACAAAAAAAAAAAAAAAGAAAAAAGAGAGAAACATGGGATTTGCTCCAACCTGCCTGATCAGAGGCAGCATCAGGAGCAGGGATGAAAGCAAATCAGACACATTACAAAACGAACTAATAGTCGTTGGATCTAATCCAGATGGACAAACTGACACATTAACATTAACTGGAAAAGTATAAATTGCTCAACATGGTGCAGTCATGTTGCAGGAATGCTACTGACACAAGAGCAAACTACGTCTTTCTACGCCACAGATGAGCGTGGAGAATGAGAGGTGTATCCAAATGACAGCGGAACAAACATGGATACACGGGTCACAGGGAACACAGGGGTGAATTAAAAAATGCATGGCCAAGGATCCACAAGCCAGTAGAAGCACCCTAACTTGTGCTTGCCCAAAGAGGAAGTTTTTCCAAAATAAAATAAAACCTGTATTTCCCCTCTAAAGAGGTGACCTAGCTACCCAGGAGTTTCACAGCAGAACTAATGATTACACCATGAAATACAGCTAATACAGCAACTCCCTGGGTGTAGAGAACACACTGGTTGACAGTCAGTCACCCTGGTGGGATTAGGGTGCCCAAATATTCAACAGAAGCCAGTCCAAACATGTAGTCTCTGTCACAGCCTTCTCTTGGGATGTTCAAACCCTCATTCCCAAACTCAGGACCATTATCTACCCAGATACAACTGGCACTTGTAGAAATGCTGACATGTTAGAATAGAAAGGAATAAATAGTTGGGATGGGATGTTGAGAGCTGTTGACTCATGACCAGAGAACAGTTTATGCACGTAGATGGAAACCATCCTCCACATTGCAAGATGGCAACAAAGGTGAGGCCAGCAGGGCACTACCCCAGACCGTGGATGGGCCAGGGAGTTTCTGTTTACCATATTCCTTCTCTCTCTGCTTTGGTGTACCAGGGAGATGCAGACTGATAGGAGGAGCAGGGCTGAAACCCTAATCTGCATTTTTTCACACAAGGCTGGGCAGGTAAGTGTTTTAAAAGCAATTTCAATATCGTGTCAGCCAAACCGCCTGAATCTTCAGGCTGCATTACGGGCTTCAGAGAGAGAGGGGTCTATCCTCTGCTCGCCAGCTGTTCTTCCACCCCAAACCAGGATCTTTACCCCACAAACCCCATCACTTTTCAGAAAGTGAGGTTCCTCCATCTGACACACAGTGAAGTCCTGACACTTCCCAAGACTTGTATGGGCCATTCATTTAAGAGCTGGACTCAATGATCCTTGCACATCACTTCCAACTCAGAATATTCTGTGACTGAATGCATCCTTGATCCTCACAGTTTTGCTTGTCTTCAGGTATCAAACATACCGTCAAGCCCTTTTGCTACCATACCAATATGTCTCCAGAAAACTTCAGCCTTGCAATCTCCAAGCAGGTGTTTCTTCAGCCAAACCACTGTCTAAAGACTGATGCCACAGCCCCTCTCTTCTCTGGGACTTTGAGACACCTCTGGGACCAGCCGGAACCCAGAGTGACCCACCTGCCAAATCATGGAGACTGAGGGCAGCAGAGGAAGCTGCAGACAATTGCCATCATCCCTCCCATCACAGGGGGCAATTCGCTTGAGGAATTCATGAGGACATCAGGCAAGAAGGAACTGTACACATGGCCTTCCCTGCACACCCATGGGTCCATAGCCACAGCTTGACCACCAGCAGTTCAGTCTTTTAAAATGCCATCTCTGTGCTTTCTTTTCGGGCTGGTGCATGCACTGGATATACCGAAGAACAGTCTACAAGCCTTTAAGCCCCACATCTCTACAGTGTTTGGTATCTTGCACATAAGTCCTTAAAAACTTTCTAGTTTTCCAGAGCATATCAAAACCACTTTTCCTAAAATCACTTAAACCAATGAAATGTTAAATCAATTATTCATGCAAATACTTTTGCCATCTCTGTTTTTTGTAACCAAGTTTTCTTGGCAATGATAACATTTCACAGAAAAATTAACAAATACTCTCTTTGCTTGCCAAGATGATTTTACTAAGCTTGAATCCGATTTCATTGAGGTATGTTATTTGTTTTATCTTGAGGGAAGCTGCCTATTAAGTTAGTAGCAACCGTGTCCTTTTGCTTGTGTTATGGTTATTACTGAGCTATCAGGAGTACCTTTAAGTTATTAGGGTGCAATGGCAAATTAAGTACTTTGCGTCATAATTAGCTAATAACTTTTGAATTATATTTTAATCATGTTTAAGATGGTCAGGTTGGCTGTGAGTACAGATAATAGAGGACAGGAGCAAAACAGGAGTGTTTATCATTCAGTACCAAAAGCCAGAAAGTAGGTAAACCAGTGGATGCACAACATCCCAAAGGAACATATAATCTATATATTCACTGAATTTCTTCACAGGCAGTAAAAAACTGGAACTTGTGTTTAGGATCACATCTAAGTAAAAAGCAAAAATATATCCATTTCAACTCAGCCTATTTTGAGCTTGTCAACTTTATTTTTTTTTAATAAAAAGATTGTTAACAATATCCATCTTCAAATCCCTGTTGATAAACCTGTTCATGTAGATTCCACAAAGACAGGACACCATTAAAGAAGCTTGGAAAAAACTACCAGAGCCATTTCCCTTTCAAAACTCATGACGTTCAAGAAAAACTAAACAACCAACGGAAAAAACCTTTCTCGAAATAGGGGAAATCCTTTGATGTATTCCTTTGTACATCAATTTTGCCCCTCAGCTTTCATGAATTTCATTCGAACCACTATTAGCTCTCAGTATTTCCTCCATATCCTTGAGAAGACTCAGCATCAAAATTTCACGTAAGAATCACTCTGAGATTCTCCATGAAAATTCTGCCTTAGAAAAGTAGCAGCAAAACAAGTTCTACATCTAAAACCAATAGATCCCACTACAGCATGTAAATGCTTTGTAGAAGCTCTAAGGTGTTGTTAATTCTGCCCCTTTCCAGGATGTTACTTTGAGAACCTGGCATCCCACTTCACATGCCTCTTTCCCTATACATGACAACCATGGCAATGAAATCATAATGAATTAAGCTTTCCAAGATCTTCAGAACTTACACTACTCAGCCAGAAATCACATCTATGTTGTTTTGTTAACTGTTGCCTTCTGTAAGAGAAAGGACAACACGTTTCCATAGACAGGACAAGAACACACTTGCCTTTCCCTTTGCAAGAGTTGCACAAGTTAAGTTCCTCCTGCATTGCAGCCCATAAAGGCAGGAGACTGCACAATTAACCTCTGTGTGCTCTGTGGAGGATTCTACAGGAACTGCTTCCTGAGAGAAAGAGGCCCCTACTGCATTAAAGCCTAAGTAAAAGCTTCCTAAAAAATTGAATGAATAAAAATGAATAAAATTCAGAGAGACAAAGGCTTCTAAAACTTTCAGATTTTAACTATGTCTGTGCCTGTGTCCCCAGAAAACATCACCCTCCAGAGCCCAGAATGAAGTGTTCCCAAACATCCTTGCTCTTCTGCTTTCCATTAATACTCATGAAAGTCACAGACAGAGCACAACAATTTGCTGCTGTTGGCTTGTGCAGTAGAAGCCTGTGAAACACATTACCAGGTCTCAACCTAGCTGCTGAACTTGGGCTTGGACTGTCAGACAATGAATTTGTCAGGGAAGGTGGAAAATATGTTCAGTCTGCTTTTTAAAACCCCTACACAAATAGAAAAAAATACACGTACAAAGAATACTATTAAGGGAGTCAAAACAAGCTTCACAAGTTAAGATATATATGTCAAATATTAGAGATGCTCCTGCAAGTCACGTTTGCAAACCTCCCTCTGTGTGAAAGACTTTAGACTATGTCTTTAATCATCCACTCTTTTCTCACAGCACCTTGAACTTGGCACCTAAGCCAGGGATAAGCCAGGCTTGTACAGCAGGCTGTTACCCATGGGACCCCTGCTCAATCTGCTGGAGCTCTAGTGGATGAGAAAGGGACTGCAGGAAGGGAAAATGGGTAAGGCAGATGGGGGCTGACTTTGAAAAATGGACTGTTCAAGAGTGTGCCAGATTTCCTCTGTGATGCTACCACTAAGCACATATGCCTTAATTTCTTCAGCTCCTTTGAGTGAGGCAAGAAGGTATCAGACTAAGGAACGTTGTAAAGAAAAGATTCAAGAATGACTCTTCAGAAAGGACTCATAATATGCAGAAAATACAGCCCAAGGGACACCTGCTGAACTGAGGAGGAACAGGAGATGCTGATGACATGTTTAGTAAATAAACAACACATCTCTCTGCACTGAGGCAGGCAAATGTACTGGAGATAGTAGTATTACACATATACTATGAAAACCACAAAGGTCATCCTGACTGCCCAAATAAATGTTCTTTTCCTATAAAGCTTACTGTAATTGCAATGAGAGAAGCTGCAAGGCCAGCTACTCAGCAGCACATTTATTATACTTCAAATATTTGTGTTCTCCCTTACTTACTTAGCCCACCTGCTCAGAGGTTCCTCTACTAGACGGAGACCAGTACTTTCAGAATAACACCCTGGATTACAAGGTCTTCTAGAAGGGCAATCCATACAGTATAAAAGCATACAAAACAGAGGCAAGGAAGAGGTGGTTGTTATGAGCACAGAATTTAGTATGAGAAACACAGGACTGTACACTGCTCTATTTTTTATTAACTCACATACAGTACAATTACATTGCTGCGATTCCTAGTGTGGACACAAAGTGTCTATGCAGAGAAACGTGTTTATACCTGTATAACTCATTCCCATACATTTACATGTTTAATCGCTTCCATGCTAGAGGTTGAAATGATTTATGCACTTCAGTAACTAGAAAAATCACACCATTAACCAAATCAGTTCATACAAAACTTGTGTGCTGATCAGTTAAGAGGACAGGAAAGTCCACCTGAAACATCTTAGACAGTGGCTCTGAGCAATAAATAATGCTTATTGCACAGGTTAGAAATGCCAAAGCCACACCTGAACATTTTGCTGGTGGTGGGGTGATAAAAAAACACACAGATAACATTATTTCCATTGACAAACTTTACATATACAAAACAGTGGCTTTATTGTTTATTAAATTAGATGCTGCCATGGTGTAATCATCCCTGCAGCCATACCAAACCCAACAGCAGGTCAGATGCAATCCTGTGGAGGAGGTAGAGAGAGAAGAAAGAGAACTGAGACACAGCACAGAAGCAATACAGCCCCATAAACTAGTGATGCAAGGAATAATTAATCCATGAATATGAAAACAGATGCCATAACTGTAGAAAGCAAAATCTGCAAAAATATCACATGACAAAAGTAAATGTTACAACATGGTTCCTTTAATAAACAACATCCAGGATGTGATTCATCTACCTATTGCCACTTGAGATACTCTAGGGCATCCCAAAGTGCTGGGTGATGGCACAGGGACACTACTGCAGGCTTGTGCCCTGCAGGAGCAGCCACAGAGTCTGAGCAGGAACTGTGCACAGGCATTAGCTTCCCATGTCAAGGTGAGTGTATCTCACTCACAAAAATGATCAAAAACTAACTGTACCAAATTCATATATTAAACAAAATATAACATTCTTCCTAGACACTCATTTCAATTTTTAAAAAGTCAGTCTCTATTAAATAAAAAAAATTACAAATTTATATGATATTAAATTCAGAGCAAAAGTTTGTGGTGCTCCTAAATTGTGCAGGAGTTAGTAACATTTTTAATTTAAGAGCTCTTTTACCCAACAGCTCAGGTCACTCTGACACAGAGGAGCTGATGGTCCTAGCTTCTTCCTGAGCCACAGCTTCACTACAGGAAATACAGAAGTGTGACATCCAAAGTCATATTACACTGCAAAGTGTGCTAGGAGCCCCTCATCCTAAATGCAGTCAGCCTCAAGTATTTCGGCAGGGTGTTGAACAGAGCTGACTCCAGAATGAAGCTACAGCCCATGGACAGACAGACCCCCATGGATCCACATGGGGCTGGATCTCATTCCATGCACACCTTGTGCACCACTGCAGCAGTGATTGTGCACCCCAAAGATTGCAACAGCTCTGTCCCATAGCAACTAATAAATGCTGAATTCAGGCAGACAGGTGGGAAATGATCTGTCAAGAAACACGCAAACAAGCATAACTCCATCAGTCTGGAGGATTTACAACAGACAGGATATATGTTTTACATCCACTGGAATCTTCCTGGTGGAAACCAGCACAACCCAACAGTGAAAATCTTCCTGGGATGGTTCCAGGTTGCTAATAAAGAAGAAGATGCCTACTAAGTTGAGCACTGCTTTTAAGCTAGTAGAAATATGCTGCTTGAGTTTGTAGATTTGCATTATTTCTTCCACTTAAATGTGACGATTTTCTCTAAAAAGAGCAAAATATAACTACACTTGGAACAATAGAACAGGAAAAAACCCACCATTTCCTAAAGGTCTCTGCATACTGCATCTGCCCTTTTCCTCAGATGCTGGTAAAACCACACAACCCTCATATCAATACATTAAGTTGCAGCTTACACTAAAACTGAAAAAAAAATCTGATCAAGAACCAACACAGGTACATATGCCAAAGACTAAGATTCCCTTAACAAGTAGAAAAAAAAAATAATAAGAATTTACTGAGAAAAATATTGAAATTCAAATCCACAGATTTTTAGAACAATGCAAGTCTGGTACAGGCATTTTTGGGGACAGAAAACTGTTTCAAAAAGTTCTTCTCTCAGTTGAAAATAAAACACATTACAACCACCTTGCACTATTCCCTCCACTTGTGTACTTAGTTAATACAAATGCTTTTTGCTCTATATGTGAATGTAATAAAATTTTAATTTAGCAGAAATCCAGGTGTCTTGGTAGATTTCTGATTTTTTTCTTTCTTTCATCACCCTAAGGCATAGATATAAATTGCTTTCTGCTATCTTTACAGGAGATCTACGGAACCACGTTATCGAAAGGTGCAGAAGACTGAAAATAGTTTAGGGTAATCAAGACCTGCACTGTTTCATCAAAGCCCTATCTCTCCAGAAGCCACTGGTGTTGCAACAAACAGTTTGGGGCTACAGGTTGATTTTGATTATTTTCCATTACCTTCCTAAAAACCTCCTCTCTTCACGGCAGGCAGAAGCCAATTAGTACCATGAAAGGAAGAAGTCTGGAGAAAGATAATGTGTTAAAATGACCAACTTTGACTAGGAAGTCAGACCACCAAATTATACATTGCTAACCACCCTATGCACAAGAGTCTGTATTTATTTGTTTTAAGCTCACAGACCTGTGATGGAAATGATGGTGCAGCTCTTAGCCCCTCACTTTTGCACAGCTTTTCTTCTCTCAGTGTATACCACAAGACAACTACCCACAAATAATGACAGGAGGTGAAATGGACCTGGGCTGCCCAGCTGTCTGCTGCTGAGCACCATGATAGGTTTTAACAGGAAGGACAAGGCACCTGAGGTCAGCCTGGGCTTTCTTATGTCACCACTGATACTGCAGCAGTGCAGTCCACAAGAGCAGCAAGACCACAGTCTCGCTTGCATGTGCCCTTCAGACCAGATGTTTTCCCCAAGCCCTACTCAGCTGAGCAGCTGTGCCCACTCCATCCCTGAATCCTGCAGCCCACCCAGAGCTCCAGCCACAGTGGGTGCAGGCACATCATCCATCTTTGCTCTCTCTAATTGCCACCAACCACTATCTATGTGCTTTGATGTTACAAGACCTCTGGCAGGGATCTGCCCCAGGGATTTACACTGCAGTAAAGAAGCAGTCTGCCATATTCACACTGGGAACATAAAGGCAGCAACAGCTTTGCAGGGGTCCCTGAGAAGTGTTCACTAAGAACTGAGCCTCACAACAGATGACAACAGGAAGGGGTATTTCTCCACGGTGCTTCAAAGGTTGGTTATCTTCAAGGAGAATCCTCTTCTGAACAAATACTGAGGGGCACAGAAACAGCCAGCCTTTGACTGTGGATAGCAGCTCAGGCTACTTTGCAGGACTGAAGTCAGAAAAAGCATGTTTGCTCCTCAGAGTCTGTGAACACAGGCAAAATTAAATTCCACGTCTAATTTTGGGAGCACATCACTGGCTTTTTATTTATTATAAATAGACACTCAGATGAAACAAAAAAGGAGCTTCACCTCAACTCTGAAGCAAGGAAAGCTGACAGGAACACATTCTTGCTGGCTGAAGCATGTGGAGTCACTTCTGAGCAGGGGCATCATCTCCCTCCACACTACCTGCCCTACCATTGGCAGTATTTTGCTACTACAGCAGAATAATATTAGGACAGCAGTGAAGGAAATAAACTCTCTATTATGATGGATGTGCATTTAGTTAGCAATGTGCTACAACAAACTTGACCTTTATCTGGACTAGATTTCACTGACTACTTTTTTCGGGACCTCACCCCATTTATTTTGTTCTGTCTACAGCTTCTGCAATTTCCAGTTGATAAAGCTTTCATCACCTTTCCCAATGGAAACACACTGCAAAGAAATATATTCTGGCATGCAAGGCCAAGGGACAGAGCCTCTTCTGTGGTCCTTCACAGCAACAGAAAAAGCTCTTGGAAGAAATCTTCCCAAAGGGGCTGCAGATAAGCTGTCCCAACGTGAAACAGCCTGGCACAGCCCCACAGAGTTTCTGCAGGCTCAGGTTCAGGTTTGCAGAAGAACATGACTCATTTTTCTTCTCTAAATAAGAACTGGACTGCCAGCTCTGTTTTTTACACAGTACCAAACCTGTTATATGTTCTTCATCACTCCCAGGGCCATTCATGTTTATTATGTTTCCAGGATTTCATTAATAAACAAAATGAAGAATGCCTCTGATTGAACTACTTTGCATTTTAATAGGAGGCAATTAACTGACCCAGGTGGAAGCTAGACACAATTGAAAGTTGCAGCCATAGCAGCTATTTCTATTTTCAAACCACTGCTTTATGCCTTGTAATGATAGCAGACAACAGCGACTTCCAAAAGCATCTTTTTCATCCTTCATTTTGTTGAGTCTACCCAAGAGAGAAGCATGAAACATACCTGATTAGGGCTTTTATTTCTCCTTCCCAAGAGGGGAATTAAATGCTCACCTAGAATCAGACCTCTGTGGTCTGGAGAGCAGCATCCATTCAGTTTTGGAGAGCTACACCATTAATCCAAAGTGGAAGTGGGAAAGTGCAATTGTAGCTCTGCTGATGAGTTTATCGAGGTTAGCTACTAAGCAAGGGAAGGCCAGTATGAGAGGCATGGCCCAAGGCCCAGCTTTATGAGACAGCAATATTAGAAACTGGGAAAATGAGAATGCCTGATGAAAAGTGGAGCCTCCAAATACGCTTTAGCTACAGAAAAGCAGCAGTTTTTCTCCTTTCCCTTTCCCCTAAGATCTTCCAAAGGGGAAATAAGCAGGCAGGTATCCTACCTGCCACTGTTTTGCCAGCTTGTATCTCCCTAGAATAACATTTGCCACCACTTCCCTACTCATACACCTCCTTTGCAGCACAACAATGGGCACTGGACTGGCCCCCGTGGCAGCACAATGGAGCCAGTGTGGTTCCCTATGGCATTACTGCAGCAGAGCTGGACGCAGCAGAGCTGGAAGCTGCTGTGAGCAGGGGTATCAAACACCCTCCTCATCAGGTTTTGAAAGGTCAGAGGGAAGATTATCGCTCAGGGGAGCTTATACACAGGAGAAGCTAGTAAACAAAATTAAACCTTAACATTCTGCAAAGGATAAGGACATTGTTTTTGAAAATGCTAGCAAGGCACAAGAAAAATGTATTTAAAAGTCAGCCACTGGCACATCAGGAGTCAATCATGCTGGGCAGAAAAATATTCAGAAAAAATATAAGATGAATATAAATACAGCCTACATGTTTGAAAAGTACACATTAACAGCTTTTCACATGCTTTATGGCAACTTCAGTCCTGTGCAGCTGTAGCCATAGCACTTGGAGAAAAAGCAAAATATCTCATTGTTTGAAATAAACATGAGCAGTTTCATATGACAAGCTCCAAGTATAAAATGAAAAAAATATTCCTAAAACTCCCACATTATACCGCTAGTAAACTAGAATTTCATAGCAAAAGTGAATAAACAATAGCTTTTGAGGCTGGAGAAATTACCATCATGGTGTTATCTAATCTCTCCCCAGAAGTCAAGAATTATGACTAAACCCTTCCAACACAGATATAGCCTGAAATTCTATGTCAGAAGTATGTCCAATTGCATTTGGCAATCCTTAGCCAAGAGAGAGGCTGACTTTAATTGGATGAATATTTGAAGTGCTTCATTATTAATGTAGGAAGGCTAGGTAAAAAGTGTTTTGTAGTCCCAAGACACTGGAGGGTGTGTGTTATTGGGTAATAACCAATTAGGAATGTTGACAGCACTCTGCCTTTGGGATCACCCTAGCCAACAAAGCACCTGGGTGTATGTTGTGCAAAGGCACACACCCTCTGCCTACTGCTCAGTTTATTTAAGCTAGGCTTTCACCAAAGGAAATGGAGGACACCCCAAAGGATGTGTTTGACAGCTCAGTTACATTCAAAAATAGTGCTTCTTCATTTCTCTGTCTTCCAAAAATACATCTTTTTTCAAAAGTATTCCTGAATTGGTGATGCTAGTGGTTATTGAAAACAAATTCCAATTCTTCTGTTTTACTACTTATAATCTACCAAAAGAGCAACATTCTTACTACTTCCAGTAAGGAAACACTGATGGCAAAAGATCAGCTCCTGCCCTTGTAATCTGGTAAAAAAACTCAAACTGTGCCTTTGTGAATATTTCAAACTCAGAAAAACAGAAATCAATGATTTTCCTTTCATGCTAGTCTAAGAAAAACATATGAATCATTAGTACAGGCATGCAAAAGGTTTTTAAAACTCCAGTATTTAAAAACTAACAATCCTGACACTTGCTCACAAGAACCAGAAATTCAATGCCAATTCAGGTAATGATAGAGTAGTTCAACCCTATCACTACCTCCCACAACAAGGGTAGAATGTATTGATGGTACACTGATTTTTATTTGCTCCTTTATTTTCTTTATCATTGTAATGAAAAAAAAAAAACAAACCAACCTGCAAATTCACATTCTCATTGAAAGCAAAGAAGTTACTGTACAAGCTGCCCAACAAAAGAAACATTCAAAACTTTTCCTGAACGATTTGCTTGTTTCAAACACATAAAAATTCAATATGTTATAAGGAGGAACATATCAGTTTTTCTGCAGCTCCCATTTTCTGGCTTGTATCATATTTAGCCTGTCCTGTGGCACTGAGAGTACTGCAGCATTTTCCCTGAAATCCCCCAAATGCCCCCCCAGCCTCTCCCCCATATATCATCAAGACGATGATGTTTTGATGAAGCATCAAGCACGGGCCCTTGAGATAATGGATTCAATGGGATACACTTAAAAGATCATTTTTCTCTTTTGTATTGACTGCTTGCACTGCTCTAAGACAGGAAGGGCTTTCATTTTTTATGTAAGCTGCGAGACCCCGAGGGTCCTCTAAACTGTTTAAGAGGGATCAATTTTCAGAGGGGTGGAAGGGGCCTAGCAGACTGTCACGGTTTGAAGCGCCTTCTTCCCCTCTATCGCCGGCAAGTTTGGGCAAACCTAAAACCAGCTCCCAGCCCAGCCACTCTGCCATGGCAGCGCTTCCCACTGTTTGGGATCTGCGGTTAGAACTCCAGCAGAACTATAATTTATAGTATGCGTGGAACAAAATAGGAAAAAAAAAGTTTCATAGAAGCGAAATAATCACGGGCTGACAGAGATAAACAGCAATAGCGCTGCTAAGCAAAGCAGGGCTTGGCACTGCTGCAGCGGCAGGAAGCCATTACCCCATGACACTGGTTTAATGCAGTGGCATTGTTGCAATTACATCCAGGCAACCTAACAAAACAAATTCATTGTATGGCACAAAATATTTCCAATTCAACATTGCAACATTTATTTTTAAATTACAGAACAAAGAACAACTTTTGGGGTGTGGAAGGACATAATCCATCATTTGCTCTGAAGTGACACACTTATGGCAAATGCTGTATATTATAACTTTCTATGCCACAGTAAGCAACTACAAGCTATTTCTTAGGCAAGGAATGCAAAGGGTTTGGGTGTGGTTCTGTGAGATACTGCTTATCCCTCCATCTCCCTCTGTGTCAGCAGGGAGCCAAAGGCAAGCCACATGTTGCTGCACTGGGACTTCAATCACTCCTGTTTTACATGTGTCACACAGTTTGTGACAGCCTTTCACCTGCAGCACGCCTCACATGGAAAGGGTTTTTACCATTATATACAGCCTGAACATAAATACAATTTTTTATTAAAAGGAATGAGATGTTAACAGGTCACTTAAAGAACAATTATGTCTATCATTTGATTGACAGGCTTTGCATTGTGGTCTAGGAGTAGGAATTTATAAGCTGCTGAACTGCTGAAGCAAACTCCATTGCATTTAACACTGCTCTGTTCAACTATCTCATCTTCTGAACAAAACTCTTGCATCTTTCTATTACTCTCCCCCTTTACCTCTCCTAGTCCTTTGCAAACAGAAAGTTTTTGATTCATGGAAACTGAATTGCCAGTGTTGCTCTCCTTCATCAAATGCCTGTTCTGCAAAAAACAGCAGAGTGAAGAAATAGGAAAGATAGGTCTTCAGTAATTAGCTTGGGTACCAGACATGGCACAGCTGAGTTTGCTGGAAGCAGGAAAAACGAGTCCAGGTGGAGCGTCGCGCTATATTGCTTTGAGCACCTGAGCTACCCAAGTGTCTACACACATGGTGCTGCACAGTGGAAGCACTGGATAGGAAAGTGACTGTGAGCCCACTGCTTTCCTTAAGGCATGTCCCTACAAAGCAATCCACAAGCAGCAGCTACAAGCTCAGCTTAAATGCTTTCAAACAGTTGCAGGAGCCTGTTGGTTCTCTGAAGCAGGCAGAAAGTGCCTTGGAAGTGCCTAGAAAAGTGCCCACATGAGCTGCACAGACAACTGTGCTGGAAGAGCCCTAGAGACCGGGCTAATGAACGTATCAAGGCTAGAAACAAATTGATTACTGATTTAAGAATTCAGCAAAAGAGATCAATGTGAATGAATCTCAGAGCATCCCTGAACCGATGGCACTAAGAGCAAAAGCATCATCTGAGATATCTATAAAATATGCTGCCTGCTTACCTACTCTAAGACATCTCACTATTAACAAGAGCCAGAAAACCATATATGTGTGGGAGGAAAAGGACAAGCAAGCAAGCAACGTGCTTTGATCTGGTCAGGTAAAGATCACTTGTGACCCCTGTGAGCTCTGACTCCTTCCAACCGAGATAGAAAAGTGTGTATGAAAAAGAAATTAAGGCAAAGCAATGAGAGACTAGTTGACAGAAATAGGGTCAATGCTCAGAGCAGAACAGGGACAGAATAAAAGATACTGAAAGGCAAGAGTCAAAGAGATATCAACATCTTGCATGGTGTAGACAAAGGCAAAAAAATAAGGGTTAAGAACAAAAAGCAAAAGGAGAATAAAGCTTGCCAGATGACACTTATCTGGTTGTGATATTTGAACAAACTGCAGACCAGTTAAGTTAGAGGAAAAGTTCACATAACAGAAACTGGTGACATTCCCATGGCCAACACAGCACTTGTACCTTATTTGCATTTAAATGACTGCAGATAACTATTGAGTCCTGAACAGTTTTCACCATTTCCTATGCAGCCACTGCAAACACATCCCCAAATGGCAAGCATACTTGTATACATGAAACCCAGCCAGAAGGTTGATCATCACCAGAAAGAAGTAAGCCAGAAGTTGGAATCTATATCCTAAAGCTTCAAACACACCCAAGAGGTGGCCGGGTGTTGACGGCAAAACTGGAAGCCAAATGTTTGCTTCTGCAATTATGTATGTACTAAATGCCAATTTGCTTAGCAATTACATTACAATTTATGAAAGACCAATGAAGTACAAACAGTTGATGTGGGAGCAGAATGAGAACCTTGTGCTAACATACTCCTTGCCATCAGGAGCCTCTGTAAGTGCAACAAAAGGCAAAACAAACCACAGAACCTCACGGCTATGGCTCAAACCTGGGCTCTGTCAGAAGTGACCAATAAGCAGAATACTTCAGTGCCACCTCAATTTCTAATAGGATTTTTCTTATTATGTCAGCAAGACCCAGAGACTCAGAATATTGTTTTATCTTCCCAGGTATTGGTCAGGCAGAATGAGAAATACTGCTTGGGTACCTTCAGTCTAGCTTATGAAACCAAGCTATTGGGCAGAAATATACAAAAATTTTAAGGTTCCCATCCACAAATTTCATCCACTGCGGATTCCAAGCAGCCTTTGCAATCAAATGATTTCTCAAAGCACAGACCCTTAATCTCGTTATTGACAGCCTCTGCTGAACTTACAGGTTGATCCAACCCCACATACAAACCCACATGAGCCAACTGGCAAAGGAATCTCTACACTGATGATACGACTATAGATTTTCTTCTCTCCCCTCAAGAAAAATGATTGTTACTTGAGGATTGAGGATTACTAGCCTCAAGAATAAGGAGCTGAAGCCTTTAGCTTTCTAACACTCCTGGATGTAGACACTTATTCCTCTGAACATATTTCCTTATACACTGTCATAGCCAGGCAGCCAGAGACAAGCATGGCATGAACCCCTGTAGCATCAAGTCTGCACATCTACTTTCTCTGGCTCTGCATTTGTGCAAAGAGCTCTTCATCAATCCACTATCTTGATTTTACTGTCATTTTAAACATTTGAGTACAAAAGCATTGAAAAGTACAGGATCCTGCTTTTTACCCTCCAAGTAAATACATATAAGCCCACTTTTACTGGTATTTAGAACAGGAAGAGACATCAATGTTGTGGCCTCTTTCAGTGATGACTCAACACCAGATACTGACCACATGATGTGAGAACCTGCTAATCTGATGGTGCTATTTCTTTTACCAGTCACCAGCCACGAGCAACAGCAGCAACTTGCTGACCTTGCAAGTTAAACATATTACAGGACTACAGTTTGAAAAATATTTACTTCTATAGAGGCAACAGTGATGACTGACCTGTGGTGATCATTAATTGAGGCAAAATGAGGTCAATATATACCCTAAGTTCAATATACATACCTAGAGCTACAATTAATCTTGGTTCAGCCAGGACCAGAAAATACCCCTCTGAGCTCTTTATTGACAGATGTGTGTTGCAAGAGAGTTCTCTTTAAAATATCAGTTGTGTGGATTCTCTTAATTTCTTTGAATAGGCATAAAGTAAAGTATCACTCATAGTTCTGTTTCTATTTTCTTTCCAAGTCTGTATATGTGGTTACACTGACCAACACAACTGTACTGCCTGACTGTGTTGAGTCTGGTCCTCATGAATCAACAGTTAATTTAATTTTTTTTTTAATACATGTTACTGATGATAACAACACCATCAACCTCTGTCTCAGTAACTGGATCTATAAATATTTATGCTTAGAGATAGTAATCTTTTACACTTTCACTCATCATCCCAAAGCACTGTACAAATTGCTTTTTTGTTAACCTTGGTAGGAAGCAAGTGAAGCTCAAAGTTAAATCAGTTATCTTGGGTCACAGAACAGGTCAGTGAGAGTCAATGCATTTCCCTACCCCAAGCCCTCACTTTTCCTTGCCACAAGACCATGCAGCAATCAAATGATGAAATATAAAAGGTGAATAACGAGATAAGTAAGAGAGGATAGATAACAAAGACTGAACTGACCCTGTGCCAACTTCTTCTGCCTATTTCCCTCCTACCAGGAACATTACAAAATATTAAAAATCTGTGATCTAGACCATTCATGCTAATACAGCAGACAAAGGTGGTTACAGCAATACTGAAAACTTTCACAGAAGCTTGCTCTTGATGTTGCTACTCTAGAAAGATACACATAGACATGTACCTCTCAGGAAGATAAATCCAAATAAGGAGAGTGGAAATAAAGATGCAGTAACATCCACTCTTGAAATATTTCCTTAAAAAACCCAAATCACCAAATGCTCATCAGCTAGAAAATTTTGTATTCCTCCAAGTTTAGCATAACTTAGAGCAGTTTGAGAATTTCCTACTTGCTTTTCAAGATGAGTAGGAAAGTTGTGACATGGCAGCTCTCATGGAGGTGTTACAGAGGGAAGCCTCTGCAGGTCTCCTGCCAAGACAGAAGTCTCCAGCACAGTGCTGCAATTTGCTGGAGTTTGAACTAAGGGCCATGTCAGTTTGTTTTGGACCTTGGGTCTGATAACAGAAACTGCCAGAGCTCTGAAACAGGCAAGCAGTGCTGCCTGATTAACAGCACGCCCTTGGAAGTCTACCTACACATCTTGTGAAGGATAAGTCTTTCTTGCAAACTCTCAAAAAAGGCCAAGGACAGTCTGGGCATTCTCTTAATTCTGTGCTCTTGATGCAAAAGAAACCCTTACCAATACAAAAAAAAAAAAAAAAAAATGCCAGTGTCCTAACTGGATCCAAGTGTGTGAAATTTAATTTCCCTGAGGGTTGAGAGTGAAGATTGGGTAAGAAAACTGGGACACGAATGGATTGGTTCATATGAAAACCTGAAATAGCCCTGGGCTGAAATTTGGAAGGATTGTGAAATACTGTATAAGAAGAATCCATCTTCGTATGCAGAGAGTAACTCAACATGGGAGATGTAGCAACACAAATAGATACTCCAAAAGGTTCTACAAAGTTATATACAAGGTTTAAAGTGAATTTTTCTCATTCTCTTGTGGGAATACAGGATGTGGCAATCCAATGCCATGGTGTTATGCAAATATTTGTACCGATGATTTGGACAGAAGTAATTAGAAGTTCAGATGCTTTGAACATACAAGATAGACAACACTGCTGATATTGCTGATATCAGAGATATCAGACAGTTAATGCTTGTATGATCAAAGTTAAACATCCTCCTATTTAGCTCCAATATTCAATTGAGGTTGTTTTAGCCTGGTACACAATAACTTTTGGTAGATGCCATGCAGACAGCATTAAGGCTGAGAGATGTAGGAATGCCAACTGCAAGCAAAGGGTTCAATCCTCCTGCAAGATGATAAGGCACTGGAAGGAGAGTAGGCTGCTTGGGTTAAAGTATCAGAGCTAACCAGCCAATGCTTCCTCTCCTCACAATCAAAAATCCTAACATCTCAACCTGTTCTCCTCAGACTTTCCGGTGACCACAGGGAACAATGATACTGCATGCATGTGCTGAGCTCTTGGGGGAGAAAGGCTCCCTTAGCAGACCCTCATCTTGGATCCACCTTTTCTGGAATAATTTGTTTTTCCTGGGCAGTGGAACAAGAACTTTTTTTTTTTTTTAAATCTTTATTTGCAAAAACCAAGCAATTAAAAAAAATTGTACACTTAAGTCTTTAACGGAAAGCTCTCTGTTGCCAGATACAAACCTGAAGATCTGATAACTTCAAGTAAACCAAAGATTGTTCAATCTGTGCAGGAGTGAGTGCACCAAGGTCTACAGTCTTGGTGGAGAGAGCTACATAGAAGGACACCTGCTCCCTCCTCAGATTTTAAAAGAAAATTGCTATTTATTTCAGAAGAGAGACTTTACACTAGGTCTTCTTAGTAGACAGGCTGATTCAAACTGCCTCTTCCTGAAGCCTATGTCTGGCAAATTGTGAGCTTCATGAGAACATGTTTGAGGCATGGTCTCACTGGTTTCTTGGAAGAACCTGAAGCCTGTTGATGAACTAAAGTATTCATAGGGGATTTTCCTTGCAGAAACAATAGGTTCTCCCTAGTCTGGATTATAACTGGGCTCTTTGAAATGATATGCTACTAGAATTTAAATTTAATTTTGAAGGCTTTCTATAGCATTATTTTAGCTTCAGAACTTATAATTCTAGGATTACTCAATTCAAACCATCTATTAGATAAGCTGCTTGTCTGTTGGATTGCTTCACTGAGTCAGCTTTTGCCCAAAATACAAATCAGTTCTGATTCTTTGGCTTCTTCAAGCACAAGAGCATTTGAGAGAAACCCACAATGGTCTTTCCAAAGCAAAGGGCAGGGATCCAGCAACAGTAGCAAGACAATTCTACAGTCACACCAACGTTTCTTTGGAGGAATGAACAGATATCTGTCAGTAGGCATTTTACATGTCAAGGCACAAACCAGGTTGGGGAACCTAACAGAAGTATTATGGAAAATGATCCCTTCAAGCTACAAGTCTTTACCTGATATAATTTAAGGAACTCTTCTTTAAAGAACTCTTTCAAATTCATACTCTACTGCCCAGGAAGAAGAAAACAGCGAGGTACAAGATGAGATGCTCTTGACCCCAAAAGGAGAAGGAAGAGTACACTTCCTCCAAAGCAGAGACTGCTCTATCAGAATAGGTCTCCCTCACACCAGCAAGTCAGATTGACTCCAAAGCTGCTGGTTTGAATATCACCCTTTCAATCTCACAAGGAAAGATGACTCTGGTACCTGGCCCACAGATGAAAGGTTCATTTTAGGCTTCTGGCCCTTAGACTACATGTAATATGAGTCAGAAACCTAATGACTTTCGTGTCTCAACCTGTTACATGCTGGAGCCTGCAACCGATGCCTTGACTCATCCCTGGAGCACTGCTCTTTCAGGCAAGATAATCAAGACCTTATTTTTCATAGACAATACTTCATATAACAGTAAGTCTCGGGAGGTTTCAGCTGGCCCAAAAATATCTATGAGACCTTCTTTAGTTTTGATATCATTCACACATATCATTGGCAGAAAAAATCATATAAGCCATGTTGACAAAATCCTTGTGCTACAGTTGAGTAACAGAGTTAGAGTCTAGCTAGATATAAACTGACCAGGTCAGGCTCCAAGAAACAATTTGTATTAATGTCCAAATATTATTGGATAATTTTTACCTAGCACTCACTCTATATAAATATGTATTATACACACACACACATATATATATATATACATATATATATACATCCCAACCCTCCACTGGAAAAAAGTCTGATGGCAAAATCTCAGACAAAACCCAAACAACTATATCATGATTACTGGCATACTGCTTTATGCCATTGTCTTGACATTCAAACAAGCTTAATAATTGCTCTTTTGAAGCTGCTAATGTTAAAAAAACTTTTCAAGTTCTGGAAGTGGCTGGGAATTCCAGGTTCTAACAGCTATGCTGGAAATATTCACTCATCAAAAGGTTCAAAAGACACTGTCAGAACTGAAACACAAACACATGTCAGAACGACTTGAAACAGAATGACTATAACTCAGAGTTTGGGTTTTCTTTAAATTATGTTTGAAGAGCTTTTACAATGTTTAATTTATTAAACTGGCTTTGATTCTACAGGCATAGCTTTCACTTTCAAGTGCTACAATGGCTCAATTGAGCACAGAATACATTAAGCTTAAATTCCACTGCCACCATACACATTTTTGAATGACATTTTTGTGCTTCTTCACTTGAAGAAATATTCTCTCTCTGTGAATTAGACATGAAAACAGAAGCAGCAGCCTCTCACTCTGCACACCCAAGTGTCAGACACCATCACTGCTCCAACTACCAAAACAACCCACTAAGCAATCACAATTACTAGCTGAACACAAACAGCTTCTAAAAAAACCCCAAAATAACAGATTTGTTTTTTGAAGAACAGTTCAAGTTTTCTCAGACGCTACTTCAATCTCTCCTGGCAGACCAGGCTTGGGCATGGCTTCTTTTGCTCCCCTCTGCTGGGCTTTCCTCGAGGAGGCTGTCGTAAGGAAGGCCATGTGCCTGGCTGTATGCACAGCTCTCCTCCTCTAGCCCTGTCAGGACTACTTCAGTCCACCCAACACTGTGAGCTGATGATGCAGACAGTGTAGGATCAAGTGAAACTCAGGCTTTGAACAAAGTCACATCCCATGAAGTGTGCTTTGTGCCCTTTGAAAAGGCAAGCCAGAGCTGTGGGATCAAGAAACTGAACAACTCCCACCTCAGACTGCAGAGAACACAATGGGAACACTGCCTTCCCTCTAGAGCAGGATTGGGTGGCGAAGGGCAAGGTACAGATTTATACAGTGGACACAATGAATTCAGGCTGTCTCTTAACCAACCCTTAGAGTTACAATACCACTGTACTGCTTGTCTGTCAGCACCACCAGGTAATGCCCACACACACAGTTCAATGCACTCTTGATTTCTTAGAGATGCACTCTTGTTTTATCTGCTCTACAGGCACCATTTGCTCACACACAGAGCAGTTTTCTGACTGCTTAACACCAGTGAGCTACCTTCAAAAGGTACGTGAGCATTAAGAGCCTAATTATTTGGAAAGTCCTAAGATTCTATTAAAAGTATTCAGTTAATACTTTCCTATAGTTTGTTTCATTCAACCTTGCCTTTGTCACAAGTGACACATCCGAGACGGTGTGTTGACAGTGCAGGAGAGTGGTTACTGTTCCAAAAGAAACAAAACTAATACCCCAACACCCCCACATTTTGGCTTAAATGCAGTATCACTACAGATTTTGAATGTAACAAACCACAGCATGGGTGCCCTGGCATAAACCCAGGATCCTAGGTAGTAGAAAGTAAGTGCTCTTTTCTACCAGCTTTGTTTTAGTACACGCACATCAGGATTTGCAGAAGTGCCATTTGTCAGAAACACAGTGGAGCAGGGAAAGAAAAGTAAGTCTCTAACTGCCTACTAACAAAGAAACCTAATTTAATTTTAAAACAAAAGGAGCTAAATTCATCATGCTGAGACAGCCCCAGGACGTCCAAGAGCGAAAAGGAAGAAAAGGAGTTTGCCAAAGACATGCAGAAGAAGCTTTTTAAAGTTACCTGGAATCGGGGTATTTTGTAAGCGTGGCCAAGCTGCTGGTATACATGTGCCCACCCACATCAATGTGAACTGGTGCGTTGGATTTTGTGAGCTGTGCTGGAGTGGGGATGCCTTGATTGTTCAATGGAGATGCAGGGGATCTAGTGATCAGAGGTCTTGACATATTGGGCCGACTGTCCTGTGAAAAGATAGACCTGGGTTAATGATCTCCTAAAAAAACCTTACAGAAACCCCGAGTCTTGAATCAATAGGACTGTCTCATAGTCTCAGATTATGACTTTTATCTTAGTAAAGCACAGACAAATATTCGGCAGCTTTTGAAATGAATCCAGCTCCAAGAGTTTGAAACAGCTACATTTTAAATAAGCGGGGCAAAACGCACTGATAAAATCCACAAAGAAGAAACCACATTCAATAAAACAAGTTTTTCCTGAACACTACCCGCGACAGTTGATCCATACCAACAAAAAGGGTCATTCTCATTTTTAAGAGCTGATGAAAGCACTGACAGAAAGAGATACAGACAAAAAGACTGAGAACAGTATCTTTCGTAATTAAGACGACCCCAGGTAGACTTTCTGCTCCTTCCCAAGCCCTCCGTCACTGCCGTACCACCAGAACAGAAATACAAACCCTCAACTCCTCCATCCTGCACACTCTTCTCTGGAACTCCCAATTCACATAGCACAGGAACAGAAGCAGAAACACCTGGACTAGTCAACAGCTCATGGACTGCAGACCACTGGACATCGACAGCCTTTGAGAAAGACATTTTCCATTTAAAAGTTGTACGTCTGGCGACAGCTGCCCCCGCGTGCGGTGCGTGCGGGGCTGGCGAGCAGCGGGCGCGGAGCGGGAGCCGATGCTGCGCTGGCCCAGCCAACTTTGAGTCACGGAGGGAGCGCTGCGCCCGCACGGAGCGAGCCGCGGGTGGGGCAGGGCAGGGCGCTGAGCTGAGCCAGGAAGGCAGGCGGCGGGCAAAGTTGGGGATTAAAATAGACACGCATCCGAGAGCGGCTGAGAGACAGCCCCGCTTTGGACTGGAGCACGGCTCCACGCGGGGTGGAATCTTATAGGGATGCCCTGAGAACTGAAAGCCCTTGCAAATGACCGAGTTTTACATTTGAAAGGTAAGCAAAGCAGCGAGAAGTCAGATACACTTCATCACAAAAGTCCCTTTGTTCTTTCCACACCGTCTTTCGGCTGCACAAAGTAATGGATTCCTTGTAAACATCTCCTCTTTGCCGGGCAGCAAAACCTCAGCCGTGAGAGAGTTACGGGGCACTGGACTAGCGAAGTCCTCCGCCGCCAAAACCAGCACTCCTCCGTTTTTCACGGCTCTTAAAAGACTCAAACCATAAAGGCAACATGAGCCAGGTAATCGTCTGGCTGAAATGATTTACAGGCCAACGTTGCACAATAAATCCGAGTAATATGTAACAAAAGGCATCTATAAACCACAAGGTACTTAACTAATTTTCTTTCAAATACAAAAGCAAGCTTAGGTCTAATACTGATAAAAACTAAAGGAATGAAAAAAAAAATCTAGTTTAGATGGTGGGGGGTGGGGGGAAGGGTTGGGTTTCTTCTCTTTCTTTATAAGCAGAAGTTAATATAAATCTGCAGAAATACCAGGCTTAATCACTACAATTGCTGGAGGAGGTGCCTGCAGCGCAAAGAAGACAAGTCCAGACAAAATAACGTACACACGCTATGCAAAACTAATGTCTGCTACAAATGCTATGTGGTACAACCACCACCCAAGATGCTACTGATCTGCAGAGCGGTATTTAGTAAAATAATGAAGAAAAAATTAAAAACAACGACTACAAAGGTGAAAGTAAGAATTCATGGGCTGATACAAACTGGGGGTGGGGGGGCATGTGCTGGACGATTAGCAGGAGGAAATCAGCAGGTCTCAGAAACCCATTTCAGTGCTTAAAAGCAGACAAACAGTTTGGCAAAAACAAAGATAAAATTATCAATGAAAGTTGAGACTAAAAAGACAACAAATTCTTGTATGAGATGGACATCCAAATGTCCCTTCACAGGATCCTCTCTGGCAGAAAAAACATAGCAGTCTTGCAATTTAGCACAGTGCAGCACCACCTAGTCTGTCATAGTTTTTCAATTGGACACATTCTCCTGTATACCTGCCTGGGGCTGCTTGAGAGAAAATGAACAGATTTGCAGGGTTAATATTGTAGTTAGGCTGGAACCTCATTCAGTGTAGCTGTGATAGCACTGGCTGCACAAAACAGTAGAAGAATGTGTAGTATAAACATCACTGCCAGTATGGGAGATAGGTTTGGAGGACTGTGAGTATTTTAAAAGGCAAAAAACCCCACAAAACATAAGAAAAGGGAACCAGTTTCCAAACCCAAGTCATAACCAAACTGCCGTTACACAGTTTACCGACTAAAACTCCCAAGAAATAAAAATGCTTTACAGCAAAACCTTTTGCTCTTTTATTTCACCTTCCTCCTTTTCAACATTTCAAGTTACCTGTGTTTATTGAGTTTCATGAAACAAAGTCCTTCTTCTCAATGGCTGATATTAAGCTCAACAATGGTAACCTTGCTTCAGTCCTAGCCCACAAAGCACCTGTCCCTGCATAAAAACAGTTCAGTACCATTTTGGAGACACTTTGAAATTAGGCAACTGTATTTCTACTGCAGTTGTCCCAGAGAAACTAAAGCAGAAATGGGATTCAGAGAAACAGGTACTTTTAAAAATCCCGTTTTTTTAATGTGGCACTGTCAGAGCACAGAAGATTACCATCCAATACGTACAACATTTAACAGATCAGAATGATATAACTGCATTTGTTAAATCACTGTATTGTTCAGCTATGTAAAGGATAACACAGGGGCCAACAGTCCCTGAAGAAATACATGGCTTGTGTTGGATTACTGCAAACATGGAAGTGATCAGGCCTTGGTAAAAAGTAGCTAAAACAAGGCACTGCTGATGAGCTAAGCTTCTACCACCTAATGTGATTACAAATACAATTCCTTAGCAAGAATTACGGGTAGAGAGAAGAGAAACTAACCTCAATGGCCTCCAGCAAGCTATCTGGAACAGCTGACAACAAAAAGAATCAAAAAGCTCTTCAGAAGCCTTTCTTGGTGTCAGGCAGGTGAGACATGAACCCAGGAACGGGTTCAGAGCTCAGCCACGGTTGTTCCCACAAAGGAGATCACAGAGGTTGTTGTCTGCCTTGGGAATTGCATCAACTTTGTTCATGAGGGAGGCACGAAGAGTGGCCACCACGTGCACTGGCTGGACAGGCAGCGACCCTCCTGACCTGTCAACAGTCTGACCCTTCATAGCTTTCCTTCTCAAACATTTTATTATTTATCTACACAAAAAATTAAGTAAGAACAGAAAACACAGTTTTATAACAGTTCAATGGAGCAGAATACTTCAAATGCCCTGTAAGGCATTTATCGTTATTAATATCCAGATGATTCCCCCTCCCTCCAACAACTTTTTATAAAAATTAGTTCCCACTTTGACTCAGAATGAGTGTATGAGTGAAACTGTGTAAGCAAAAGTGCCAAAATCTGTGTGCTAGGCAGGCTAAAGGCATTTAGGTTGTCTAAAACCCTTCAGTTTTGGTTCAGTACACGAAAGCACTGCTCTTAAAGCAATTTGGAGCTCCTCCACTTCCTTGCTGATATTTGAAGGAGTCTTTCCACAAGAAGCAGCTCATAGGCACAGGTCTTTAGAATATATCTGAACCCGCTTCACATTTTCTGCTCTAGGCAAGCCCTCCTGTAGGCTCAACAAAAGCAAAAGCATCCCCGCCTTAACTACTCTGCCTAGGATTTACAAAAGAAAGTATCATTTAGAAGTGTCTTCCTACCAAAGGGAGCCAAGGATCATGGAGAAGAGCATACAAATCCCTTCTCCTCTCCCTGCCTTTTCTTCTATACCATCTTCTTGCCAGCTCCATCAAAAACATAGTTAAAGAATAAGCCTTTATACCCGGGTTGAAAAAAACCCACAGTAGCTGCAGGACTGAGATGTGCACTCATGCAACCAGTCTACGCAACAATAACATAGGAAGCATGTCAGTGTTCTGGTAGCAAGTGGAAGGAATAGGAGATATCTGAAGAACATGAGTCATTACAATGTGCTAAGTATACAAAAATCAAAGAGATGGAAGGCTTACTCCTCTCCTCAAAATATTACCACTGGTGTCCTAAGCATTATTCATTCACACTCCGTGGTCTTGAGTAAAGTCATCTTGGTTCCCTTCTTAAGACAGAAACCTTGACAAAAGCCATGCCACTACAAGACAATCCAACCTCAGGCACAGAAGAACCAGCATTCAAGTACAAACCGTCTGCTTAACTCACTGGACTGTGAGGAACATTCCAGTTTGCAGGTGAAGACACTGCTGGCTGGAATTATTTTAGGCAATGTCTCCCCTGTAGGCCAGCCCAGCTCAAGCAGAAGTGTATATGCTTCTCAGTAGCACATATACTCCCTGTCAAAGCCCCAGCAATTATTACTGCTGAGAAATTAAATTTACACATTTCTAACTCCCTTGGATTTTTGGGAGGGAGGTGAGGGCAAGCAGGGCAAGCTTGTCTTAGCTGTTCTAGACATTAGAACGAATAATCATGCAGTAGTTTATTCTAAAGTATCAAATCAGTCTGTGTTCATTATCCTTTTTTTAACAGAACAGAGGCATGAGACAGATGCTGCTCCTCACAAAAGCTTGGTGCCCAGGAACAAATGGAAACAGCAGTTAACATCACCACATCAGCCACCTCCAGCAGAAGAGTCTGAACACATATATCCCACTGTGTAGGGAAGGAATGCAAACAGCAAACAAACTTCACAAGCTGGCATCAAATCCCTTTTCCTCTAGTACAGACCAGAAATCACTGAAGCGTCAGGGACATCTGTGTGCCTGCACTCTGAAATAAACAGCAGGCTGATGCTCCTGGGTGCTTGTGGGATGGGGGGAAGTGCAGCTCAAGAACCTCATCCAAACCAGGAACATTAGGACTGCTCTAGAATTTGGCTTCTGCACAAGTGTCCCCATTTTGAAGATGCACTTTTTCAAAACAAACATTTCACTGAAGATTAAAAAAATAATCACGATCATGTCTCACCACAATGCATAAACAAGTACCCCTCTACTCTTTTGAATTCAGCAAAAAGAGTTGCCACAACAAAGAGGCTGGAGAAAGCATTTATTCAACATAAACAATATCAGTATAGTACAAACAGCACTTCTGGAAGGTGGAGCAAGCAGGCAGAGATACAAAGCTATGTGTCCAAGAAACCCAGGAGCTTATCCTGCTGGAAGGGGTAAATCCCACCCTGGGTACCTCTATGGGCTGGTGATGTCCTCACACCAAATTCTCTGGCTGTGGCTCTGGCACTCAGCATCCAATGATGACACCAAACTGTGCTGGTCCCTCAGACAGAGCCCTGCAAGGTGGTCAAAGATGACCATGTGCACTGCACAGAGCATGCAAACTGCATTTTTATCTCAAGGTGTGCATGCCATCACGGTGCTTTCTCTTCACCTTCATTCTGAAGAGCCCAGAAGCACAAAGAAATTGCTCAGATCTTTGTCAAAAAGTCTTTACATGTAAGCACATCCATCCTTTTCTTCTGCTTCTTCACCCTGACACCAATGGTCGGTAGCTCCCTGAGGACGTGGTTGGGCTTTACTGCTGCCACTGGGTCTGCAAAACAAAGAAACAGCCCATTGTTTTCCCCAGCAAAAATATGCCAATTGCACTGTCATGTTTTGCCTTTCATCAATATAATCCAACTGCCCTTTCTCTCACAGCTGCAAGGTTTGGGATTGCTGACTCTGAACATTAGGAATTATGTTTATAAGGCAAAACTCCAGAACAATTGTGTTTGAGCATCACATGAGAAATGGGCCTAAAACACAACCAGCTGCAATTCAATGCCACAGTAAGTTAAGACACCAGGTCCACTGAGACTCTATAGTAATACTAGATTTATTATTCTAAATCTCTAAAGCTTCATTTAAAATCCTGAATGTCTGACAGAAGGTCAGATTATCCTATGCAAGACTGTCAAATACAATGGAGAGCTTGAGAAGCAGGCAGGTTTTCTGGACATGCTGAGCCACCAAACTGCAGATGATCTGCTATGCCAAGCAGCTGCTCACCCCTCACACCAGAAGTGCCATGCTTGGGGCACTCAGTATTATTTGCAGAAATATATGCAGCAATGCATTTTAGAAAGGTGGGTGTCACAAGGCCACCTGAGAGAGGGGACAGAGACCCAGAAGGGTCTGTCATAACCAGGGTGTAGGGTACATCTCATGGTGAAACAGAAACCTTGGCCAGAACTCTTTCCTGAAGGTGTCAGGAACAGTATTAGGCTCTCTGTAGCCTGAAATAGTCCAAATGCAGATCAAGCCTACAAAGGTGATAAATGCACCTCTGGTCACACCAGAGTGGCTACAGCAGTGGTGACTGGAGCACTTACCTGATGGGACAGTTTTAACGGGCACATTCTCCTTGTCCCAGAGTCACTGGGCCCGCAGTGGAGTGCTGATCTGGCCCCTCAACAGGGGGTTCCCTTGCAGCACATCCCAAATGCTGGCTGCTTACAGCCTTCTCCTCCTTGAGATGCTGGCACTGGTGGGCATATACACACGCTAAGTGCTGCAAGCGCTGGAGAGATGTGCTGGCATTTCCTTGGTAAAATGAGCCTTGCTGGGATTTCAGAGCTGACCAGGACCTAGAATAAATGACACAGGTGCAGAGAACCAAATGCAAGGCAAGGGGCTGAAGGAAGCAAGGTATTTGTTTGTGCTGGGTGGAGAAAGCTGCCTACCTGGAGACACAGGACAGTTAAAAACCACCCTTGGACAAGAGCTTGGAGGCACCTTGATAATTCCAGAGCCCAGGAGCCAAGTCTATAGTACACAACTAGCTTGAGCAGAACAGCTCTAACCACATTTTCATCAGGAACTTGTCACTGGGTGCTTAAGAAAAATCTTTAAGTGGAGAAAAAGAATTCACGGATAATAGCAGAAGTCAAATGAGGGCCTGTGCTTACACCAGTACAGCAGTAAAGGCGAGTCTGAAAACCTGGAAAAGTTTACAGAGACGAGATGTATCTTCTCAAGTGCTTATAAAATTTCTCTGAAAACTTCCCTAAGCCTCGAAACTGCAGACAAAAGTTTAATACCTCCCTCAAAATATTTTATAAGTTTGCACTCTTTATGGAAGATTAACTCAGCCCCTGGCTTGTTTGGGTGAGTAGTGCTGAGGTCAGCCCAAATGTTGTCATTTATTACATGCCATTTCTTCCTTGGTCAAGCACAGCCCTTCTGCTGGAGTTGGCTGATGTGCACACTTGCTGTGCTTGGGCCAAGCAAGTGGCAAACATGGCCAGCACAGAATCTGACTGAAGCCCCTAACACAAGCAGGATCTTTGGAATACATCCAACACACTGTATAACAAAACAAACAAACAAAATTTGGGGGTCCAGCCCAGATTCACTACCCCCAAACACAAACACTTTGCCTTCCACAATGGAAGGAGAACTCCTACAGCCTTCAGAGGTGCCGATTCAATTCTCACTCAGCAAAAGTGTCCATTTGATTTACAAGCAAAACTGGATTTGAAAGCTGCTCCCAATTAGTGCACAGCACATCACTGCCCACCTGACACTGTAATCACAGGGTGTTCACCGCAGGATGCAGCAGGCAAAAACATCCCCTAACCATGCTGGAGGACACAGTGTTTAGATGCAGAAGGACATTGGACCAAAGGTAACAGACTTGCCATGACACTGCTAAGGGTGTCCTATGATAGGGGCAGACTGGACAGCTGGCATTTCAGGCCACTTGCTCCACCAAAGGTTTGTCTGTTCTGCACCAGCATCTACTCAAATTAGCAGTAAAACCAAGTTAGGAGTGACCAACTGAAAGTGTAACTCCCAGCCTAAACTGGACATGACCAGTTCAAAAAAATTTCATGAGGTACACAAGGCAGTGCTTCAGTCACCTTCAAACTTCTTTATTCTCACTTGCAAGAAGGGACAAGTATCCCATCAGATACTGCAGAAACAAGGCAAGTATGAAGTGATGCCTTGGTCTGAACAAGGAATGACTACAGTCATTGAGGACAGTCAAAAAAAAAAAAAAAAAAAAAAAAAAAAAAAGGAAAATAAGAGGAGGAAACGCTATTAAACGATGAGCAGTCCCTGGGAAAGGCTTCCAGGTCTGAAGAGCCTTTAGCAGCCTGGCAGCCCTGCCCACAACACTACAGCTTGATACGAAAGCCTTTGCTTCTGCTGCCCTGAGGACAGTTTCATTTACTTTCCTTTAAACCTGGAAAATAGGTCGCTTTTCTTCTGTACCTCTATCAAACCTCAGGTAGCAGAGACAATGTGAATTTACTTGTACTTCACAGGAAAGCAAGCACACACAAAGGGAGTTTCACCTTTTGCAAAGGGCAGAGATGAGACTACTTCCCCCACCATACAAAACTTCACTCATTCCACTGAAGCATCGATCCAAATATCTTGGACAACCTCATCCCTGCTGCAAGAGATTTGGCATGCCAGCTACTTTGCAGATAGCATACTTAAGTACTCTGGGGCTCCATTCACAGTCTATATGTCCTCCCTGAAAGAGGCAGCCACTCAGCCAGCTCTCCCTAGCCCAGCACAGAGCAGTCAAAAGCTCCCACTGCCTCTGTGAGGGATGCAGCATCTGCCAGCTCATCTCCTGCACCAGTGAATGTGACAGCCACCTTCACCACACGTGCATGGGGTTTGGGCCAGGAACAGCTAAGGGAAGGAACAGGGGAACTCTGAACACTGGCATCCATCTTTCAGCTGCTCCCAAGTAAACTACTTGTAGGTTGAGATTTACTAATAATGTAATTTTTAGTCAGAGTTTTCACCCAGATGCTGTTGCCTTTTATCCCTTCTAGCAGGCACTCTACATGTATTTTGCAAGAGTCTTCATGTAAGGATAAGGGAAAAACAACAACAAACACTCCCTCCTGGGTTCAGAAGGAAAGGACTTCTCTTTGCCAGAACCATGCTGGTATATTTGAATGCAAAGTCAAACAAATCCTTACAAATGGTGTCAAGATTTGAGTGGGAAAGAAACCAACTGGTTACATTCCTCTTGGACCAAATTTGCAATCTGTCCAATAATCTTCTGGTGAGAAGTAACACTAAAAAAAAGCATTGTTAAAATCTGTTTTGTTTGCAAGGTAAGATCCTATCAGCAGTACTTGAATAAAGATTAATGTCTTGAATTGCAGTTGCATCTGAAGATTTTAAAGACCCATAAAAACGTAGACTGCAGTAGGATAACTGGAAGATTGTAATGAATTCTCCGAATTTGAGAAATGGGTTTTTCTTCTTTAGATTTGGCTCACAAACTGAACAAAAATAAGCCTGTACTGCCTTATTTGAAGTCAGTTTACACTCCAGTTTGAATAGCACCTGCCCTTGGGTATGTTCCAGAACATCTACCTTTCCACAAAGGGAGGCTAACACCCATTGTAAAACTTCCAGAGGCACATTAGATGTCTGTTCTCCCCCCAGCAATTTCACCCTTAGAAGTAGAAGGAACGCTGCCAGTTACAGCCTGTGCTGAGGAAACATGAGTTATAATTTTACCCTGGGAAAATTGCTGAACTGGGAGCTTCTGGTGTGGCATAGGTCTTGCCTTCGCAATCCAATGGTTCTTTTGATTCAGAGAGGCTTTGAAAGGGTGGTGATGAAAAACATAGCCTCTCCCTTTGAATCAGCCAGCCGCCTGCTTTCCTTTGCACTTTTAAATTTGGTTTATTAATTTGCCTAGGAGCAGAAAGAAATAACACTGACCCATCTAGAGAAGATATCTACTTCAGACTGAACAGGAAAACAAAAAAACACCCCCACTTGTGGACTGACTGAAGAATTTTGTATCTAGAACCACCTTTACCATGCTTAAGAAAAATACAAGAAAGTCTTCATTAGGTCTCCTGGCCATATGAAGAGGAAAAAGGGACAAAATAGAAGGATCTGATAAAATTATGTATTTGAAATGTAAGACACAAGAGCTCTAAGCACTCTCCAGATGTTTCTTGAAGCAACCAGCAATAAAATATTCTCAGCTGGAATTGCAATTTTGAAGACATTGAGTCGACTTAGTAATTATGGCAGTAGCCAGTAAAACAGACAGCTTCATCTATAACCTGACTGCAGGAAAAAGGCATGAAAGTGCTTTGAAGCCACACATTTGCAATTACCTTATTTATGATAAGGACGTAAACAGAACCACAATTTTGAGAGTCACAGAGAATTAGAAATAGGGTGTGAAATTGTAATTTTAAATTATACATTCCTCACTCCAGTATCAATGAAACACCATGAGCAAAAACCCCTGCTGACCTTTAGGACTCATGTCACTCAGTTTCTTTCTTTCTTCCTTCCTCATCTATTCCACTTCCAACAAGTCTCTGAAGCTGAACTTAGCAAAGCAACGTCCCAGTCTCACCAAAATGATAATCTATCAAAACCCCACTAGAGGGACAGAGACTGCCAAGAGGGAGAACAGTGCAAGGAAAGGATAAGAGTTGCACTTACTGAGATGGCTGAGGCTTTTTGGAAGTTCTTGTCAAGACGGACTGCACTAGGGAGTATTTACCTGCCTCTACCACGATCCCATGCACTTCCAGGGCTAGCTGGGACTTCTTCCTCTCCTCCTGTAACTCCCATTAAAATTATCAGCCTACAGATTTCATAACAAGCAGGAGAATGAAAAAACCCAAACATTATCGTGAGAGAAATCATATTATGATTAACTATTTCAAAATGCCTGTGGGTTACCTAATACCTTGGGACAGGCAGCATAACACCACCAAGGTGTCACAGCATGGGGACAGGAAACAGCCCCCTGCTAAAAATAAACATGAGGCAGTACACAGCAAAGGGGGTCTCTTCCCAGAGCTCTGGGAATGGGCTCTGCATGTAGCACATGAAACCTGCACTCAAACCCACCAGTTTTGACTTCCTTACCTCTACACCACTGCAAAATCTGTCCATCTTCGAATTTTAAATCCCTTAGAGATACAGAGGGGTTTTTTGGGTTACTGGTAGGAAGCGGCTGAACTCCTGAACTAAGCTAAATACAGCTGTGACCAAATTCAAAAGGCTCCTTCAATGCAGTAGTGCATGAAGGTGTTTTACTTCACTGTGCCTCTTTTCTGGTGTTTGGAGTTTTCTTAAATGCTGGAAATGTATTCAGGGACGAACGAAGAAATTCATATGCCCACCGTTCCCTATGCAGGTCAAACAGCAATTCTGTCTTGTTAGTTTAAGGGCAGGACTCAAGGAAAAGAGAACACAGGAGTCTGCTCTGGCAGGCAAAAAGAGTGCTTGGCAAGACAACCACCACATGGCACATGAATAAAGCATATTTTAGATTTGGTTAATTTGATTCCATTATATGTAAAAGATACTCCAAAATCCATGGCTAAGAAATACAATTTTGGTTATTGTTTTCAGACCTGTAGGGATTTCTCCAAGTAGTCCTTGTAGCTCATACGATGAAAACATCCACTTGGCAGCTGATTTTAGCATTTTTTACCCACGGGGGTGATTAACCCTAAATCTATATAACCCTGTGCTATATGTTAACAGCAGCCATCATTGCCTCTGCCAAGCTCATGAAGCAGCAATCTACTATTTAGTTGTCGACAAACAGTCTCTGCTAAATAGGCTGGCAAACTCTTAATTTTGCATTAAAAGGCTTTTATTTGATCCAACACCAAATCAGACCATGCATACAACCTTAGAAGACTGGATGAATTCTACATTACATATAATATTCACTTTTCTGGATGGCACAGCCTGCTTCTCAGTCTGAGTTAATACTTCTCTGGTCATCGCTAAAACACAAAACACCAGTGGTTGGGCAACAAAAGAACCTGAAAATGTTTAAAGAAGCAGAAAAATCTATGCCTGTCAATCAAAGATAAATGCCTACCTCGTTTTCTCTAGCTATAAGCTTTTATTGCCTCTAATGTACAACACATTTTAATAAAATTGAAAATACAAGCACATTGGCATTAACTAATAGCCAACATATCTATGCCATTGCACAGAGAAGAATCACATCCTTAGATGATTCCAAGGGACAGCTCAAACCAGCAAACAGCAGCTTCATCAAGAAAATAAAAGATAAACATAATAAAGGTACATTATTTTCAAAACACACTGAAATTAAGTGAGACAGCCCTGGACACAGGCTGTCACTTGCCACAGCTGGACCAGCTACCAAGGGGTAATGGGCATTTAGCTATGAAATAAATGTCTCTTCTGTCAGGCTGCTCTGTAACAGGGCTCCCAGAGAAGCTGGCAGTGGTCAGAAGCTCAGCTCAGGTCACTTAAACTGCTATTGAGGCAGAAAGCTTTAGATGAACTTACCCTCATTTGGAATAGTACTTTTGTTGTGTTTGTAGGGAAGCAAAGGAAGAATTTATTTAACAAAACTAGAGGAAAGAAACTCACTGAATATCTTGAGTGGTAATAACCAGCAAGACCATGCTTCTCAGGGGCCTCTCTAGACCCAAACAAAGTTTTGAACTATCTTCTTTAATACAGGGAAAAAAAACCCAAACAACTCTAAAGAAGGATAAAGACTACAAGGTTTGGGACAAAAAATATTTAAAAAAAAAAACATTAAAAGAACAGTTTTGAGTATCAAAAGTATGAGAAGGTGTCAGGTGCAGAAAACCATCTCAACTGTGATGAAATAATTTTTTAAAACCATATGCAAGAAATCCACTACATTCCAATAGGGACCTGAAAAACAGAAGAAACATTCACAAGAGAAAAAGTTGATAGGTAAAGGGACAATTGTATATGGCAACACATCCAGAGTCTTTAAAAAAAACACTCTCAAATAAAGTATGGGAGATAAGTGCAAGGGATTTTATCTGAAACCAGTTAAATCTGAGGGAAACATCTGGAAGGCCTTACAGCTTGCATCTCACTTCATGCTTGCCTCCCACTCAGGAGCCGTGGAGAACACCATCAGCTCTCCCTGGTGTGGAAAAGGAATAAAGCAGAGGCTGAAGCACTAGCATTCCTGAAAAGGGCAAGGGCATGATACAATAGAGACACGAGTGCATGTTGAGAGTTGGAAAACCAAAGTATCCCCTTTTGAAACACCAAACCCCTACAAGAAAAAGGAAAGAGCAGATAGAAGAAGGAGGAGCATTAAATTGCTAAGAGTGGGGGAAAGAAACAAAACCAAACTCCCACAAATGCCAAACGTTTTGGTTGATAGGTCTCTCCTCCAGAAAAATTATTTGAGAAGCCTGGCTTCAAGAACAGAAGATTTCTAACATCAGAAATAAAGGAGCATTTGAAACAAACAGAAAGGGTTTCAAGAGTCTTGTGGTGATCACCCAGCAGAGCATAAGTGAACTCCAGTAGCAGTCCCAAAGTTGTAGATTGTCTCAGCTGTCTTCCATGCCATTACAAATACAGTCAACTGAAGATTTCTGATGAACACCATCTTACAGTTGAAGAAGCAAAAGGGAATAGCTTGGGGAGAAGTTTATCTGTGGAGAAAGGGGCTAGAGTGGAAGGATGAATGGCTAGATTTTGTTTTTCAGCAGAAAAAGCAGACCTCATGATTTCCACCCACACTGCCTTGCACAACAAATGGAACTTCAATCCAGAAATCAACAATGGGTGAGGGTATGTGTGTGCCTTATTCCACATATTTGAAAAGCAGCATGGAATGAGGTGTGGCAAGTGGAATTCCTAACTCCAGCCCTAGCCAGGAAAGATGGCTGGATGCCAACCACGCCATGAAGGTCTTGTCATCTAAAATTCAAGGTGCCCAACACTTTCTCACACTGAGGTGTGCCACACACAGAGAAAAAAAAACATATATTAGACTCACAGGGTTTGATAGCCACAGGAGTCTTCCCTGCCACATGCTTGCTTCAACAAAACCTCTTAACCCATCTCACAGTGATGAGTCCTACAAAGTGCTCAGCATCCAGTAGCTTCACAGAGAATAACACTCTCCTGCCAACAGCAGCCTCACTCGACCAGCAGCAAGTCTGGAAGTTTCTAGGATGCTGACACTGTGGAATCCAGTAGGAGACAGATGAAGGTTCACCTTGTGAGGGCACAGTGAAGCAAGCCAGGAGGTTCATCTAGGACTCAGAAACCCAGGAGAAATGTGAAGGCATGGCTGAGCTTAAGCAGTTACATTAAAAATGGTTTTAAACACAAAAAAGGAACAGAAAATAAGCAGAGAAACTCTAATACTCACATGCAAATTAGAATCAATGATGATGATTGATTTTTATAAAGGGTCTAACGATACAATGCCAAATAATTCTTCCCACCTGCAGCCTAGCACCATTTAGTGTATATTTAATCCAAAAGAACCCTGAGTATGGCTTTTTTCTCTCCCTTCTTCTGGCTCTTTTTCCATGCTGACGCTTGTTTGCATTACATCTATTTTGAGCTAAATTAAATAGGAGAAGCAGAGTTTTGATTCAGTAGTAGCAATAAATGGGGTTAGCCTGGCATTGATCTGTGTAAAGGGGCCAAAGCTAGGACTGCCAGAAGCAAAACATGGTCAGTGAACTCTACAGCACAAAGAGTGACCCTGCAGCTGAATTCCTAGTCCTGATTACAACAGAAAGAGACTTGCTTTCCTGAACAAAGAGTATTTCAGGCAGCAGATTAGCAAGAGAAAGTCTACTTGCAACGGCAGTCAGAGGAAACTGACCAAAATTAAGAACCACAGCAGACTTTGGAGGATTTAAAAGAGCCTCTGAACAAATGTGCAAAACAAATGTCTGCCTTACTCTGTGTTTCTTGCATACAATTACCAAGTCCAAATGCTGAAGAAACAATATTTTTCTTTTGGATCTCAGTTAAATAGCTTTAAGTAAGTAAAGTGTGCAGCAGGGAAGATGAGCCAAAACCATGTTAAGGATAGCATGCCAAAAAAGTTCCCTTGAAGACTAAGAACATTTATCTTGCAGCCCTGCAGAAAGGGCAATCACATTTATTCTAAGAGGAAAGGCCCTTTTTATAAATCATGCTTTAAATTCAGCCAGCAAATTTGTACAGAAGGAGAATTTCACAACCCTTAGGAAACACGGATCAAATTTGCTCACTCTCTGGCTGTTTGTGCTGTTGTGCAACGCAAAGCAGGGAGAGCACAGCAGTAAATCTGGCCTCATGACTACCAAGTTTAATCACAGTATATCTATGATGGAGAACAAAGTGCCTCTTATTCCCACTGCACTGTGATCCCACCGGCTCTCAAGCCAAGCAGGGTCAGCTCAGGCCAGCTTTTGGCTAGAGGCTGGCAGAGCACTGGAATCAGCCATTCCGAGGTCGAAGCAAGCTCACGTCTCTTCCAGCAAGGCCAATTCACACAGGAGAAGCACACAAGGTGTTGGGTACTCAGTCATCCCTAGCAGCACCTTAGAAGCACAGCCCTGCCAGGTGATCCAAGGCTGCTGAGCAGCAATGCTTCTTACCCTCATTTTTTAACCCAGGACATGTAGGTGACATGGTGCTGTGTGCCCAGAGCTCACCCTTACTGGAAATCCTGAGTTAGGGCTGATGCTCAGCAGTGCAGCCCCACTCCACATGCTGGCTTCAGTGGGGACCTCAGCCCCCAGAGCGGTGAGAAAAACAGAGGAGCACTCATCAGCACTGCTTTGACTTTTAACTTCCTTCTTTTCCAAATTTTACATAAGCATTTCCTTAAAAACAAGGATCACAAAACTGAGCCATGTCAGATCCTGATGTATAAGCTATTAAAGGTCTTCAGCCCATTTTCCCTGCACAAAGTCCCATCCGTGATTTTTGCTTGCTTCTCTACCAGAAAGCAGAAACAGGCAAAGTAGAGACCCATAGAGGAAAGGGAGGAAGATTGAAAGTCTGTCAGCATACTGACAACCAACAAAAAATTAAGCCAGAAATCTGCAAGATTGCATCACCTTGGTTTCTTTCTTGCTGCTTATTTGGCTGGCCACTTTTATTAGGCATTGATTACATCCCTCTCCCGAGTTTTGTGGTGGCTGCAATGTCAGAGTATGGGACGTGGTTGTCATGACTGGGAACTTGCTGACTGATTTACGAGAACTTGCAAACCCACAGAACCAGAAGATTTTTATTATTCACTCATGTTCTGAATGTTCCTTTCACCTTTCATTGAACGAATCTTGAGAAAGTGAAGATTTATTTCTAGTTTGAAATTTGGCTTCCCTTTTGTAGAAGGGCACCTAAGCATAATACACCTTTGCTATGGAAAAATCACCCCACAATACCCCTCTGAATAGCTCGAGGTCAATATACCTACATTGGTAAGAGCATCTTAAAATTAGGTTGTCATTTTAACTGTTTAGCAGGCATTGAGCCATCTCAAATAGATCAGTTCATTATTAAAAGTGGCAATTATTGTAAATTATACTCTTCATAAGAGCAGCTACCTAAGCTCTAAATATCTTATGATACCTCCCTGACCATTCCCTTTAAATGAGGATAGCTGAGGGCTCAGACATCATCATGCAGCAAATAGCTGTGCAATTTCGGACAACTCTTTTTTTAACCACTCCTCTCCCCAGGCTACCACCCCCATGGCAGAGCTGGCAAAACAGACTACATGCCCCTGCCTCCTGTATTCCAGTTCACAGACTAAATGTGGTAACTCAATTTACTGGTGACAATGGCACCCAAAAAATACTAATCCATTGACCAAGGTTTGTTGTAGCTGCTGAAGTGCAGGCACACGGTTCCTTTTGCTGACTCCACAAGGGAGCAAAAGCCTTCCACAAAGGAGGGCAGCCGAGGGCAGTAACATCAAGCTAAGATTTGCCAGGGCTTGTCTGTCAGAGGACAAAGTTTTGCATTTTAACCACTTTTGGCACATTCCACATTCGGTATTTTCAGGAGCTTTCTAGGATGTTTATGAAACAACTGCAGGGTAGGCAAGTAAATTGATGGCGGCACAAAGAATGCCTTCCCACATTCTTCTCCCATGTTCCTACAGTTGAAGTAAATGAAGATGTAGTTTATGTTTCTGTAATTACAGTTTGTTAAAAGGAGAACAGGTTGTTAAGTTATGGTAAGGAGCCCATGAGCCTGTCCTCTGCTTTGAATACCACAGTGATGTAGATTTTACTGAATAAAAAGACCAGTCAAAACATTAGTCAGAGAGAATCTACACCCTGATGTCATCCAGCATAAAACGACCTACTTCTGAAATAGCCCCATTAATCAAACCAATCAATTGGAAATTGTTCTTATGAGAGCTATTTTAACATAGCTGAACACTGTCAAGTTTCAGTCATTTAATGTTTACTGGAAGGGCACTACTACACATTTGTTCCACGACATTTCTGTACCGCACATCAGCTGTTTGGTTTTAATCCTGCATTTCCCCCGTTAAAATACTTACAGCATTTATACAGCCTCGTAAAACTCCAGTACAAAAGAATAAGCCACCAGAACTTTTCCCCATACATTACTTACCAACTTAACTATGTAACGCAATGTGAAAGGTTTATGCACACCAGCTGGATCTCATTACAGCTAAGTTTGTCTTTTTAAAATGTACTTTATCTGGAACATTGAAGTCCCTTACAATTTCACTTAAAAATACTGAGCTGACATACACACAGTTTTCTACTGCAGGATGCTAACTCAATAAATAAGTTCACAAATCAAACCTGTGGACACTAATTTCTGGAGTTTAAAATGCAACAGGTACAATTCAAATATCTGAAGCCAACTGAACACCTCAGCCTAATTCAGTCTTTCCCTCCTGAGCGTCATGACAACTAGAGATGCTACTCCTTGTACAGTAAGAAAACCAGCAAGAAAAGTAAGGAAGAGTTTCAAGACAGCATTGGTATCACCTCCCTACTGATCAGTGCTAAGGCTCAGAGGTACACCAGCTTTACATACCAAGATATATCTAAAAAGTAAGAATCTGAGCAGTAATTAATTCAGTAGGAAGACCATCAAAGAGTTTACTAAATACCCAGATGAACCAAAGAAAGCTTGTCAAACACTTTGGTATTACCAGTTGAGAGATTCCTGTTCAATCATGAGGAAAGAATTGTGGTTTAATAAAAGCACAGAACAAAACCAAGCATAAAAAAAATCATGTGCGGGGATTTTATTTTTGTTGTATATTTGACTGTAATTACTGTCTTAAGTACTTTAATTGCCTGGCATCTCCTCAAGTGCCTTGCCTGTGGGGAGGGGAGGCAGGGCAGTTTATAGTTTGTTATTAATGAATGAAGTACAAACAAGTTTACCTTGTCTGTAATCAACGTTCCCATCAAAACAGTTTGAGAGGAAAATGTAAAGGGGTCCATACATCCCACAGGCCCAATGTTAATATCTGTTAATATCTGGTTTTTAATGATTAATGTGCTTCTGATATGTCACACCTCAGAGGGAGAGTGGCAAACATCTTTATAAAACCCACATGAAAAGCATCACCTATCTGTCCATCCATTTTTGTTCTCTTCTACAGACATCTGCTCTTGGTCACTGATGTGGGGATGGGGTATGGGGACAGGCCCCATATGACCTTTCTTGCATGCATTCTAGGGGAGAAAATGGAGCATGCAAGCAAATCTGTAGGGTCATTTACAATAGTGCTGGAATGACACACATCCAGCCCTTCTTCACTGGAAATAATTTTTGCCTGGAGTGGAAATGGAGTAGAGGAAAACAAGAATAAATTATGAGAAGCAGTTCACAGAGAATAAAATATAATTGTCTGCTTCATTAAGAAATTATTAGAGATAAGGAGCCATATGTAAAAGTCAGTGAGTTATATGAAAAAGATGGTGAAGCCAGGAAGATGGAGAAGCAAACTGCTATTTTTCACCATTAGTGAAAGACACAGAGTGTAGAAATTTGGCCATTAGTCTTGTTTTTCCACTTAAATTGGTACAGGAGTCTGTTGCTTTGAGGTAACATCACATCAACAGCCTAGCAGGCCGTCCAGGCAGCAGAGACTTGCCCACTAAGACCCAGACTGAGATTGCTAATTTTCCCACAAGTCACCAAAAAATGCTCTTTAGGAACAGCTAAAGATGCTTTCTCTTTTTACAGATGAGGACTTTTTCCCCAACGCACTTTTTTTTTTAAATTCGTTCAGAATAACATTTCTACCATGTATCCTGTATCCTGCTTAAGCCTTCCATTAGCTGGTACAGCATCTCCAACATTGTCATCTCCTATGTCTTGAAACACAACTTTCGTGGCACTGTCCCACTGGCACGGAGGCAGCACATTTTTTGCTCCACAGAAGCCTGATGTTGTGTGGCCACTTTTCTCCACAGTTAAACACAATTTTCAAGTCACAACAAAGGCCAGCATACTTGGCAGTTTCTCCAAAACACACTTCTTATACAACTGTGCTCAAAGCATCCTCCTATCGTTGTTAAAAAAGCAGATATTGCTGATCTGATAAACACTTCCCCTTGAATAAATTTCTTATAAAATGCATAACCATATATCTTGATAGAGCTGTATATATAAAGCATGAAAGCAGACCCTGTAAATATTGATTTGAGCCTCCTACTCATGCAGATACATAGGCAGAAACTTGATAGAAGAGATCATAAAAGTTTAAAATATATTTATGAAAAAAGTGGAGTAGAGCATGACAGCAGCTTGACTTCTTCTCAAGAATGGGTTGCTGAAAGCCAGCACCCAGCCATCTACCTACCAACAAGAAATTCCTGACTTCTCAGAGCTGTGACACCATTTTTTTCCTCCCTAAGGAAACACAAGTGTTTTGATCAAGCACACCACCGAAGCACTTAAAGTTGTCATGTTACATGAACTGACTACACAAAAGGAATTCAGGCATTAACATACACAGAATAGACTGGCACGCACAAATCATTTTAGATGCAGACAGCTATTCATGCAAATAATTCAATCCTAGTATTCCACTAGGAATAGGTGGGTCAGGTAAACATGGGAAAACAAGATACTCCAACTTCTCCCCTCAGTCCTATGCACTTCCCATGTGCTCTCCCATCACACAGTGGAGCTGCTCTCTCTGTTTGGCATCCAGGTGGGATGAAGCTGTCTTTGAAAGGAGGAACCCACCAGGGCTCTTCTCAGGAATGTTATGAAGTAGCTGAAGGATTAAGAGAGTATATGACTAACTTCTACAGCGCTCTGATCAAAAACATGTTTTCCCAACTTCCTCAGTGAGCTTTAACAAGATGTGAATGAGAAATTGATCTGGACACTTTAGTTTACAAGGAGTATTTCAAGTAGCTTGAGGAAACTACTTTATTGTCCATTAGGCATACAACCAAACACAATGCTTACAGGCCATTTCACCACCATGCTCCAACACAGAACTCTCCAGGAAACCACTGTTTTAAATTTCACATTTTTAAAGTTAAGGGAAAAAACACTTTGGATTTTAGTTCCCCTAAGAAAAATAATACAATGCACTTAATTTAAGTTCCACTCACTTTTTTTAAAATTCACTCTAAAATTGAAGAAACCCAGACTTCTCTCCCTGCCCCTTAACTGTTCTTTTGTATTTTACTTTAGTTTTTTGACTTTAAAGAAAAAAAGTGCATAGTTTTTCTTTGCCATCCCTCTGGGTTTATCGTTTCCTTGATCAATTTTGTTTCAGTGCACCTACTACATTTGTTATTTAGCATTACGAAAGAAGGATGTTTTTCCCCTTAATTTCTTCCTCCAATTTTAACCCCTCTCCAAAAAGAGACATTATTTTTTGCTCCTTTAATCCATTAAACCAATCCATCAGAAGCACACTGGTAAACAGAAGTTAATCTAGTTCCCGAACTGATATGCTGCAACAAGTTAGTTGGTATGGTAATCTCACCCTGCTTTTCTTCTTCTTATTTTCTATTTCAACTTATTCCTTCTGTCTCTTACTTCTCACAAAGTAATCATGCTCTGCCTTCAAAATCCTGCTAGCTCAGTTATTTAACCCCTTCTGGATTCCAGATAGGTTGGAAAGCTAACATCTGCGCCTTTCCCCTCCTAAAAATCTAGTCCCTTCAGATAAAGTAACAGCCATTTCAGCTCACTATCATTAGTGTTAAAGACAATTAAAGCTTTTTAGGAGCTTTTTGATTTCATAAATATTGGGAGGGGAGATATTTTAATTTTTCCTTATAGGATTAGTTGCCTTTTTGGGAGGAGAGCCTGAGAAGACCTGCAGAATCCTGAGCCACAGGCAGGGCTGCATGGCCACTGGTCCAGTGGCTGGAGCCTGAACCAGGCTCCCTGCAGGAGGGACAGGGCACAGAGGCACTGCCACCCCCATGTGCCAGGCAAGGGGCAGCTGCTGTGAGCGGCAGGGTAGCTGGGTAGCTCTGGCACCTCTGCTGCTGGTAATCCATGCAGAACAAAGCCAGAACACTAGGACACCAGAACATTTCACAGCAACAACACTGGGAAGATCATAACACTGTAGCGAAATTGTCACATCAGATCAGACGAGCACTTTACAGAGAAGAAAGAAGTTCTCATCTATTACAATTTTTTTCCTGGAAAGATACAGATTTGACCTGATGCTTCTGTATCTCTTAACAATTAAAACAACATACACAAGCTTCTGAATGTTTTACATTACAATCACAGTCACTGCCATAACATTATCCTGTACTGCAAATCCAGTCTACTATTACGTTCACGATCCTGATTATAACCACTAGCAGTCTGGAAATGAATATATTGTACTGAGAAAAACTGAGGGGTTAAAATTCTGCTTTAGCACAAGAAGGAGAGATCTTTTCTTAATGAATTGTCACAGTAAACTCAGAAGTGTTGAATTATCCTCCTCTGTACCATAGGGAAAATTTTGCCAGTTACATAGTAATGTAGTGCTACTTCCATGCATCAATACAATGCATTAGCAACTCAACTAATACTATATTTAGTGTTGTGTCTCTTTACATCCTACATGCCATGCCCATTTGTGCTTCCTAATTATAATAAACCTCATTTTTCTCAGCTTTAAAAAAAATAATTCCTTACTTTGATACTTTCCAATGCGTAAATCTGAACAGAACAGCTTGTATCTAGAATACTTTCAATGGAAACAAAAAAAAAAAAATTGTATTCAAGCATACCTCAAAAGTAACACACTAAAAGTCTCTCCAAAAAGGTAACTTACAAAGACTTCTAAGAGATAAAACCAGTAATAAGGTTGCTTTGGAAGTGTGTCAAACACCCAAAAAGGAAGGCAAAACTACAAAGTTCTGAAAGGACAATGAAGTTGTTTCTGCTTTTCAAAAATCAAACTAACTGTATTACACATACTGCTTTGGATTGGCAGAAGCTTCAGAAAGCAGATTTTGCAGCAGTTTGAGACTGACACCGAAACCACATTAGTCCCATTCTGTCTATTTTATTTTCAAACAGTACTTGGGGCTGCAGGGGAAGCAGATTCAAAGGCTGAGGAATTTTGCATTGCCATCTCTGCTAAGGAACACGACTTTTTCAAGTGTATGTGCTGAGGAAAAAAAAAAAAGTCGTATTCTTACCAGAATCAGTCAGTTCTAGAAAATTTAAGTTTTCCTCACATAGTTTCATGGACCACATAGCTTTGCCTTATCTGTTCTTCCTCAAAGAACAATTACTTTCCCACTCTCAAGTCCATCAGCCACTGATCAATGTTTGTTTTCAGAGAAAGTGTTGGGTTTTTTTTTTTTCCGAGAAAATGTATTTTCAAAGAGATAACCAGCAAGATACATATTTCAGCATTTCTAAATTAAGAGACAAGAGAAAATAAACCAAAAAGCTCAACAGTTCTTTCTGAACTGCTGATTAGCTAAACCACACAAGCTGAGAGCATTTTATTATTTCCACCATCCCTTAAAAAGCATTTTAAAAATTTGAGCAAAATGCAAACTTGGTTCACAACAGTCTAGGGAGTGCTTCCAGAAACTACTGTATCATAACAAGAAAGGTATTTTCTATACCCAAGATGGAAACTAGCACTGATCAACGTGATAAAAGCCTACAGAATGTGTCACCACAAACAGCCAGTATCACTGTCACATCTGAGATAAGGAGGAATAGCACGAAAGCATTTTGTGACTAGCCAGTGTTGCTAGTTATAAAATCATTAGAAACACAGGGAAAAATCTCAAAAAGGCAATCAGTTAAAACAGGCTCCCTCTATCTGAATTTCAAACACAGTTTGTACTACAGCCATAGGATTCTGTTAGGACATCTGTGCTCCCATTTACACTTTCCAACTTGTCAACCCAGCTCTCAGCTAGGTCCTCCCAGTTTGGCATCAAAACTAGATGGGTTAATTACAGCACTTCAGATGACTCGAATTCTTCTGAATGGGGCGGTTTCAGTACAAGGGAAGGAATTTATCAGGCATGTCACAGGTGAAACAGCCAGCCCTCGTTAAGAAGGAAGGAAGGAAGCTATTTAAGTCTGTTTCACCTTCTCCTCTTCCCCAGATTTCAGGCAAAAGGTCAAAACGAGTCTCAAGCCACCCCAAGCAGAAATGGAGTGGGGAGGGCAAGGCGAGCGGAGCTTTCAGCCAGAGGATGCTCAGTAATTAACCACTGGTGCTACTGAGCCCAAGAGTTTCTGTGTGCACTGCAGACAGCTTGCCCATGAAACAGGAGCTCTCACCAGCAAGGTGAGGACAAGCTCCCCATATGGCCAGCCTGCATCAGAGTCAGAGCTCAGTATCACTGCACTGGACGTGAATGACTCAAAGCCAAGGCTTCAGACACAGCATGCTGCCCTTGCAGCAGCCCAACCTCCTTCTGCCACTTTTGAAGCCTACTAGAACTGTACATAGAAAACAACAGCAAAAGTAGCAGCTAAAAATATCACTGTGGTGAGTAAAAGCTCAGGATTCAGCTGAAGGATGTTGAGAAACCACTTCTGAAATTTTTCCAGCAATCTTTAGTTTTGAATAAACATAAGTGAACACACACACAGAGAAAAGGGTTAAAATAAAGGTATTTTAGGGGAGTCATTCACCTCTACATTACATTTCTGATTCGCTGACACATTAGTAGTAATAGAGTGCACAGATGCCAGTTTGCAGGGGAGCCTGAGAGCTGTGGCTCCTTCATTAGAGCTACCAAGAAGGAGAGTCTCAACTACAGAGGCTCTTCTTCCTCTCGCTCCTGATACCAAAAATCAAACCAAAACAACAGCATCAGACCTGGTCCCTGGGCACTTTTCAGAGGAGAGTAGGAAGTGAAGCACTGTAGTAGAGACAAGTTCAGTTCAGAAATCACCTCAGCACCTCCACAAGACTTTTTGGATAAGGAAAGCCAAAATTCTTTTGGAAAGGAAAGCCAAAATTCAGCTTCACACCTTGCCTCCTGTAATGAGTTTTCTGCTCTCTTCCCTTTACACAGACAAGTGCTGCAGCCTGTGTCACCTGCAGCACCTACAAACAACTTCACTTCCACCAACGAGCTACCCCCACTACCCAAAAAAGCTCCACTCAGTCCTCATCTCCTACACCCACCTTGGGGAAGGAGTGGTTTCCTACAGCTGGTGACACTGGAGAGATTACCTCTTTCCAGAAGTCACACAATAATGCATTATATCCAGACTACATGACCTATTTTAAGTACCATGAACACTGCAAACCACATGAGAACACTCAGGATTTGAAGCAAGTCAGAAGTCCCAAGGAGGTGCTAGCTCAGACCTGTGCTATATGGAGCAAATATGGGCTATGCTAAACATACAATGAAAAAAAGAAAATTAAAAAATCCATACATTGGTAAAGTGAATGGGGCTTTAAAATGTCAATTCAATTTCCATTTCATTAAAATGATCTGTCCTAGCCACAGAAGTGTACAGGAGCATACAATAGGTAAGCTTATCAATGTACTAAAAATTTACTGGAAATGTTTATAATACATTTGTGCACTACAATTTTGATTCTTTTTGAAACTAAAAGTTGCATTAAGAACACATCCAAAGTCCTTTTTCTCATCAGGGATTAAGTCCTTAGAAAGTTTGAAGGTTTTTAGATCAACTAAAACTGGCTGAGTGAAAAGCATGTAAATTTCTAAAAAACACAGAAATGTTATTTTTCCTTGTTGATAATCCCCTCAAAACAACCAGAAAACAATTCAATTGCATGTCTTCCGATGTTACTTTTAGATCAAGGTATTACGAGAAGTTCCAATCCCTTCCTTATTCCCCATTCTAATGCCTGGAAGAGTCTGAAAGCATTCCCTGGAAACATGATTATATATTTTTACTGTCTCAACACTAATAAATCTTTTCCATATCAGATAAAAAGCAGTTACCAACACTTGTCCCTTGAATCCAAAATATGATAAAAAAATTATCTTGCACATACATATTTGGCTTCATGCCCTTAACAATTTCCTTCTGAAAAGATGGGTGCATTTGTTGGTTCAGAAACAGAAAAGCAAAATAATAAGAAAGGACACAGGGAAAGAGATGAAGAGAAGGGCTTCGAAAGTGACTGAAAATCTACAACATCTCTAATTAGGTTCCAGCTTCGAACACAATAGTGGGGGTACCATGGCCTGTTATCAAGTTTATAGCCAAGGGCACAAGACAATACAACCCCACATTCAATTTAATTACAGCCTATGGCTTTTGCAGTAGTGGTGTGTTTCAAAGGGTTTAAGCACTCATTTATTTCTACACCATACATGAAATAAGGCAGCTCCCTGTCATACAGACTCACCAATTAGACTGAGCAGTTTCTGATCTCTTGCTCTCTAGAAACAGAGCAGTGGGCAATGGGAAATCTTTCACAGGATAATCACAGAATACTTTTTATTAAAAAAAAAAAATCAGCTCTCTGCTGCCTTTAAGCTTGTGCATTTTATCTTTGATGTGCATAGAGTACCAACATAGTCATTTCAGATTCTACAGGATGTAAAAGAGTGTCAAAATACAGCAGCACTTCAGTAATGTTTTATTCTCCTGACTGTATTACAAAGGTCATATTCATTTGAGCTATAAGGACCTGGTCACCTCTTGCATTCCTGCCATCACTGAAGGCTGGACAAGGCAAGTTCTCTGCTCATGTGATACAAGGAGATAAAATGAATCTAACTTCTAAAAATGTAAAAATATTCTGAAAAATTAGGTTAAATTAGTAGAAATCACCAGCTGAAATAGCTGCACTATTTAATACCTCTGACATATAATGCCAATGAAACCAAGAGGACCTATAAAGACAGTACTGGACCTTTAGCTCCACAGCCACCATTCTAAATGCATGTATCAAAACAACATTCTTGGATCTGCTCTGAAATGCTTTCCCAAGTCATCTTAAACCAACTCCCTCCTCAACAGCTGATTGAACATGGAACAACCTCAGTCCCAAAAAGAAAAAACAGCTCCCTTCATTCCTTTCAGTGAATGTTACTGCCCTCAAAGCTATATACAAGACCACCAAGCCTGATGTCTATTCTGCTTGTCTTGTACTCATCTTGGGAAACACTCACATGCCTACCAAGCTTCATTTTCATTATAAGGAACCTAGCCTGGGATATCCTACTTTCTTAAAAAGAAAAACCCTATCTCTCTTCAACAATCTTTAGAAGCACTCGGTTACAACACTGACTTCCACCCAAAAGAGCAATAGCCAGGATTCCTACATTTCACTCAGGAGATTGATAAGAAAGCTTTGAGGACCATACCTGACACCACTACTACCTTATTCCCCTGCCCTCCAAGGATTTCAGAGCAATTTTGATGACTATCAGGTATAACAGTCCCTTCTACTTTCCACATCTGTAACTCAGCAGAAGACCAAAAATCTTCCTCAGTAAAAAACCCCATAAGTAGCAGAATAACAAACAGTAGCTTCTAAGGTAGATATATTAACCCATAAATTAAAGTTTCTTTAATCCTTACCTTCTACAATTTGAACCCCAGTGCTTCTCTTAAAAAAGGCCCCTAGCAAATTGTGGATTTTCTTGCAACCTGGGATAATCCAATAATCAAAGAGAATGGCACTAACTACGCAGTAGGGCAGCCAGCACTAACCTCTGAAACCTGATCCACAGTAGTACTGTCACAAGAACTAACAAGGTATTTAGCAGTCATCAGTCTTAATAGCCACTGTACTGGAAGCCCTTAAGATAGGGATATTGTTCCGTATATTACTCTGGTAGAAATAAAGCCTAGCATCTTTACACCACCATCCTAAGCATCCTTCCCTGAAGCTACCTGATGAGTTCTCCAGCCCTGCCTACTGGGCAAGCACCTAGCAACGATTCTGGTCAGAGTACTAGAGATATTTGTACAAAACGCAAGTTTTTATTGTGGCCATTTATGGAACGTGCAGGATGTTCCCAGATCAAAGATCGAGCAGACAGATTCTCACCCATCTCCTCCAAAATCCGAGGCTAAAATGGGCTAGACTTGTTAGCTACTTTTGATTTGCTCCCGGTTGTGCGTACTGCCTACTCATATTCCTCACGTGCTATTGTTCTACCTTCTTTTGCAAAAGCTGCAGCCAGAACTAGATTTCTGGTTTGGGTCAAAGTAAGCCCTTCAAAGAGAATGCAAGAATGAAAAGACGTGCCAGATCAAAAAACAGAAAAAAGGGCAACTCTGAATGTAAAGCAGAAGAAAAAAAATTTTAAAAAAGCATTTCAGAATTCCCCAAAACAGCTATGACAAATGCACACAGCTCAGGTTTTAATGACCAAGCTTTTGGTAGATTTCTTAATAGCTAATAAATTCTTCATAGACAACCCAGAGAAACCCAACCAAGTAACAGAACAAATGTAACCGAAACATTTGCAAGTGACAGGCAACTCTCCTCCCCCATGACAGAGGCCAAACTATTTCCCTACACCTATTTTTGGGTATTACTACTGTAGTAAGTTCAGCATGTACCAGATCTATAAAAACCAAAAGCTACCACCACATTGTAGCATCAAAAGTTTAAGCTTTAGCTATTGTTCATCTTTCAGCAACATGGGAGATTAACAACAGCCAAATTACATCTCTCTGTCATCAACTTGAACTGAAGTACTGCTGTCAGTGGCAGGAAAATTGCTACACTTCAGAGCAAATAAGGACTGAAAAGAAAGTTGTGCCATGATGGCAGTGGTGTATGCTTAAAATACACTATAAATGCTGCTCTTAAGGCTAAAACCTAAAGCAATAGCTGGATCAAGATGAACATTTAATGTATGTTTCCTGAGCTCTGAAAGAGGCTCCTACAAACTCAGTGTTGAAAAGACAATTTGGGCTAAGATGAAAAATAGAAGCTATAACACAAAAGCTAACATTCTTGCTCAGATAGTCAATGCAAATGGAAGACACACCATTTAGTTCCTTTCATTTTCCACACTTTGCTTAATGCTATTAAAAAAACCCAACAAAATGCGCAGTACAAAGACGCTAAGAAACCCACACATTATGCCACCGCTTTTTCACCAGAGTATTGCACAAATCCATGAGCTCAGCAGAATCTGTCCCCAGGAAGACTAATTACAAAGACAACCAATAAACCACAAACTTATGACCTTCATGTTTTCAAGGAATCAGTAATATTTGTCAACAGTGGAATTTAGTGTCATGGTACTTGATGATATATATTCAGTAAAAAGGCCTAGAAACTCTTTGTTTATAATTAAGCAATAACGATTGAGGGTCAGGGCATTTCCTGGGGATTAATGACCGGCTGGGAGAGTCAATGGCTTGAGGCAATGCCTTGGGCCATTAACCTCAGCCAGTCATTAATTTCCCCAGGAAATGCCCTGGACCTCGATTAGTGTAAGTATCATAAAAGGTAGCTAGAGAGAAAAAGTTTTGCATTAACATTCTCCCAAGGAAATCCATTCCACAGCCAGTATTTCTTCATTTTGTCACATCCCAGAAGTGCATAAGTTAAAACTGACACAGAAAAATTGGTGATGAAAAAAAAGGGGGACGGGTGGGGAGGAAAGAGTGATTTTTTTTTTTTTCCTGAAGATTTAAATTCATGAGGTTTGCAGCAGCGGCAAGATTCAGCTACAAAAGTGACTGGGCATCTCGTTTAGCTCATGAAATTGTGAATGGAGGTGAACATTTCCATGTAATTACTGAAAAAAGCCCACACTGTCTAGTTCTAGTACCCTTGCTGATTGCTCATTTTCTTTCTTGATACACTTAGGAAAACAGCAGATGCCTGTGTACTTTCTTTTAACTATTTCTCCCTTTCTCCCCACAGCCCGCTGTTAATGAGAATTACAGCTCTGAACGCTTCCCGTAGGAAGCACAGCTTTGCAACAAACGCTACAGCAGCTGGATTTCTCCTCGCCTAAGCCTTATGCAAGTGTGAAGGGATTTGTGGGCTAGGGTAGAGATCGAGTTCTCTAGTCTGACAACGGAAAGTACCTAGACACCTAATTTAACAGGTTGAAGACACACACACTGTGACCATTGACTGCTCTGCCCAGTTCCCTCTTCCCCTTCCCAGACCCACGTGCTGTGCTCCTCCTGAAACCTAAACTATGCCCGAAGTTTCAAAATTACTTTCAAGATCATTAAAAGCACGGGAAAGGGGAACCTGGGGTTAAATACAGCGAGGAGCATTAGCTTTTACCTGAATTATAATGAGCTAGAACAGTAACATTATCTGCACAAAATCAAACCTCTAAGCCATTCAGAGACACCAGTTACACACAGCAAGAGATCAAGCTACAGCACTCCACTGAAGTGGTCCAAAAAAAACCCCTCCCTTAAAAAAAAAGGAGAGTTCACAGGTATCTTAAAGAACATAGATGCTTATGCAGGCATTCACTGGGAGCCCTGCCCTCCCTTTCCCCACCCCAATTAGCCTTCAGGCTGGTTGATTAGTTGGCACACTCTTTGAAAGGGTCAGTCTGTCCAGAACTGGTATTTCCACTCGGGAAACAGCTCAGGCATGTCATATACCTGTGCCTGCCCAGCGCCGCGCTCCTCGGCTGACGGCTGCGATCCCTGTTATTACTTGACACAAGAATGTCAGAGGGCTTTTGTAATCATGTAGGGCAGCCAGCAGTAAAGTTCTTGCCTGAAACGCGGTATTTTATGGGGCACAACGTAACTGCATGCGCTTTACAGATTTAGTTAGAATGACTTCCAAACTCCAAGCCCATTGCAGAGGTGCAGTGAGTCTTTAATTGAAGTAATTTAGCTCCGGCGCTCAAACACCCGAGAGGAAAGTACTTTTGGAGGGGATGGGGAGCAGGCACCAGCACGTGCTGGCACACAGCAGAGGGGGCTCTGCAAGGCACAGCTCAACAGCCTTTCCAACAACACCGTTTTACCTCAATGAAACGCATCTCATGAATTTGGGCTCATTCCACAGCTAAGCTGCACCTAAACCCGTTTAATTGTGCTCTTACTGTATATTTCGCCACTATGGTAACTAATGCAACTAAAGCCAATTTGCCAAAAAAAAAAAAAAAAAAAAAAAAAAAATTCCTGCCAGGAAACAGAGCTATTTTAAATAAACAAATACAAGATGAATGCAATTGCCATATTAACCCTCTTGTTAACTTCTGAAGTTTAAAATTACACCCTCATTACTAGTGTGTAATTGAGTATTCTCCCGGCTGTTTCCTGCATTTGAGGTTATTCAAATAGTTCATTAGCACATCAAGAACACCACACACACTAATGATACCTGATGCCCCTATCTACTATTCTGGCCCGACTTTTTTAAGTCACATCTCCCGCAAGAAGAGAAATAAAAGATGGGGAAAATAAATAAAAAGGAGGAAAAGGGGAGCCCATAGGGCTGAGCTGTTGGTGCTGCTGCTGAGGGGGAGCATGGCAGCACCCAGGCACCATTCAAGTCCAACACCCAGGCCACAGTGAGTGGCAACTGGACCAGTGGCAGGGCATAAAGATCTTGGGGGAGGCGGGACAGGTTAGCTGGATAACTCGCATCCAAGCTCTTTGGGTGCCTGAAGAGTGAGGGTGCCTGAAGAGTGACCCCAAGAGCCACCCCAATGCGGGCCGTGTGCCTCAGTGCCCAGCCTTGGGAGAAGCAAGGAGAGGGGCAGTGCAGACTATGTGGGGCAAGTGAGGGGTTGCCACTTTTTTCTCTCCTTTTTCTTTTTCCGGTTACCTGTGTGGGGGAAACAATAGCAGGTGAAACTACTGTGGGTGAGGTGGTGCTTCTGTGCCTGTTTGCTTCGGGGAGGAGGTGAGGCAAGGGGTCATGTTTCACTGAGACCACCACCACGGCGGGCGCAGCGGCATCCACGGGCTCGGCGGGGCGGCGGCAGAGTCTTTTGGGGGAGGCAGAGGGCCCACATGCGTCGCCACCGGCCGCAGGCCCTGCCGGGAACACGGCCTCGTAGAGCGCCCGCTTGGCCGGGGCCACGGCAGCTGCTTCTGCTTTCACTGGCGCAGCGTCACCGTCTTTGGGCAGTACATAGGGGTTGGCAGCGGGTGGCCGCGGCCGAGACCCACCATTGAGG
>VRYO01001463.1:45014465-45040337 GCA_009812075.1 Sialia sialis | reverse complement strand
GCTGTGCTTGTCCGCAGCACGGCTCAGACCTCGCTAGGATGCTGGCGGGGAGCGGGCGGAGGAGCCAGCCCCGCTCCCCGCCTGCCGTGCTGCCGCGACATCGCCTGCCGCCGACCTCGCACCTTTGATCGGGCGCCCGGATTTCGGTCGAGGGGCTCGGGAGGAGAAGGACGCTCGGGGCATTGCATCCGTGCGGCTCGGAGCCCGCCCGGGAACAGCCAGTCGGTAGCCGCGGCGCTCGCTTGGCTTGCGGGAGCCCCGGCGAGGTTGGCTGCGGAGAGGGAGCAATAAGGACTCGGGGGCTGACGGGCGCTCCGGGCCGCCCTCTTGCTCGCTGGGGCTGCAGACCTCAGGGCAGCCGGAGGGGCCTCGGCCCCCCCGTGCCGCCGCTGCCTCCCATCGCGCCCGCGTTCTTCCTCCGCTACCCTCTTCAGCCACGGAGCAAAACCCGAGGGCACTCCCGCAACCGCGCCGGGGTGCGGAGCCGCCGAACTCAACAGGGCACTTTGCGGGTGTTTTGGCAGAGGGGAGCCCCGGAGCGGCGCAGCGCGGGCGGGGGGCGCGGAGCCCCGGCTCAGCCCAGCCCGAGCCCCCCGCGGGGCGCCGGCTCTGCCCCGGGAAGGCGGATGGCTGCACGCTGCCTTCCTTACCCTTCCTTCCCGGGAAGGGTCCTTGGCCGGGCTGGACGAGGGCAGGAGTGAGGGCATAAGCCTAGGGCCGCGCACCGCGGGGAGAGGGAGCCTGTCCCACCCGGGACGGGACAAGGAGGATCCCCGCTAGGAGCACTCTCCAAACCAAAATACCCCACAAAACTCCCCGTGCTGTTTAGCCGAGCCATTTCTTTTATTCGGGACGATGAAATAAATATTCATTACGACTGCTGGCTACACCTGAAATTATAGCCCTAATTGCAGAGCTGTTGGCCTGAGTTACCACATTTGCTGCTTACTCATCCGTAAGAATTGCTCAGCGCCGGGCCCCAGCCGTGGTGGTTCCCCATGAGGGGGCTCGGTGCCCGCCGGTGCTGGGCGGTGCCGAGCCCCGTGGCCGTTCCCCTGGGGCATGGACCGACAGACGGGGCGGCCCGGACCAGCTCCCGCCGTCCGGGAAAACGTGGGATGCCAAGGAAAGGATGTGCAAATTGTTGAGCAAGTTAGCCCAATTCGAAATAAATAAGCACTGCGGGAAGAGAGCCTGCCACTCCCGGGAAATAATTGAAGAGAAACCCGGCACTGTTATATTGATGTAAGCCTGGAGTAATTACACGGAGGTCAAAGTTGTTGCACGCACTACAGAAGTTTTGCTCACTCTGTAGTTTGAGAGCGGATTATGTTCCCTCTTAGGTCGATGGCACACATATAAAATTCCGCATTTTTTTTTCCCCCTTTGCACGTAAGAGGATATAAATAAGGGTATTTTTCCCTTGTCATACTTTATCTGTAACCTAATCCTGAAACAAAGTCTCAAAGACCTTCCCATGAGATGGAGCAGATGCTGAAACAGATAGCTAAAAGAAACAATACCTTGTTGTGGTTAAAAGCTAAATGCCCCAGATGAGCTCCTTTTAGGAGCTATTACAACCCACCCTAGAAGACCGAGAACTGCAGGGCTTGCAGCATAAACTTTTAAAAAAGAGATTATTTTTTCTTTATTGTTCCCGTAAATGCTAAAAATTACGTGATCGGCATTGACCTTTGATTCTGTCTTAAGATCGTGGAAGCCACTTTCTAAAAAGACCTTTTCAGAGCCATATGACTACAAAAGGTAATTGAATATTTTTTTAACTTTAAAAAAGACGAACACCAGGTTGACAGCTTCTGTACTTGGATGTTCATTTAATCACCATTTTCTGATCACAGGAGGTGAACTATGCTGACAGACTTGCAGATGAATATGCAGCCCGGTATACGAATAGTAAGTATAAAGGACATAAAGAACTTGCAGTGAGGTTGGAGGGGGAAAATGTATACGGAGCATCCGTATTACACACATCAACTGGAAGCACCTCAGCAGCCAGGGGGAATTCAGAGAGTGGCAAGTGAGGTGTTCAGAGTGCTGCAGGTGCCCATAACTGGGAAGACACATGCATAGGTTATATATCTCTACAACCTATATGCATATAGGTAAGGTAATCACATACATATATACGTTACCTTACCCATCTGTCTATGTTCCTAAAAATAGCACTTAGCCTAATCAGTTGTATTCCAGAAGTTTAAATCCTATTGTTAAAGCTCTCCAGTTAGATAAGGTAATGGAACTGCATTCCAAAACTGACAGAGTTGCACAAGGTTGTCTAATGTGAGCTGGCATATAACATTAAACTTACATCCACTCCACCCTCCACATCACTAATCAGGGGTTTATCCTGCTGAGAGCTCTGTGCAGGCATAGACAGCATTCTGCACTCTCCCCTAGGACTTAAGGTTTGAGGCTGATTCTCAAATAGGTCCTGTCCGCACTTGGAGAATACATTTTATTACTGCTGTCAGTAAAGAAGATGTGATACCCACAGAACACTAATAAAGCACTGGCCTCACTAAGGATTATCCTTATGCCTACTTGGAGATCAGTTCACATGCCACAGAATGAGCATGCCAGTTTAAAAACCAAAACAACCTTCTCCATGAGTCAGTTGGTTTTCAATAAAGGTAGTGCTTGTTACCACATTAGCAAATAGTTTCAGGTCTTTCTTCACTTCTTTTTCTAAGCTACTCTTGCCCCTGGCCTCGCTCCTGGAAAGCAGAGAGCTTGCTAGAGTTTTTTTCTTTGACAATCAGCTATTGTGCTAAAGCTTTCCACAGTCTAATTCTCCCTCAGACTAACACAATCTACTTCTGCTGTAGCCTCTTTAAGTGGTTATTTCACTTAGAGACACCTAAACCTTCATGCTTCGGTGAGTGTTGGAACGTGTTTCATCATGAGGCTTCATGAGGAACTAAACTGGAATACCCCCAAAAGCCAAGAAACAAAGAAAAACCATTGGGTCCGTTTGCTTCTTAGGATCCTGTCTAGGCATCTAGAAAAGTTTATTTTAAAAACAGTGCTTGAAACAAGCTTGTGGGTTAATCCTAATGCTAGCCACCTTGCATTTTTTAAAGATAATAACTGTTTCTCCATGTACACTTTTACTTTTAAATACGATAAACATTTTCTTTGAATGTCTTAATACATTTTCCAAACACAAGATGTTTTCACTGTAGAGGCAGGCTATGTGGAAATTGGTATGAGAAATCCATATTGACACTACAGAACTAGAAGGCAAATAACACTTGGGACTCTTGGAAAATTCACTTAGGGAAAAAGCATGTCCTAGAAATCCTTCTCCCACCCAGAAACATGCAGTTTTGAGATAAGCTTTTTTAGCATTTCAGAACTGTCACTTCAAATGCTAATTCAGTTTTTATTTTACTCTGTTATTTTTGTATATGATACTTCTACTTGTTTCATTACTTCTTCATACTAAGGACAGCTAATGCTAACATGTAGTGTGATATAACAGATTTTAAATCTCCTTTATTTTCTTTTTTAAAATTTTTTTTAGCATCTCTCATCTGCGTGGCAACGAAACAGCTTCATATAACTCAACAAAGGAGACGTTGATTTAGGAAAGTGAGGATGAATCCATCAGCACTAAGTTGCAGCTGTTCTTAATGGATTTTAAAACACAAAAGCTATTTCACCTCTTAGATTGTCATATTATGAAATGTTAGTAGTAGTTGCGCATATCAAAGCACCAGCTACCACCCAAACCTTGTGAAACACGAAGGCAGCATCAAGCCAGCCCCCTTGAGAAGCTCCCCGGTGCCAATTGAAAGCCTATTTCCCCAGTACGCTCCTATTTTTATTTTTTTTTCTTCCCGCAGGTATTTGCCGTTACTCATTTTTTATTTTTATCCTTTTACAAAAGCAATATTTCTGCTGCTGAGGCCACGATTTGTTTCCCGATTGCTTTGTTTTCAAAATAAACCAGAAAAAAACCGAGTCATCATCTTTGTAATAAAGCGCACATTCAATGCTTGGCAAATTACAAGGCAGGACTTTGCAAATCTCCTTTATTTTTAGTGTCAAGCAGCTGGAGCATTTTTGCTTCCAGAAATATAGAAGAGCTATGTTGTCAGACAGCCTGGAGAGAGGCAGGTAATAAATCGCATTTGTGCTGCATAAAGGTTTTAAGGGTCTTTTAAAATGTGCTGCAGGTAAGTTGCCAGGGGATACATTAATGCTTTTATTTAGCTGTATTTCAGTTTGTGTTTGTCTTTGCTTCTCTGGTGTTGAGGGCACTTGAAACAAATTGGCCAGTCTGTGTGGCACAGTGGTAGCTGGTTAAAGTTGCTCTAAGTGGTTGTCTGATCATTTCTATGAACTAGTGACACCAAGCAACCTGCTGTGTTAGTGGCACAAAGTTTGGTCTCTGTGGAGGGAGAAAGAGCTCTTTCTATCCAGGCTGATAATTGGTTAGTTTTTATTCCTTCTCAACTGAGTCTTTACATCCTACATGAATGTGAGGGAAATTTAGAAGGGCCAAGCCAGTAACTTAAGAAAGGGACCTCCGAAGAGAGAGATCCCTGTGAAACCACAAAGCTTATTTGTTGTAGGTCAAAGCACAAGTTTTCACTTCATACAGTGTTTTAAGTACTATGTAATAGAGCATAACTTTATACTGTATTGGATATGGAGTTCTTGAAATACTATTTTCTAATCATAATCTTCCAGTAAAGTTTATTTTGAACTATGAGTTCAGGCTGGAAGTCACAGTGGGCTGGATGAGAGAAATGCAGGGAAGGACAACTGGTTATATGATAACATGGTCTGGCTAAGAAAACTCCTTAAACATTCCTATAAGAAAAAAGGGGAAAAAACCCCAAATCCAAACAAGAATGTAATATAATGAGACTCTGAAGAAGTGCACTTTCCAACTAGTTTGTGTACCATATGGATTTTATCTTGGTTCCTTTTACCATCCCCATTGCATGACCCAAATTTTCTGTGTTGCCAGGAGCTGTGCTGGGAACTGATTTCCGCACAGGACCAGAGGTAGAGCTTTATACCCCGTGCAACTTATTCATATCAGGCTTTTCTCAGAGCATGGGGTCCTCAAAGGACAGGACAACAGCTGGCCTACAGCCCAGCATGGAAAAGGGAATCTTCTTTTGACCATCAACTAGTGGCTTTAAAGCCTTTTTATACCATGAATTCACTGTCAATATACTTTTGTTTTGATTTAGTGACTGAAATAAACTGATTATTCCCCTTTTCCACCAGTATTATGTCTGTGTCATCATGAATTTGGAAATTCCCTTTCAGGTATTTATGTAGCAAAAACCCCAGTACCAATGGTCTGTCTTCTTGGATTTTCTTTTCTCAATTGAGTTATCTCAGCTGGGTTGACACAAACCCAATTTAAGCAACTTTAGAGTTGTGTGAGTTCAAAGGAAGCCCACAGAGGGTGTAAACATACTGTTAAACAGTGTCAGAGCCCTGCTCAGGCTGTCACCCAGACCCACCTTTTCGTTGCTGTTGAATTTTAAGTTACACTAACTTGTAAAGCAGCATTCGAGTAGAAGGAAATAAATTCATAGGTCATATGAAAGAAGAGTACTGGGATAAAAAAAGGTACAGCTGTGTTTACTGCCAGACTCAATCACCTCCTTTATCAGAGTGATTTAATTCATACCAAGAAAAAAATGGCAGAGCATGTGGAAGAATATTAAAAAATAAGGAAAGTCCTTTATGCAAAAGCACTTGCATGAATTAAATGTTCCCACTGTATCTGTCTTCATGTGAAACTGGGGGAAAAGCCTCAGGGTACTGTCAGGACTTTTGTTTGAGGTTTAAAGCCAGAGGCCATAAAAGACCTTTCAGTTTGCACCTGCATTTTGCTGCACTTTAAGTTATAGAGAGTAAAGCCTGGAAAAGTGGAAAACCAGAAAGGATTCAGAGAAAATATAAAGAAAATTGATAAAGTTTAGTGAAAAAATCCTGGATGTATTGGATGTACCTCTCTTTTTTCAGCATCAGGTAATAAAACAGATGAAAAATACCTTCTAGCATCTGGTAAGCATCAGTATTTTGTAAGAGTTTGGCATAAAAAAACCCCAACAAACCACTTCTGCAAGTGTTGAGAATGTTTAACTGCAACGCCTTTTTTGTCCATCCCTGAATTGTACTGTGCTTTGAACAACCTTGCTTTTTCTATCCATTAAAGGTTAGGCTGGGCTTGAATCAGTTTTCTTACTATTTGAAGATCAAGGCTATAACTCAATTTATTTTTCAGAACAAACATTATCACCAAATAAATTACAATAATCTAAAAAAATCCTAGAGCCAAGACTGCACATTCATGAACTGAATTATACAACTACAAGCAGGTAGTTAGTTGCTAGTAAAGACTCTGGTTTTAGTAGAAATGAACATTGTTGAAATGAGCAAGAGAGAAAGTACAAGGTCTTCCTTTGCCTTGGACAAAACAAGGTCACACTTGCAATTTGCAGTGCTTGATCTCTCCATTAGCAATCTTGGCAAAGGTTTATCAAGTTATTCTGAATAATTTTCTTCAAGTTATAAGTGCGTCACCTGCTCTGTTATGGACCTGTTCCTTCAGTTTACTCTGCTATTTACCTGTGAATTGTCACACTCGTTCTTGCTGATGGATGTCAAAAAAAAAAAAAAAGCAGTGTTTAAAATCAAAGCTTCAGTGTGGAAGGATATAAAGTGTGAAATCCAGACCCATTGCTTTCATTCTGGCTTTAGTGATCATAGAAACCTGCTGTAGGGCAGGACTAATCTGCCAGAAAATTATTACTGAGCCCTGGTAACTCAGATATATGTGCAGACCAGAAAATGTTGTTCTTTGTGCCAACTCCAGGTCCTACAAGAACCTCACACAGTATTCTCCACCTGGCTCAGAAATACGTTCCACCACAGAGGAGGAAGTTTGTTAATTCCCAAGCAGCTGTGAACAATTTAATCTCTCTCCAAACAGCACAGCATCCTATTCCAATTGAGAGTTTCTTGGGGGATGGACAGTTTGAAGAGCTGGTGAGAGATAATAGAGTCTTTCTTTCAATTCCATTCCTATGGATTTGGCCTTGACAGTAACATCTTGATAACAAGGCTTGCCAAATCTCAAAGCCTCACGATTCTTGGTTGGAGTTTCCTCCTCCATATGCTGGAACTGGGAGGTTTAAAATTAGTCTTTGGCAGACAACTTTGAAATCTTGAATTACTGGTCTGTAAATACTTGGAAATCAGGTGGCAAGCCACAGTTTTGTAATTTTAGGAAGAAGAAATCCCTGTAATTTTAAGAGATGATTAAGATTTTATTCTGAATGCTGGTGGTTGGAACTCCTGGGATTTCCCAGATGAAATTGCCTCTGAGAACTGAGCTGACAACTTGAATTGGTTTTCTGGACAAGTCTCTAAATTACTGAATTCTTTGCCTCACGTAATTTCTTAATAAAAATATCACCATTCAAATCCTACACAAGCCATTTTTGCTACTTCTTCAGCAATATGTTTAGAAGAGCCAGAGAAGCACAAAGAACTACTTCAAGAAATTCATACCCAGATTTCTTTGAGTTCTCAGAACCAAGAACTTTTTTTGTTCTGATTATCAGAAGGTCTCTGCACTCAAAAATGGTTGTAGAGGTATTTAAGACAGCTGTACTTTTAAACAGGCTTGCACCTGATATGGTTTCCATGGGAGCTGCTTGGTCCTCAGCCATTTGCAAACATGGCTGCTTATGTAGATAATTAAATTAGAGTTAGTGAACACAATGTTCTTCTGAACAGCTGACCTTCAGTCTTTCTGGCACACTGGCAGTAGAGTGAAGGGAAATACATTCTTTCTATGGTTTATATTTCCTGTACAACATTTTTCTTTTCCTTAAGACTAGCTAGATGTGATTTTCTGGATACTTTACCAAAATCTCCTTCTATTTCATTGTATTTTCAACAGTTACCCTTGTATTGTTCTGCACAACTCCAGACAGAGCATTTAATCATCTTAGTTCTTCTATTTTCACTGGAGTTCCCAAATTTTTAACCTTTTCTTCTATTCAGCAAGATATATTTGGCTTGGCTTACAATAAAATGTTTCATAATATTCTCTAAGAACTAGTTTTATTCAATCAGAAAGTAGTGGAGTTTAAGTACTTAGGAATGTCAGTTGTATCTAAAGTGTAGAGGACAAATTATAGGAGCTTTGTTGGTAAAGCTAAATGGATCAAAGTATCTGGAACAGTTGTAGATTCATTTTGTTAACCCATTGCTTAAAATTAGTTTGTCAGGTCACAAATAATGGGGGACTGGATTTTGGCTACTGAATTCCAGTTTGGCCACTAGTGCCTGGACTAATTAGGGATGGATAGAAAGAACTGCACACACAACTGAATAAACTAGAAAAATCCTGATGTCTTACTGAGGTCAGCAGCACTAATTAGCATCCACAGACAGGAAATCTGTTTAAACCTGCCTGCTTTGCTTCCTGGCTTTGGCCACATCCAAAATCATACAGGGAAATGATTCTGGTGCTGTATCCTGCCAGAAGCACATGGTGGGATGTTCATGGGCTGGCCTGTCCACCCAGGACTTTTACAATCATTCTCGCCCACTGGGGTTACTGAAATTTTGTTGTATGGAAGATACAAACCCAGAGGCCTTTTAGCTGCTCAACAGAACGAGTTTGACCCATGCAGGTGTACCTGTCTGCCTGGCTCTTAAGCTCTGTGAAGTCCAAGAAGCCTGGTCCTATTCTAGGAAGTCATGTTGAGAATTCCAGCTCTCTGCAGCATTACCAGAAACACATGGAAGCTACAAACCATCTCCACAATGGGGAATTTTGCCAGGTCTTCACTTCTTTATGCTTTCTGTCCAAAAACTCTGAGCTTTCATGAAGCTCTTCCCTAGTGCCATGGACAAATGCCACTACCTCCCTTTTGAGTGCTGCTCCAAAACCCAGCTGAGGTAAAGGCTGCTGAATTCTGGTTTTGTTCATGCTCTCTGAAGGACTGCTCCAACTCTTAAGCTTTCTCTAGAGCTGGGTGACTGTTGATCAAACAACAAATATACATAAGTCCAATACTTTTTCAGTATTTTTGGGTAAATTACTGGAGTAGTATTGGAAAGCTTGCAGTGTTTTATCTGCTGGTCAACAAATTAAGAAATTAGAAAATTTTTCATTATGTGAAAATTTCAGAAAAGTAAAGCAACATTTTGCAGCATGATGTGAATATAAGTACTGTGGAGGCAAATATTGGCCCTACAGTAACAGTTTCTCAAAGTCCTATGCCTAAATTATTATTTTAGTAGGCAGTAGGCAAGCTATCACTTGCCAGTATGAAAGATGTATCCTTCATTTTGACCTGAGAGAGAGAATCATTCCTCTCAATTTCTTCTGCTTTGCAGAAAGGACATAAACACAACTTGTTGTGAATGTTCAACAACTTCAACTGGAATAAAAAAATAAACCAAAGCAAAAAACTGCTTCAGCTGAAAACTGACTAATGTAAATAAGGAAACAATCAAAACCACTGAACTTCTGGCTTTGATGACACAATTGTTTTACATGGTGCTAAAAGAGTGCATCCCTCAAGTGTGTGTAAAATGTTGCCAAATCACAGAATAGTACACAGAAATGGACAGGGATTTTCTTGTATTGGCATAGCCAGTTTGAGGACACTCGGATAATGGAGAACAAACTTTTATCATGTGGAAATTACCTATTACTATAAAGCACCTATAACGTCATCCTGCAAAGTACTTCAAGAAGCACTCCAAAAGCAAGAAAAGAGAATCTAAGTCCACTGGTTGCACCTGTCCTTTTGCATCCAGCCATGAAGAGCATCCTTCTGTTCTGGGCTGACACTGCCTGGGTTGACTCTGTTGAATCTGCCAACTGAATAAGGTTTAGCAAATAGACTGGGGAAAGGAGAATTCAGTCTCAGCTGTTTGCAGTCATCTGAGAGCTTCTGGTGATCCATGCCACTCTGTTTGTGCTTGCTGCAAAATGCATACACCTTGGGGGAAAATATTAGTAATCTGGGCACAAGAGCTAAAAACTTTCCGGTAGAATAATCTGAATCACATATTTGGCTTAGTTTCCTGATGGAAGAAATAGAAAGTCCCCTTGCTCTGTGAAATCAACCATCATTCAACTAACTATCATATTTTTAAATGACATTTTCAGTAAACTGCAAGGATGCCAAGACTGCTGCTGTGACCTAATGATATATGCGAGACCTTAATGTTGATACACAGCTCAGGGTCATGAAGATTTTCTAGGAGAGAGCAGGAACTCTAGAAAATCTACCACCACATTAGCAAAATTAGCAATGGTGAAGGGAACTCTTCTTGGACTCATGACAACTAGTCTGACCCATGATTACTTGCAAAGTCATAACAGAGAGAAGTAAAATTTCACCATGGACATTTTTCTTGAGCAAAGACCACCCCCTCTGCCAAAAAGAACCCAACCAAATCCCACAGAAATCCACACCAAACAAATGGCTCTTTCCCCCACTAGCATCCTGTCTTGCTCCTTTTGAACCACTGCGACTGCTGTATCAGGGAATATTTGATACTGGGATATCAGGGCTGGGCTGGGTTAACCAAGCCACATAAGAAGTGAATAGGAAAAGGTGGGAGGATGGAGTTGTACTACAAAAGAATATGAAATAATTCTGAAATTACTCCCACTCAGGTTGTACTTTCCTCTAACAATTGCTGTGTGCCCTTTAAGTTTGTTGACAGCCAAAACTTTAGAGCCCTAAAGCCATCCTATTGTCAAACTGTCTAAATTTTGCTGAGGGGAGCATTTAACAGAGGAAGATCTTCCCCGTGTCTGTGTGCAGACACAGTGGATAGAAAGAGTCACTGTAGGAGCATTTCTGTAGCCCAGATCCACTGATGTTTCTCTGGCACATGCAGGCATTTCACTAGCTCTATATCCAAAACAGGTGAATAATTCTCAGCAGCACAACGAAATTTGAACTCTGTTCTGCTAGTGAAGGGCAGTGGTGGACATTTGGGTTCAGGGCAAGAGCACATTTGACACAGAAAGATAGGGGACAGATCTAACAGAGACATAAAAGGATGCTGTAGAATCAGATTTCCTTCATCCCACAGCTGACAAGAGGTGAGATTTGCATTTTTTTCCCTCCCAGCAGTGACTCTGCCTTGGTGAAGGCAGCAGCAGGAGCAAGTCTCATTTTCTAGGGCTCTGGCACAGATGATGTAGACTTGGGACCAGAGCCGATTTGTTCCTCAAGGCAATCTGCTGCCCTCAGCAGCTTCTGCGTTGCTAGAGCCTCAGGTCAGCTCTGTTCAAAAACTCCACCAACCTTCTCTCAAGACAAACTCCTGCAGTCACAGGCGAAGCCCAAATAAATTTGCTGTGCCCGCAGACACAAGAAAGGATTTCTCCTGGGACACCTTGTAAGGACTCCAAACAGTGGTGCCAAGCAGCACTTATCTTGCAGTTACCTTCATCAGACAGGGCCACTTCAGCCCAGAGGTGGCTGAAAGTGAACAAAATGTTGGGTTGTGAGGCACACCAAGGGTTCTCTCATTTGCCATTTTCACAACTCTCAAAGGGGTACAAAACCTAGTAGTTTCTCTTTGTTCACTCCAGTTGAAAGAAACTAGAAATTTAGTTTTGATACCACTGTCAACAGTCCAGTCTTGAGCTGGTAAATCTGGCTGATAATTATCCTGGGCCTGGGACTCTTCTTTCTTATTCTTCTAAGAGACACTGCTCAATTTTTCCCCTCTTCCTTGTGCATCACACCCAGTAACTGAAATGCTACACATCAGTCCCAGCTTGGACAGTGATTCCCCTCTTCATTCATCCTCTGTCCTCTCCAAATCATGTCATACTTTCTCCCATGCCCTCTCCTTCACCACCTGTTCTTCCTTTGGCAATGAGCAGAATTACATACCCATCTGCCTTAACTGTTTCCTATGTTTCTGCTAGGACTAGGAGAGATTGGGAAGATGAAAGGGAAAAGTGGTGCAGAAAATGCACTGAATGATATGTGAAGCTACACTGAACATACCTTCTACAATCTCTTCCTTCTGCTTTATCTCTTCTCCTTTGCAATCCTGTGGAAACAGGAGGAAACCAGGAAAAAAACCACTGCATGGCTGTCAGCTTCAAAGGAGTAGAAAAGAAAAACCCCTTCCTCTCTGAGCTGTGATTACATCTCAGGATAGATGACTTCCCACACTTCTCTGGGAGAACCCCTGGCTGCTCTCTTGTTCCTGTAGGGCCACACCAACAGCTGAACAAACAGCAGTAATAACTATGGGAAAGACAGGATGATTTTACCCCTCTTCCTCCAAGTTTCTTCATTTTTCTATAACTCTGCCTGCCTCCTCAGGAGGTTCCAGCTCCTCACCTTGGCACACCATGCCCAGCAATTGTGATGCTCTACTCAAGATGACACCAAGCACTGCAGTCCTGCCAAGACAGTTGTCCCTAGCCATGTGTGGGGGAATTTCTGTGCTTTCAGCCACGTGTCCTTGCTGGTGTTTGGGTAAAACAGTGCCCAGCTCTTGCTAATCTCTAGTATTCATGACCACATGATGTTCCAAAACAAAGCATGAAGAAAGAGATGAAGCCTGGATTATTTTTTAAACAGTGTATTTGGGAGTAGTCACTTAACTTCTGGATTTGAGTTTTCAGACTGCAGTAATTTTTAAGTCCTGTTCTACCTTCCTGTTCTCATACTGCCCTACCATTTATCCTCCACCTCAAATATATGGGCTAATTATCCTCCAGCCCAAACATAAAGGATAAGGATGATTGTTTTTCCCCTTTTAAATCTAGGAATCTCTTTAATCCTGGAATGTGAGAAAACGGGAAACATACTAGGAGGTGAAAGGAGAGGCTTGGCAGCACAAAAGAGAATGCAATAAACCAGCTATTTCTTTTCCAATCATTAAACTCCACACCCTAGAGTTACTGGTCTTTATGGCAGCCTGGTCAAAGAAAAAAAGACACAGAAAAGCAGAGGAGAAAGGTCCTATGTTTCCAAACTGATGCATGGACAAGGTGCCAAATGATTGCATTTCATTCATTTGCCACAAACTGGGTTAGCTTTGAGCTTGAAGGAGAGAGAATAGCAGGTTTTTAAGTACTGCTTCTGGGTCTGGCATCAACATTTCTATTGCCATAATGAGTCAGAGGCAATACACATGAAAGATGCAGGCCAATGCCTAGGCAAACAGAAGTGGGAAAGGAGAACTGAAAAATAAGTGCACGTGTCAGGGAAGAAGCACTCCATCCTCACAAAACTTTTGAAATTATAACCTCAATTTCCTTTATTTCATCAAATAAGTTCACTTAAAAATAAACCCACTACCACCACGACAAACCCCCCCTAGAATTCTGGGCAAAGTTAATTTGCCAGAGGCAGAGTTTGTTCTGTTAATTGCCGTTTGCCATGTACCAATGCCACAGTCCCCAAATGCTCTTGCACATTTCCCATCACGCGAGCACACACACGATTAAGAACATTTGAGCAGTCATCCTTAGAACTGTGAAAAACATTAATCCTCAAATGAAGGGAAATCAGTCTTCTGAGCCACAAAAGCATGGCCTCAGCTGCTCCTTCCCTTTGCCTTTAGCCAGAGCTCCTGAAGGGCTGTTGGATATTTGGGGGTAGATAACTGGGTCTGGTAACAGACTGTGGGGTGGAAAGTGCATTGATGGAAAACATTTCAAACTCTGATTTGCACCCTTATTTGAGGGCTTCACTGGGAACTCAGAGCAGTTCAGAGACACATATTTGGCAGTTTTCAGCTATCAAATATCTCCCTCAATTGCTCTCTTATGCCTCACATTTCCATTGCCTTTTCTTCCTCCTTTCTTTTTCGGACCATCCCTTCTTCCATGACTCCTCTTTCAGCTTGTATCATCCTTACCTAGAGAGTTGATATGTGTTGCTTGGTGCTCTTCTTTACTATTCCTTGCTCTCTCCAATACTTTACCAAACATAATTGTCACAAAGAAAATATTTATTCCAAGAAGTTTCAATGATCTGCTAATCAACTAGTACAAAATAATCAACTTCAGAACTGGAAAAAATCTCCCAAGTCCCTTATTGTCTTTTGTTACTAGGTTTCCTTTACTATATCAGGACTTGCGTGTTGACATTCTACTAACGTGACTGATTAAAGGGGAAGTTTTGCTTTTATTTTGAACAACAATTGTACTGATAGAGTCTCATCACTGTTAGAGCAGTTGAATTGATGTGAAGATACACATGGGCATCACCTCTTTGACTTTGGTAAGATCACACAAACTGCTTTCTGTCTTGGGAATCAAAGCTGCAAAATCTTGTCTTGCAAAATTATGTGTCATAAAAAACCCCTACTAAAGCACACAGAATTCAGTAATCATGTATATAACCCTCTGGTACCTCCATTGCTACAGTGTTGGTGCAATACAAGCCAAAATGGTGAGGTCACTGCTCCAATAGGAACACAGTAATGAGGTCCAATATCCACAAACAACTTGCACTCACAGGTTATTGTTCTGGAGGCAGTTAATGATTAACACGGATTACTCCTTGTGCCTTATGGACATAACATCAGGGTTTCTCAAAAATGTAGGGGTACACAGAGACACTGCAGGGATTTTGGAATAGATTCTTTTCTTTAAGATTACGTAGTGTTGGAAAGCAGAGATGTTACAGAATATTAGAAATGTTTTGAATTCCTGGCTCTGCTGCCAAAAATCAGCCATCATTTTACATGTAGTGCCTTGGTATTTCAGGCCATGCCTGCCTAGTGATCCCACACATGCTGAAAACAAAGAGAACGTGATAAGGCAGCAGAAACATCATTAAGCTTTGATCTGAAAAAGGATCTTGACTCTCTTATGCTGCTGAGAGTTTGCCGGCACCAAAGAGAATATGGTAAGTTTGCTCAGCCAACTAGACGTGTGACATTAATACAAGTTACCCAACACTAGAGTCTTCCAAACAGCCACAGCTAAAATAAATCTGTTTCTCCACTAATTAGCTTAAAGCCAGCATAGCTATGTTGCTTTTCCTACTGCCACATTTTCTTTTGCACTTAATGATCTAATCACATCCTCCTTTTTCTACAGGGCCTTTGCCTCATTCGGTGCCCAGGATGGATGCGACTCATTGAATAGGCATCTGTAGTCTGACAGTTTGTCTCAGATTTGCCTGGAGCCGAAGATACATCCTTTGATTATATCCCTGGCTCTGCTGCAAAGTTTCTGTGTTAGGGTACTGGACAAGTCACTTAAACCAAACAAAGTGGGCACAAAACCCCTCTTTTTTTTTTTTTTTTTTTTCTCTGTGTGTCTGACTGTAGTGACTTGAGGTCTCATTTGTGAAAGTGCTCATTACATGCAACTGGGGCAGAATGCTGCAAAAATACTAAATACTCTGAAAAAGAGAGAGACACTCAGAGGTTCAAAATTAAAATTAGTAAGACAGTGTCATCCATGATCTCCCTTTCCTGTATCCAAAATAGTTCTTCCAGCATAGGGATGGTGTGACAGTAACAAGTATGTAGCTGGGAAATGGTAGTTTTGAGGTTTCAAATTCCCATTAGGACAAAAAGAAAACCATTCTCAGGTTGGCAGAGTGAACCTCTGTCTCATACAGGTTCCAGGTGTTTTGGCTCTCCTATGTGGTTGCTCAAATCAGCAAACTTTTATTACTTCTAGATCATTTGTCCATTCAGTTTAACCAAGGAGGCTTTGACCTTCATGATTTAATCAAAACTGAAAAATTCCAGATGAAAAAACAGATGACTGTTTTGTAAATATTTCCTGTCTGAACAGCTGAGACTATAGCAAGACTCTGGGATGAGTGTGCCAGTCCCACTGTACAAGTTTTTGTTTTCAAGAAGTGTTGCCCTGGGAGAAGTCAATCTAGACTTGCAAAGGCATGTCTGAAGTTCATCTGAACTCTTCTGTATCAACTACAGATGCTCCACAGTTCCAGAGGAGCTCTCCTGGCTCAGGTCATCATGCCATGCTACAGATACAGAGGGTGACCAATTTCCTTGGTAAGCCCACTAACTCTGGGCAGCCTATCCAACCTCAAGGCCCTCAGGTTTGTCCAGAAAGCAAAAGTTTGCTTCAGTCTTAGAGTAGTCAATGGATACAACATTGCATAAATCATTTGAACCAAGCTGGCACCTATGCAAATGTCAAAGCTTTATACCTTCTTCACATATATCCCTGTCCACACCATATCTGAATCGCTTCATCTTTAAGGAGAGGACAGTGTCTCAGAAGAGAGATCACCTGTCCTTCAAGGCTGATGTCCAAGGGCAGCAAGGAACATCCTAAGCAGCCCTATTTATTAGGCACTACAAAAGCAGGTGTAATCAAAACTGTTCCAAGGACAGGAGACACTCATCTCATCCCTCTTGGACTCCAGCCAGGTATTTCTATTTCCTTTCCTAGCAAACCTTCCCACTTTTAGAAGACAACAAAATTTAGGCAAGACTACTAAAAGAGATGGAAAGATTTCAGGAGGCTGTGGCAGCAACAACAGCCTTTGCTGTCTGGGTTTTGTGCACATCACTTCTAACAGGGATCAGTGCAACCTGGCACTTAAATAATATTACCATGGGAGCAGTTTTTTTCTGCAGCGTGCTACAGTTTCTTGTGCAGTGTCAAATTTGCGATCATTTTGACATCTGGTCTGTGGCACTCGTCCATCTGTTGTAACTGAGTAGGTGTTGGGTGGGGCTGGCAGCAGAGACTTGTTTAAGTGTTTGCTTTCATCCTGTAGAGGAACGGCAAAGCCAGTTCAGTAATTAATTAAATACTCATCTTAGAAAAAAAAAAAAGGTGAATGCTAATATTCTAAAGAAATAGTGGATAAGGCAGCTGGCATTTCTCACTGTTGAAATGTGTGGATATTGTTCCCATTTCTGCTTGGTTCCATTTGTTTTAGGATGCTTTCTTCATTGGGCTGGCACTCTAGTTTCTACTCCTGACTCAGCCAGTTGCCTCCTGGCTGAATTGGGATAGGTCACTCCATCTTTTGTGCAGCAGTTTCCCTCTCTGGAAAATGCATCCAAAGTAAAATACCTCTTTTTTTATAAACTTTGAAATCCCCTGATAAAAAATGCAGCAAGATAGGTGGCAATATCATTATTGCTATTATATTAATTTGTGGTTATTCTATTCAAATAATCATAATTTAAAATTAACCTTCGTTGTCATGTGCTCATAGCAAAAGAAACGATCTGAGCACAGTGAAAGCAAATCCAAAACTTCTTTGGCTGACTCTCTGCGTCTTTTGGGAATTTGTCTCCCATTGCACATAGAGCACAAAAATCCTTCTCCTTGTATAACTGTCAGCTCATAATCTTCCCACCATTCACAAATGCATGGTGCACCAAGCAACCACGTCCTTCCCTGTGGGTGACGAGGGAATGTTCCACCTGCTCTGTTTTAATTTCTGGACAGACCTTGGTATTCATTTCTTTGCCTTGGGACAGTGACTCCTGCTGTTCTGTTTGCCAGTCTACTGGGATGTAGTTGTGCTTTCTATTTAGAAATCAGTTTTACCCTGCTCTGTGATTAGTTTATGGATTGAAGAAGTTATTGATAACACTGGAAAATGCCTTCAGTGGAACATCTATTTGCAAATGTACTAGATAACCAAGGCAACAGGGGAATTCCCTATGTATAGCTAAATATAGTCATTTTTGTCCATCATGTCTATTCCTGTGGGGCTCTGACCACCTCCATAAAAACCTGGCACAGGCAGGGATGCTCGAAGCAGCTTGCAAATTGCTATTTTGTGACTGGCAGATATGAATGCCAAATTCATTAATCCCACAATATATTTAAAGATGTGCACCAAGCTATGGAGGTTACAGTCCATGCTTGTGAACAGAAAACCTGTGTGATGTGGCTTTCAACTTTCCTCCTTCCCCTTCTGGTGTACACTCAGTGAGAGGTATTAGCCCAGGAGTAGAGTAAAAGAGTTTGTGGGAAGGCATTGGATATTTAATGCTTTGTATTTTCCGGTGGCCTCTAAAGCCAGGAATCTCAGCATGCTCAGAGCTTAGCAATTTTGCACCTAAGATTATCAGTTATAAAACACAAAAGTCACATCCTGGGATTTCAAATGCAGTTTCTTCTAAAATACTCTGTTAGAGAAGCATCCACTGCGGGCACTGATTAAGAAGAACAAAATGCAATCTGTTTTGTTTTGTTTTGGACGGTAAAAAAATTCAGTGTTGGTAATATCACCCTGAAGGTATGTACCATTTTACCTGTAATGCTACTCTTTGCCAGGGAAAGGTGGAGATATTAAATGGATTTCATTTGTAGATCAGGTTAGGCAGAGAGATTTCATATGATTATTTCTTAGCTTGAAGACTAAAGCATGTACTGTATGTTGGAACTAAATTCATCTTCCATTTCTCTACTGTGATTTGTATCATAATAAACTTCAAGTTTTTTCTCTAAATTATATCCCTCTTTGTAATTTCCTCTGGTGACTCAAGGACCTCGAAGTGCTACTAGCTGCAAAATTACAGATATGAGTATTTCGAACTTCAGTCATTCACAAAAAATTCATAATCCTGACATCCCACAAATACTGTATTTGGTGTGAGATGAAAGGAACTTATTCACTGCTTTAATCATGTCCTATTCATTTCTAGGATTTCTCTTTATTCAAGCATCTCTCCATTTCTTTCTTGCCCACTCCAGGACTGACAAAATTTCAAATAACTCGTAACAAACTGAACACTTTTTGCAGCAGAACATGATCACTGCAGGAGTAAGGGAAGGAAAATGCACAAGAGCAGTCAAAGGAACCTCTGGATTACAAAATTTCCTTATCTTTATAGAAAAACAATTTGAAGGCTCCAGTACAGTTCTCCTTTAAAACTGGATCACAGCTTTGTTGTAAGACACTAAGTCCCATTTCTATATAGTCTTCTCTTCTGTCTCTCTCCCAAGGACCAAACCTGGGTGAGCCTCACTGTGCCAGCCCATCCTGAGCTAAATTATATTTGCTGTCAGTTATAGAATCTTCAAATCATAGAATAGTTTGGGTTGGAAGGGACCATTAAAGGTCATCTAGTTCATCCTGCACCAGGGAGTTTCCATTTAGTATCAAAATATAATTCCTCTTATCAGCTTTACACTTTCTGGCTTTATGTTTTCTTTTGCATTTCTGATCTTTGTGAGACCATTGCCCTGGCTGGTTCAGTATAAAAAGGCAGGGAAATAAACATGGAAATCGGCAGGAGTGATGCTGCAGCCAGTTCTAGTCAAGAATTTAGAAAAGCTGTCCTCCAGGAATAACACTAGTATCTTTTTTACAAACTAATACTGCTACACAAAAAATTTCCTAAGATTGAATTTATTTTCCCAACTGTATTACTTATATCATTTACTTTTATGATGTGCTCCATCTGCCTTAACAAACCAGCTCTTCTGGTGCATTTTGGGTCTGTTCTGTGTTTAACTCTTGTTCAGCAGGGTGACCAGACTTGGCTGAGGAGCCTGGCTGTGTTAGGGGAGCCCCCTCTCACTCCAGCTTTGTCTTCAGGAGAGCCAGCACCACAGTCTGCCCCTTCCACTGCTGCTCTGCTCTTATGTGACAAAGAAAATATGAAGGTTTAAGAGATTTTTCATAACCTGAGAGTGTTTTCAGAGAACACAAAATATTTCCTCTTGTATTTGGCACTTTCCATGCTGGCAAAGCAATAAAATTAATGTCGGCTTCCTCTTCATCCCAGTTTATTTGAGTCCTCGAGTTTTTCAGAGTCATCTCCCCCTGGTGACCAAGGGGCCAGATAATTTTCCTAATGTTGTTACATTTATATATCCCACCTTATTGTTCTGATAACTCATCAAAGGATTCTACTGCCTTCTTTGCCAACCTTTCATGCTTCATTCCTGCAACACTTGCTTTGTTTTGCAAAACAGATCTAGGGCAGATTTTCACATCTCACTTCATGATTACTGGATTTTCTTAACATCTTCTGAGATAAATTATCAAAGACTTTCTGAAATTTCCTTAAAATTTTTATTAAATGGTTCTGCATAATCACTGAGATCTTCAAGATTTTTTTAGGAAGTTATGCAAGGGATGTTTCAACGTTACTGGATTAAGCAGATTTTTTTCGTTTGCTAACTTATATTCCAACATTTCTTTCTTTTTCATTTGGTTGAGATGATCTTGAGTTTAAAGTAAAATACAGGCAATGTTTCATTGCTTTGGTATAGCAGAATAGCCTATTTTAAAGGGAATTTTGCATGATTTTTTTAACAGCTATCAGTCTTGATTGATGCCATCTGCTCTGGGAGGTTTGTTACTTTAGCATGTCAATCCTGCAGTTTCTCTTCTGATACCTCAGTGTTTGACAGGCACCCATCTACAGTAATTAAATAGAATATGTAGAGACTGACTGTATTTTCAATTGGTAAAGACTGATGGAAGGATATAATGTAGTCCTTGTAATTGTATCTTGTCATTTTTAACTGCCCCTTTGATCCAGCAAATTCACTAATTCTGTTTTAGATATTTAAATTTCTCATTTGTTTGTAGACAAGTGTCTCTTTGCATTTGAAATATCATCTCATCCTCCTGTTTCCCTTGCCAGTTTACTATGTTCCTGTCTTTTGGGTTAGCCAGGGCTTGATTTCCTTTTCCTGAAGGTTACCTGTTTGGTTCATCATGCTGTGTTTGTTTTTTCTAGCCTTCCTGCTTCCTCTTTGGTTTCAGGGTATGCATACCTTCTGTGATGCAATTATGGTATGTTTAAGTAGTTCCATGTTGAGGGTAAAGACTTCAATTCTGACTCGCTCTCTGCATTTCTTTCCAACCCTCTCCTCCCTCCAAATGCAAGAAATTTAAAGGATTATATTTTAATTGCAGTGCAGTTTAACTGTTATATTTTTATTAGACTTCTATCTGTACCCCAGGAGGCTTTATATGATGTTTTGGTTTTTTTGTGTTTCACCAGGGTGGAGGGGTAATAGCATATTAGCTTCTTTATTTAGGACTGGCCCAGACCCAAGTCTTTACACTTCGAGCAACTGCATGAATTGCAGTTGTGACACAAACAAGCAACAAATACAATTTCAAATAAAGGTCCTGCCAAGTGGCTTTGAAGAGAAATGATAAATGCAGATTGGTTAGACTATTTGATGCTGGAGCAGGCTTCAGAGAGTTCAAGGGCACTTAGCAGGGTTTTGAAAAAAAGCTGTGTGTACTATCAGGCTGGTGCTCTCTTGACAGGTAAGAGTTGTTGCTTTAGCTTTGTTTGTTTTTTGTTGAGTGGGTTTTGTTTTGGTTTTTTTTCTGTTTTTTTTTACACCACAATCCTGTTTAACCATTTTCGTTAAACAAGAAACTGGGAAAAAAGAGTAAGAAAAATCCTGGTTTAAGACCAAGAGACACACATGCTTTGTTTTAGCATCTCTCTGCCATGGTAGGACAAACAGCTTTAATCAGTTTCAAAAAACCATGCACAGCTCTGGAACCCAGAGGGAAAATAGAGGCATTTAAAGGAAAATGCCCAGAGCACTGAGAGAGGGAGGAAAGAGGATCAGGGAGGAAAGAAGTGACATCTTGCCTTCTGCTCACACACTGACAGGAGGAATATGATCTGTACAGGAAGCAGAAATTCGGGAAGGGTCAGGCAAAGCTCTGAATATGAACAAATGGTTTGCATGTGAATGGCTGTGAATGACACCAGATCACTGGACTGCAAAGAAGCAACCGAATCCACACAGGTCCAGCTTAGAATGGGGGACCTGGGAGTGTTCCCAGCCTGGATGACTGATCCAGCTCCATCCCAGTTCCCTTCTCTGCGAGTGAGCATGGCAGCCGAGTCGGAGCTGTGCACTCTTCAAGCCACATCACCAGTTTGGGTGTCCCAGGAGCACAGCAGGGCATAAATGCACATGGTGGAGGCCACTCCAGAGAGTGTCATTGACTTCAGCACAGTGGGGTGGGGCTGTTTGGCTGTGGCTAACTGAGGTCAATGGGAAAAGTCTCCTTCCTGATGGAACTGACACCTTTACAGAGAAAAAGCAGCAGTCTCCAGCTTTATAGAAATTTCTCTGTGGCCATGGCAGTAAGACAACATTACGTTCACTGGAATTCAGCTTTGAAAGGAGTTGCATAAAATAAAGTAATAGCACCACCATACTTTTTAGGAGAAAATGAAAGAAGAACTTTTTTTTTGAAACTGACCCTTGGCAGCCTGTTTAAAAGAGCTTGAAACTATCTGAACTACACAAGAAAAAAAAAAGAAAGAAAAACATGCCCACAAGGGCTGAAAAATCACTTCAGTAATAGATGGCTTTTAACTTTACATCAGAAAATGTTTGGCAGGCATAATTTTAAAGTGTTAGGAAAATGTGTGTGATGACTGCTTGGGTGAAAGAGCAAATGTAGTCCACAGTGAGATTTATCAAATGTTCACATAAGCAATCAGAATCTGGCAGGGCCAGCCGCCCGTGGAGAGGGGCAAAGAGGATCACAGCTCTAAACTTTGAAAATTTAATGAAGCCCACTGACTTCTCACAGGAATTTTTTTTTAGCATGTTCATGTGTCATGGGAATGCTAGTGAGCAGAAGGCTATGACAAAATGCCAGCTACAAGGCAGAAGGGAAACAAAGTACGCCAAACCCCACCAAAATCCAAACCATCCTTTTTCTCTTTTAAAGCTGCAAACATTCTTAATGTCTCAACACCCCTGAGCATACTTATGTGTAATCCTTAATCACACAAACAAGCCTATTGACCTGAATGGGGTTATCAGGAGTCTTCCAGGATTGGCCTCTTTTCACAGAGACCAGAAGAGCACCAAATTTCCTGGGGCTTGCACAGGAATATGTACAGAGGCTTGAACTCCAGTAGCATGAGCAGATAGTGCTGTCTGGGGGACTCAAGAAACCAGGAACTGACTCTGTGCTTACAAAAGGAAAGAGAAACATCAAGGGGAAAAAAATGAGCTATGGGGATAGGGGGAAAACAAGCAGACAAAAAAATGCAGTTCAAAGAATAATGTAGCTTTCCCTAGTTTTATTCTATAAATATCTAAGTAGTTTGCTTTTGTCATTCTGCTAGAATAGCATCCTATTAAAGTGCATTTTCCCAGCACCTTTTGAGGCACAAGAAGATTTAAAAAGAAAGGTTTTATAGTTCAGACACCTCATAGATCTCTCCTCCCACTGCTTGACACATGACATTTTTGCAGCAAGCAATAACACTTGGGGAGGTGTGTGCTTGGGAGACTCCTTGGTGTGGGACTGTGACAGCAATGCACACCCAACCAGAGTGCTCCTGGCTCCTGTGTGCCAGAAATGAGGCACCAAATGACACACCCAGGCAGAAAGGTGCCCCAGACCTGACGTGGGCTTTTGGAGAGTGATGGAGGTGCTAGAAATGTGCAACAGCCAGGCCTTGCTGAAAACGTCAGAGGAGGGAACCAGATGGGCGAGTCTTATGCTCCTCGCAAGAGCCTTGACGGGTTGTGGATAATTAGTTTGTGTAGACTGGAGGCAAGCCAGCAATACCTTGGTCTAGATCCCACACGTGGGAAGTACAAGTGGGAGTTAGGGGTACCTTGTGTCTCCCAAGAACAGGCTGTGTCCTACATGGAAAAAGTCAGAATTTGATCCTGTTTTTCACTTTCATCAGGACTGTGCTGCCTTTCCAAGTCCCCAAGGATACACGAAAGTCATATGTCTGTTTGGCCCAAGCTGTTAGCAACTCATACTTTCCATATGAAACTCACCATAAAATAACAAAAAGAAATTACTTAATTGAATATGTTCGGAACCTAATATCAGAGGAGTGTAACAAATAGGAAACAGTCAAGCACCATACAAAGAGTTAGAGAGAAGTTACAGATTTCAGCACACAAGCAGCTGCCTTGTGGAAAAACAATCAAAACCACTACATTTAATATGGCTATGCATCTAGAATAATGTCCATCTAGACATGGAGAAACACATTTTGCTTGAGATTTCCCCATTATATTTTCTGGAACTAAAAGGGAAACTGAAACTCTGCAGCCAAGTGATTAGTCTAAGGTCACAGGGCAGGAGATGTGGAAGAGGAACTTCGGAGTCTCAGCAATATACTTTAACCACAAGACCATCCTTCAGTCTCTTTCACGCTGATGACTTTGGAACTAGCTTTAAAAGATCCAGTGAGAAGCAAGATGGGAGTGATAGATAGCTACACTAGATAGCCAAAGGCAACGAAAAAGATTAGAGACATGTGGGGGCATTTCTAAACAAAAAGATTAAAACCAGAACTATTTCATTTAGAAAGGAAAACAGTAAAAGATGATGGAATTGAGGTATATAAAATAATGAATGGTGTGAAGGAGAAATCAGATGCCCTTCATGAAAAAAGAAGGCACCTAATGGTATTAAAAAAGGCATTAGCTTTTAAATGAATAAGGATATCTCTCAGCAACCTGTGGAACTCTCAGTTGCAGGACATTGATGCAAATACGTGAGTAAGAAGAAGGAAAAAAGGAAAGACTGTACACAGCCAGTAGTAAATACAGATTTTTGAGTTAAAGAAAATGCGTCTTCAAAGCCACAGTTTTCCCTGAAACAATCACCTCTCCCTGAGAAAGAGCTAACTGTTTTATTCCTCGCCAGAGTTCTTCCCCAACAGGAACTCTCCTGCCTACTTGTTTCTCAGGAAATCTCTTCCTTGAAGCAGCATTACCAGCCTTAGAAATTCAGTTTTCTGCTAATAGTAAAAAAATCACGTCCTCATGTTGCCTCCAGGAATCCCAAGCTATTTTTGTACCACAGAGGCCACTGTAAGGAAAAGCTGGAGGAAATGGAAGGTTGCACTTTCTCATTTTGTCTCTCAGCTTACATCTGCAGACATCTTGAACTCCACTGCTTCTTTTCCCCTTCTCCAGAGCCAAGCGGCAGATCCACCTAAGATTCCATCAGTGACCATCTCTTGAATGCCTAGTATAAACCCACTGGCCTTTTGTTTGTCCACACAGAATGGAGTCCTACCTGCCCCAGCTCTCCCTTTTGACTCTGAATTCCACCAGTCTCCAAGGCTCTCCCTGACTTCCTTGCATTGTGAGCCCCCTTTGCTAACCAGGGTGTAAATTGTCCTCTGCCCGTTTAGCCAGCCTTTTTCTCATTTTCTCCTTCACCTACAGCCACCAGCTGGGACAGCTGCCTTGACATCACTATAGACGCTCTCCCATACAGATGTTAAGCCTCTCAAACCCCTTTCCTGCCATCCCACTTAGAGCAGAACAGGCTGCTAGAGATAAATGGTGTCAAGCCTGCGTGTTGCTGGCAAGCCAGGAATGTCTGTTTACCTTGTGTGAGTGGTCCTTAGCGCAGGGATTATCTCTCTTCAGTGTTTAGAAAAGATTTGGTGTAATGGGTACATAATGGACTACAGAAATGATAACGATCTATGAATTATTCAGCACTGGTCCCCTGTGCTGAAAGGATGGCCCATCAATCTCTCTTAAGGGCAACTTAACTAAACCTCGAGGTGAGTCTTGCCTTCTTTAGGAAGCAGTACATCTGGGGGGACCCGCATTGGTATTTTAGCTAGAGACCCCCATTTCATCCCGTTCCCTAGATCCTCCCTCCTTCTCTTGCCAGCTGTGTCATGATGCTGATGGACCTATCCTCCCTTTGCAAGCTGCGCTTCGCATCACTTCCATCAAATGCTGCCGCCAAGTTCAGTTCAAGAGGGAAATAAAGCTGTTTTAAGGCAAAGTGCCCTTAGGAAGTAAACTTTCAGCTGCTTCGGCAGCCCCTGGATTCTTTGGTTTCCAGCAGTTATCCGGAATTAACTCTCCTCTCCTCTCCTCTCCTCTCCTCTCCTCTC
>VRYO01001463.1:44968009-45014357 GCA_009812075.1 Sialia sialis | reverse complement strand
TCCTCTCCTCTCCTCTCCTCTCCTCTCCTCTCCTCTCCTCTCCTCTCCCTTTGCTAAATCTCCCTTCTCCTTCTTATAGAATGTGTTGAAAATGAAGTGAATGCCACTATATCATAGGAAAAAATGTAAGCATTAAAGGTCTAACTTGAAAAAATGAAGAACAATACAAATAGTTTTGCAGCTGGAACGAAAATAAACTAAGGATCTTATGTGAAGAGCAAATCAGAAATTCCTCTCATTGACAAAACTTATGCAAAATTTTCACTGATTATAAAAATAGCTATTGATATATTTCTGTGAAAAAAATCGTTTTAAAAATGTTTCTGTCAGTTGACGTTTTTCAAATTTCTATCTAAGGAACATTCAATAGATATTGGTTTTTGGGTATGGAAATTGATTGTTCACACGCGCACACACACACATATAAATGTATATATTCTTTTTAAAAGCTAACTATTTTATCCACTGACAGAAATGTTGATGAAAAAGACTTAGTCATAGCCTATTGGTCACAACTAAGGTATCTTTTTGGAAATATTCTCCAAGTAGCCCAGGTTTTAAAGGCATGTACAAAACAGAGTATTATCAAATTTAAGGTCTCACTTTCCCTGCTGCATGTTCTAGATGATGCATCCAAAGGTGTTCTGGGAATCTATCACCTAAACAGGCGTAGTTTATAGCCACATTTATTGTCATTTAGCTCGAATAGCTACTTCACTCCTCTGTGAAATTCACTACCTGCGTGAATTCACCGGGAATTTTTGTATCACTCTGCAGATAACACATTGCTAAAAAGGACATTCAAGCCTCTTCTAATCTCCTTTCAAAAGACAGACTAACCATTCCCCAGTCATTCTTCTAGACCTGGTTCCAGCTTAAGCTCACCTTCCTCAAAGATGAATGCTCGAAGATGCACACTGGGCTGTAGATTAAGTTTCACTCATGACATGCAGAAATATTAAATATTTCCTCATGTCTGCTGGAGATATTTTGCCTGAGACAACCTCCCATTATTTCTGTCTCATCCGATCACGATGTGGCTTCAGAGGTCACCTGTGAGAACTAAAAGCTGACAGGTGAGATCTGACAAAGCCTAGGACAGCAGTTTTGTTCCCACACCAGCAGCCTATTAAGAGAGGCAACCACAATCACAGCCAGAAGTGGAATGCACATGCCTGTGACTCTGTCCTGCAAATCATCCTGAGTTATGCCAGGGAAAATAAGGGGAAACCCATAGGTGCCTATACTGAACCTGAGGTTTGAGGCAGAACTGAGTCATAAACGCTGGCTGAGGGGGAACAACCAGAGATGTAAAGGTCTTGTTTGAGAATGAGAAGCAGAAAGATAACTCTTCTTCCCATCATCTTTGAACATCTCTGCTGTTCAGAGATGGTTTTTTTTAGTTTTGGGGGTTTTTTTTAAAGGCTGTTCCTTATCCATGAGTGCACTAGGCAAGGAAAACTAGTTGAGTAAAAGCCACTAAATAGTTTGTCAGGATGAGTTGTCCTTTGCCCCAGCAAGCGCTCCTAGACTTTGCATCCCTCACCCGCAGACTTGGGCTGCTACAAAACACCTGCAAAGCCGCATCTGCACAAACCTGCCAACCACATCAAACATCAAACCCCGACTTCCACCGCCAGTGGGGGTAGGCAGCCAGATGAGGAGCTGTCAGGAAGGGGTTATCAGGTGAGCCATTCACTTCATAAACACGGGATTGCAATCGAACTTTCTACAGCATCAGCTTAGGCTCATCTGGATATGGGATGTTCATTTGACTGCATGATTAAAACAAACATTAGAGAACCCAAGATTATTAAAGCTACAGCACACATCATCAATATGGAATGTGCTAATGGCTTTCACTTCGAGATTCTTTTTTGAGGTGTTATCAGCTAGGAAGATAGTAGCTACTCTCTTCTTCTGCCGATAAACAGTCTCTAAACATACATATTCAACTGCACGAGTAGTAAAGATGGGCAAAATAAAAATGAAGATGAACATTTTATATTTGTCTCCTCCTACAATCAAACTTCTTTCTTATAGTAAAAATGTATTCTGTGGAAAGCAGGACAACAGAAATCTGTATTTTAACACAGAAAAAACACATTAATTCTTTGTGAAACAACACAGAAGTCAATGGCACTATACCAGAGATAAATTTTACCCAGGCTGTAAAAAGAAAACATAAATGCAACACAGACCAACAGAAAAGATTCCATTTAGAGTAAGAATTATGTTTCTGTCAGAAAAAAACCAACAAGTAACTAAATTTATTTCCTGGAAGGAGATCCAACTTGGCTCCGCTGCAACAGCGTAAAAGGATCCAAAATAAGTAACAGCAGGCATCTCCACTAAAATTTGCTTCTGATCAACATTATTTTTCCTCTGGTACAAGAGAAGAGTTGGACACGTACTGCAAATGAGGCACAGTAGTTTACTGCACAGAACATGAGAAAGGAGGCTAAAGCTCTGGCATTTAAAACTCTGCTCAGCCAGGGAGCCAGAACAAGGTCTTAAACCATATGCATTCTGTGGAGCTAATTCCCAACCAAATGCTTTCTCTTTCAGACATATAAACTCAAATTGGAGGGGGTGGGGAGGGGGTGGAATAGTCTTAATCACACCCCAATTCTATGCCTGCTTCCCCCCACATGAGGATGTCAGGTCAGACCCTCACTGCAGCAATGTCAGCAACACCGAGGGACTGCCAGCTCCCTGAAGTACCAGCATCTTACTAAATTCATCTGATGACATGAAAACAGGAACTTTATTCTGTGTTTTAGTGGTGGCATTTTGTATATACCAGCACACATTAATAAATTAAGAATAAAGCATCACAACCACAATCTGTACCTCTGTGTTTGCTTTATGGCATCCTGAAAATATTTCTAAAGTAGTTGGAATACAGAAAGTAGAAATTATCATTCCTTCCCAGCTAGGCTCACATGAAATGCTATCTGACTGTGACTGGCAGATTTGGTATTCTGTTAATTGTGAGAGACCCCACTTTGAATAATGTACAAACATTTGTTATGATCAGTGAATACGTGCCTTCACATCGCATTTTCTCCATACATAAACTTACCATAATCCAATAAAAAGCCTATGTGAGCAAGTCTTCTACATGCAGCCTTTCCACTATGCAGGGGAAAGCCTGGCTGTTTTTGCATACAATGTTCATGAAATTTTTCATTTCTGCCTAAGTGAGATCTGCAAAGAATGGAAGTTTTCCTCACACAAAATCTTAGGGTGTTCCAACATAAAACAGAAGGTTTCATTCAGAGACAGCTAGTAAGAAATGTTTCTCAGAACCCAGTAAAAAAATCCTGCACTAGACATGAGGAAATCACTCATTTAAAAACCCCACAATATCAAAACTCAACTAGGGAACTATGCTGAGGTGACAAATGAAATTATAATGGGGAAAAAAATAAGAATAATCAAAACCCAACTGAGTCCTAAAGTTTCACAGTAATTTGTCTTTCAAGAAATGGATGTACACCAAATACTCCCCCAAAAATCTTGCATCTAATTCACTCATGGTCAAAATGGAATTTATATTAAGTTAGTGTTTCTAAGGGGACAGAGGAACACTAAGGTCCCAACTTGACTTAAATCCAGAAGAATTCCATTGAAATCAATGGTTACAGCACCGCAAATCAGCAAGAGATCTAAATCTGTCCTAGCTGATTCCAGATCTATCTTTTATTTGCTATATGGCTTCAGGCAAGTCAGTGACCTTCTTTTTATTTCTCAGTTTCTCCATCCGTAAAATGGTGATAATATTGTTGTAATACATGAAGATTGGGGGGGGCAATTAGTTCTGTAACACGGTCTGGATATGAAAATTTCTTGGGATCAAAGATTTTTAGTCACCTCCATCATCTTTATTGACTCTGTATAATCGTAATACTTGGCTTTTTGCTTGCTTGCATGTTTCTCTCTTAAAAACCACAAGCCATAGTCTGGTATCCTTATTCAAGTTTAACACTGTTTACTTCCATGGCAGGATTCACATGAGAAAACCGAGTACAAAATTTGGAATTGGCCCCAGCAGCAAACAGTGAGGCTATTTCAAACAAAACTCGTAAATCACTGCATGAAATTAATACCGTTTAGGTTCGTTTTTGCAAGAGCGCGGTTTATGAACCGATACCCAAACAATCAGGGCACAAACAAGAGAGCCGCAAATCTTTCTTCACCCTCATTTGAACAAGGCACGCTGCGCTGGCATTTTGAAGGGACAGCCGGTTTTGTTCAAACAGTTAAAGCGGGGGAAAATAAATAATGAACAACCCAACCTGAAAACACCCAAACGTCTGACAGCTCTGAGAGGGACCTCTAGCGTGTGCTAGAACATTTTGTGTCGTGCTTCGGGCGCAATTAGTACACCAAAATCACCGCAGTCATTTTGAATCGGCAAAGGGAAGTTTCGCCAAGTGCCTCCGACCCGCGGGGCTGCATCCTTCCGCGGGCCGAGCATCTTTCCGCGGGCGCTGCCGAACCCCACCTTTAACTATTACACTGACACTTTTTTCCCTTTTTTTTTTTTTTTTTCCCTTTTTTTTTTTTTCTTTTGACCCGCCGGACTCGGCGTGCGCAAGGAACCAACTTGCCCAGGCCACCCCGGAGTTTCCCCACTCCCCGAGCCCGCAGCGCCCAGCTCCCCTTCCACGGCCCCCGGCTCCCGGCCGCCCCAGGCGCTCGGGGGCAGTTGAAGCTGGAAAGTTGCGTTCCAGGCCCAGCCTTCCCTCCGGGCTCGTCACCGGGAACAGCAATTACGGGAGCCACTGCCGCTCCGCGCTCCCCCCGCGCCGGGCGCTGCCTGCGGGCACCGGGCGGTGCTGCCCCTTCCCTTCCCTTCCCGGGAGGAGCCGCGCCGCTCGGGAGAGGGAAGCATTTCGCCCATCTTTAATTCTCCCGAAGAGTCCGAGCACGCTCGGCGCCCGCGGGGCACGCTCACATAAACTTGTACCGCGCTGATTGGAAACAGGCGGCGGGCGCTTGCTTTCTTCTTCCGTTTTCTCCTTTTTTTTTTTTTTTTTTTTTTTTTTTTTTTAGCCGGCGGACCCGGCTCCCTCATCCGGGCCGGCGTCGGGGGACGGGGCAACGCTGCCGGTCACGGGGGGCACCCGAGGGAGCGCGGCTGCTGCTACCCCGCGGGGCTTCCCTTCCCTTCCCTTCGCCGCCCCCGCAACAAAGGGCGCCGCGGGGTGCTCCGGAGGGGGCGCGGGCATGGGGGAAGGCGCCTCCCGCCCTCACACACACACACACACACACACACAGAGACACACACAATGGCGGCCCCCTCCTGCAGCCCGGCGGAGAACAATGCCAGGCGCGCACCCCCAGCGCGGAAACACTCACGTTTGCATCAAACACATCCCCCCGCCCCGCACACACCGCCGCTCGAGTCCCCCCATGGCAGCGGCGGGGAAAGGAGGCGCCGCGCGTCCCCCTCCCTCCCTCCTGCCTTCCTCCCTTGCCGCCGCTCCCCGCCCGCCTCCCCGCGGCGCTGCGCGGGTTGCGCGGGGGAGCGCGGCGGCCGCGTCCCCGCGCGGGGTGCGAGCGGAGCGCCCGGCACATGCGTGGAAGCGAGAGGCGCCCGAGTCCCTCCGCACCCTCCGCTGCAAACAACAACAATCCCGAGCAGCCCTTACCTGGAACATCGGAGCCGCCAAAGTGTCCCTCTTTTTTTTTTTTTTTTTTCCTTTTTTTTTTTTTTTTTTCCCTTCCTTTTTTTTTTTTTTTTTTTTTTTTTTTTTTTTTTTTCTTCCCCCCTTCTTTTTCCCCCTTTCTCCCCCACAACTCACACTTCCGATATTTCTCTCTCCCGGCAGCGGTCTGCTCTCCTCGCTACACCAGAGAGAAATGCAATAGCTTGGCTAAGGTAGACAGAGCAAAATACAGAGAATAGTTGCTCCAGGGCTTTGAAACCCCTCAAGGCAAGGATCAGGATACAATTAGCTCATGTCTCTACCTCCAGTCTGAATCAATCTCCGAAATAAAAGTTAAATTAAATTAACTGATCACACGGGCATAAAATTGATCTCCTTCGAAACGTGCATATAGAATGATATATATATATATACCGCGTGTAATTTTTTTCGGATTTTTTTTGGTGGAAAAAACAGTCTCATTCCAGCCTACAACTTGCTTTTTACTCTCCTCTTGCACAGAAAAGCTGATTTTAATCGTTGTGATTAGTTTTGATGTAACGTTTCCGCGGGCGATTTCTGCAAATGGATGGAGTGTTTCTTTGCCAGAAGAGGGAAAAGCAGCAGATGATGATAATTATAAGGATTGTTGGTTGTTTCTTTCTTTCTTTCTGTCTCTCTCTTTCGTTTTATTTGTATTTAGATCTATCTCTGCACTTTCCCGAGTTGACCTGACATTGCCATTGCACTAAGGTCGCACAACTTGTTGATTAGGATCACCTCCCGTTTTGATCGAGGGATATGGGATAATTTGGCAGTGGAGCAACACATTTTCTGTTCCCTTGGCTATATAACTTCCCAAATGACGTGTATAAAAATAAGCACATGGAGTCTGCTTTGCCCCAGTCAAGTCTGAATCAGTGCCTGGGGGTGATACACAAACTCATTTCAAATGTTCAACCATGCAGAATTGCAAAAAGATTGAAGGAGTTGCACTGCATTTTTAAAATTTTTATATATGTGTCTTTCTATATTTATTTTTTTAAGCAGCAAAATTAAAAGAAAACAAATCCGTGCAAGCAAATCCAGGAATTTACCACTTAGATTCATGTGACATCTCTTAAATGCTACTAACTTTCCTTCTCCAATTACCCAATCACAATGGAGCCTTGCCTTTTTAATTTTCTGTATCCTGCAGTTTGCAGCTGCGTTCTCCTGAAGATAACGAAACCGCGAATAGACAAATAATTCACAAATCTTATTATTGGTCACTTTTCCCTTGTTCTACCTTTCTTCGCCTCCCACTCCACTGTATATTGCTTTGTTCAAAGCTACTGTGCATAGAAGCTGTATTAATTTGTTGTTGTTCTTGTTGGAGTGGACTATTTTGTCATAAACCCACGGGTCACCTCCCATTAGTGTCACATCCTCGCTGTATACTTTTGTGAAACGGTATGTTTCTAAGCACTTCACAGTCCATTAATTCAGGGACTTAAGTGACATTTCTTAGGATAAAGACCAGGCGACGAGGCCAAAACTGCCCAGAAAAGCCCCTGAATAGAACCAGACTTGTCCAGAGAATATCTGCAATTAGCTTTTTATGATATGTTTTTAGTATTTTAGAGAAAGTAATGCAAAATATAACAATCGCCTTTTCTCCTGCGGCAGCTGCTGCTGCCTAAGGAATAACTAATTCTCTTGCTTAAAAACACACCCAACCCAATGCATTCCTTTTGGTTTTCCTCTTTTCTTTAAGTGATAAGCCTAATAACATGGTAGGACTTCTCGTGTAGGAATCTCACACCATTTGCCAATGCTTCATCATTCTGTTGTAACGAGGACAAATAGGTTAATTAACCAGGAATGGCTGACAGAAATTAAAAGGAGAAGCTAGAGTAATCGCACACGCCCCAAGAAACGTGGCCTCATCTTCAAATACTATTTTTAATATTCTTCCAAAAACTAGTAGCACGCAAGAGGAAAAACTCCCCTCAGCCATATGCGCCTTCCCCAACTGGGTTTGTATGAAACAGGATCATTGCAACCCTTACTAATGTTATGCAGCTTGAGCACAGTCATTTTCAAGTACTTAAAGCTGCTTCAACAATTTAAAGGTTCTTATGATTTGTCAGTTCACAGCAAAGAAAATTTCAGTTTTCCATCCAGGTGAAATAATACCTCACATAAAGTCCAATACACCTGTGTCATGACCTAACTTTATTTCTGTATTACAATGTGTCAACACAAAAAAAAATTTTATGGCCTGTGTATGTGACTTTTAAATGCTTCACTGCTCTTCTCTTTCTAATAAATAAATAAAGCCATGCCAGCAACCTGGCACTCATTAGCGACCTGCATAACACAGAGAAAAATAATCAGTAAAGGAACCAACTTTAATTCCAAGCTAGCAAATGTCTATTATGGTGAAAGGTGAAAAAACGTAGCAATATAGCATCCTTTAAAAATATGAAAAATATCCTTGTACAATTATTTTACCTGCAGCAAAGTGTTTATCAAATGATGTCAGCACTAGATAAGAAAAGGTATATTTTCTCATAAAGTAAAAAATCATATTATTTTTTACCTTAAGGAAGCTCATTTGGTAAAACTTTCTTCTCCAGGACAAAAAATCATGGGCTGAAACGGGATAGGGTAAATGCCCACAGGGGCAGCTGCAAGCCCTTTTGGGTAGATATTGCTGCTTCAGTTTATCCACTATCATATGAAGATGAGACTGCAGCCTGATTCTTCCCTCTGCACAGGGATCCAAAATATAAAGGCACATGAATAAAATGGAGATTTGCTCAAAAAAGTAACTGCTCCACTGAAGTACTATCTGCATCTCTTTTTACATGCAAATTAAACATTTCTATAGTAAGTCCCCAGAAGAGGAGAGAGACCTTGGCACTGGTTATTCTTTCTTCTCAATTTGCATTATTCTCAGCCTCCACTGTCTAAACTTCGAGTTTACTACTGATGAGGCCAAACTCTGATCTAGGGATGTATTTTGACATTGGTCATGTTCACTAGATATAAATTTAACCCATACAGGCTGCCACGTATATCTAAATAAGATAGCAGTGCTTACCTTCATTAACTGCTGAGAGGTAATTTGCATACAAAGGAGAACACATTAAACCAAATTATGCTCCATTTTACTTGGAGTTATCTTTTTTTAAACAGATTTATATAAACTACAACATGTTTGTGCATTATGAATATTTTACTGATGCTGAATAGCAACCTTAATGAGCTCAAACTGAGCTCAATATTTGACTTCTGAATTTTTCCTCAAAACATCACCTGTTCGTAATTAGCCCCTGGAAAACTACAGTAGTTTTTCCATATCATTGTCACTGTTAACAGTTTGGAAAATTGCAGCTTTTGAACAGGCAGGTTTTCCAACGGCTGCAGATCATATGTGTCCACTTGCTAAAGGGCATTATTTCTGATTTAGCTATAATCCTGTCTGGAAACAAGTACATTGGATTTTTCAGGAAGGCCCTCTTGTCAGCTTGACCTTCTTTTAAAAGTTCCCTCCTGCAGTTCATGGACTGCATGTATGCTGCAGTCTTGTTTCAAAAATACTTCGAAGAACAGCTTAGTGTGGAAATACAAAGCTAGCAACAGTTGCCTGTACTAGATATTTTGTCAGTTGCCCTTTTTTCCTTTGAGAAAAATAGAAAGATACATTTACATGTAGAAATGGAAAGATTACATTGCATTTGAATGGGGGAGATTTATAAACACAGTTTTCCCAGATTTGTTTTCCCCAAGTAGCGTTAAAAATAATATATCTTTTTCTTTATTACCAGTAACATTTTAGTGCAGTATTTGAAGAAATAGATTTTGTTATTTAGCCGTGAAATGGATTGAACAGTGTGAACGCTCCCAAACAGTGAAGGAGCCTAAGCAACATCATCCTTTCTGCATTTGTGAGAATGATAGGGTGTTAGATCTTTTATAGGAAGGGAACTGAATTTGAGCAGCAACAAGTGCTTCTACCATATTTCTGCATAGTCCTTGTGGACCACTTGCACTCATGTCCTTTTGCAGCTAGTTAAAAAAGACAAACTTGAACAAAACTACTACTACACTTCCTGGTTATGTGGTTGTCCCTGTTAGACAATGCAAATCCATACAAATCTCTCTCTGCATCCCAGCACCAAAATCCCTTGTGCTCTAAGCTCCTTCAGTTGTCTGCTTCAGAGAGTCACCAGATTTGTTGAGTTGCTATTTTAAGGTGAAATAGCATCACTAGAATGGGCAATGAAGCCCATTTTTTGTAATTTTATCATTGGTATGAAAACTCCCAGAGTGAACTCCCTTCTCCAGAAACATCAATTTTTAGAGATTTTTAGAAGGGAGAAGCTTCTTCCTCCCTTATGAAGCTATGGATAATCTTACAGCCTGGGTGGGTAATCAAGGGATCACAGAGTAGTTTTGCAGAAAGCCTCTCTTCAGGTTTTGGGGGCTGTTCTGTAAGTGTCTTTTGGAAGCCTTCAGCACTTCTAAATCCCTTTGCCAGCAATGGAGGCTAGAGATGCTAAAACCTCTAGCAAATCACAACACTTGTGGATAGGTTAAGAAGGTTAGTGTTGCCTTTGAGCATGTGGGATTGAAAATGTGAACCCTGATGTCATTGCCTCCTATGTGCATACGCATTTATAATTAACTTTGGGGAATTCTCTGCATCTCTGTCATGTTCTCTGAGTTTCTCTTCCCTCCCCAGTTGTTCTTTCCCCTGAGAAGCAGCTCCTCTGCTTGCTTGGTGATTGCAGAGACATTCTGAGGGGCACAAGAGGATAGTACCTCACTGGCTTTGTTTCCTGCCTTCAGACATTTCTGTACAAAATAGGTAAGAAAGGACCCATTCTATACAACGTGTGAGGGCAGAGGCAAGTCAGAGTTTACCTCTGCTCCTGCTTTTACTCTGACTGAATTTCCCCAATGCACATTGGAAACCCCTACCCCCCACTGCAAGGCAGATATTTTCTTCAGATTAGGCAACACCCTTTTGAAAAGGATTAATGCACTCTTATGGTTACTGCAAACTTTTCTGGCCTGGATCATGTGAAACACCAGCAGGGCTGAACGTGGAAGGAACTTCAGTTGGTCTCACTGTTCAGAGAGACTGTGCAGAATTCAGGGCATAACTGATAATGTATCTCTTGAGATTGTACAAATTGCTCTAAGAGCATTACAATTTAACTGCTCAACTCATTCTAATTAAAGACTACACGGAGGAAAAGTGGGTTAAATGTGCTTTTGTGGGTATGTGTGTGTATGTTGGGGGAGAAGGGAAATTGGTAAGGAGAAAAATAAGCATCTGATTAAATTGTTTTGCTGTTTCATATTTCATTAGCCTGTAACAGAAAACATGGTTTCTACAGGTAGTATAATCTGCCTTATTCTCACTTCATCTAGTCTAGAAACACCCAGTTTTACTTCATGGTCCTATTGCCTGAGCCAGAACTGCTCATGAGAAGCCCTATAATACAATGGAAGTTCCTTCAGGGCACCATAGAAATTTATGTTAGTGTATCTCTTTGTGCATCCTTTGGGTGTCAGAATCTCTCCGCATTCCTACCTATAAAAATGATTCCCTGAGCACACCTATATACACACACACAATGAGCAGAGGTATTTGGTGTTGTTAAACAATAAAACACACCAACAACCTTCCCTTGTGGATTTTTAATATTAAAACTACCATTCTCAGAAGTGTTACTCAACTGTACCTTGAGACTTCAGAAAGGAAATTGACATTGATGTTGCAGTTTTTTAACAGAGATATATTTCTAAACACTCTTCTCCAGAAAATGTGTGATTCAGCATAATATGGAAATACATTGAGATCATTATTTGAAGTGTGAATTTTTACTCAACTGAGGAAATGTTTCAGATATCCAATACAGCTGCAAGAGGCACTCAGGCTGTGAAATCTGGATTTGTGTCTATGTTTTGAATAGCCCAAAGTCTGGGAGTGGGTATTATGATTGGGATTTTCAAGGAGCTGATTTGGATAAAGAAAGGGGCAGATCACAGAATGTGAACAGGATTGTTGCTTCATCCACCCTTCAGAAACGTGTTTGAAAGAAACAAGGCTTTAGACTTACAAATACTGCTTGTAAGGAATGATCTGCAGATTTTGGAACCAGACTAATTTTCTAGACTCATTGTAGATAAGTGTACCTTGTCAAAAGAGTATTTGAAGGAGATATTCACTACCCTTCTGCTAAAGAAGCAACAAGTTTCTACAACAATCCCTTTCCAAAGCAAAAGCTTGCTATTATTCGTATTATATTTATGTGTGACAGCAACTGTTATGCTTTTAAAATTATACAGGAGCTTTGGAAAACTGATGTTGCTAGCATCTCCTGTTCTTTCTTTGTAGAAACAAGAATCTGTGGGAAGCAGTGGTACTTTTCTGTTTCGAATAACTTGGAGAAATCCACTTTTAAATCAATAAAGTTTTTCTCCCAGCCACTTCCTGAAAAGCAACAGTTTTTCACACACTGATTTTATATCACTGTACTTTTCTGAGTTTGCAGGGAATTTCAGGCCATGGACTACTCTGGCCATATTTGATGGATGAGTTTATGCAAAGGAGGGAAGTTCCTTAAATGCTAAGGTACTTGGTTCCATATATAGTGTATATATCCCAGCTGCACTTGTAAGGGTAATTGTCATGTTTTATTAATGTCTCACTACCTATTTTTATGTAAGAAAAAGTATATAGTAGTGGTGATAGACAACAGTAGTTTTTTGGGTAATGATAGCAGTCACGGATATGAACCTTGAGGCCTCATCACAATCCATATTTGTTAATTTCTTGGTCAAAACCAGTGGCTTACCAGAAGCACGTCAATATTTTAATCCATGCCCTGCTGGTCCTATCACAGCTGCTAGAGAGACATGAAGAGACCTACATGAAGAGAAGTTAAAGAGGATTTTAGTTGACTGCCTGTGAAAATAAACACAGTCACATCTCCTAAGGCAGAGGCTGAAAATGTCTGCCAGGGAAAAATGTCCATCTGGCAAAACTCTCCCTCTCATGCCACAGTCAATGAAAATTGCTGTGCTAGTTCATGCAAAGGCAATACTGCCATACATACCTTCAGGCAACCTTTCTCCATCCAGACCAGCAGAAGACAGATGTTGAGAGAAGTCCCTCCTGTTAGACTGCTTTGGTTTTTTTTTTTTTTGGTGGTATTTCTTCCAGTCTTCAGCCTTCCAGTGAGCAACAGAATCATGGAGAGTACACAGGAAAGGGGTGCTCCTAGAAGAGAAAGGACATGATGATCACCAAATATATATCCAGAGACAATTCAAGGACGGTGGCACAAAAGAGGCATCTCAAAATTAAGAACACATCAGCAGGAAAGCATTGCTGCCAAGGTGATATCTATGCTAGGAACAGTCCCCTGACAAATATAAAAGCAAGTAGTGCTGGCAGAGTCAGTGTCTTGGCAGAGTTGCTGGTGCAAGGAAGGGAGAAAGGCTTGTGCCAAGGCAGCTGATTGCCTTCTCCTCTCCCTGCAATTACACTACCTGTGTGCACTGGTAGCTACTCCAAAGTGAAAAACAGCTACTGCAGATGCACCCACACTGTCAAAGGTGGCTTATGCCTCTGTGTTCTGAACTTATCTTCTGCAGGAGAAAATGCTGCTAATGCAGAGGCAGCCACCTTTGCTCTTATCACAGCCACAGAGAAAAGCAGTTCCCAAAATTATCAAGAAGGATCACAAAGGCTGAGAAAATACTCTTTAACCTTTGCCTGGTGATTTGCTGCCACTTATCAATGGCTTGGCTGTGATAGTGTCTCTTTTGATTTCTCTCCTAGCTTTTATTTTCAATTTACCTTTTAAACTCAGTGGTCAGCTAAACCACCCACACTGATGCCTAGGAATGATCCTCAGTTATTTCTCTATACTATCACACAGAGAGACATGAAAATCTACTGGTTGTGACTGTGCAGCAAATTCAAGCCAAACTTAAATCAAAGTAAAAGCTATAAGGTCACCTGCCAAAAAAAGCTATGAGAAAACCCTGCCAATGTTTATTCCCTTATAGTTATCCAAGATAAATTTCATTTGATCATCAGTCATCCCCAAATTCAGGATACACCAATGCTTTTCAATTCCTCTCAGTATTCTCACAGCTCTCTTCAATGGCATAGGTCATCGAATATCGGTAAGTGTCACTCACTCATTGTTTATTTTCCTCTGCCAGCTCACTAGTGCAAACACTCATTGAGAGAGGTTTTGGTGTCCTTTTGGGAGCCCTTCATTGTCCTTTCTCAACAGCAGCCACGCCCAAAACTGAAGGACCTGGGAAGGTCCTGGAATCTCTTAATAGTTGTGGAAAGGGAGTTGGTGTGTACAACCTTTTTCAGGAACAAGCTGAACTAGATGGAGTCTGTGTCAAAACTGGGTTAGTTTTTCTTCTGTTATTTTCTGTAGCATGTCTTAGAATTTATTGGTCATGACTTCCCAAGAAGTGAAGTGTCCTTGCTTCCCTGGGAGAATCTGGCGAATACTCTTTCAGCTGCTTTGCAAACATTGACTAACTAATCCATGCAATACCCCTCGAGATAGGAAAACGAGGCAGAGAGATTATATGACTTGCCCAAAGCCACAGAAGGAATAAGTGTCAGGTGTATTATGAGCAGGGCATATAGATCAAAGGAAATACAATGAGCACTTGGGAGTTCCTGTCTCCCAGTCTGCTTTTTACTACAGAGAACAACACTATTTTCTATTGTATAGCTTTTACAGGATTTTTTTTTTTTTTTAGGAAAGGGTTTTGTCAAAAGCTTGAAGGAAATCCAAAGAAATAATCTTGATTCTACTATATTAGTGTGGATGACTTCTGTTTGTGAAAGGAATTTATGTGCTTGCCAGATTACAGTGAGAAATGATGTTGTAAGATCACAAAGGCACAATTTATTTCTCAAGTGAAATGAATACAACAACTTTCCCCTACGGTCTTAGCTGTACAGCTGCAGGATTGCTTTTTATGTATGTGTTTTCAGTCTTCTTAACTAACTTAGTTGCAAAACTTTACTAAGTGAATAAGTTGCAAACTTCCTTTTATCACAGCACTTCAGGGAATGAGTAATTTACAAATAGATGCGTGCTACGCACCACCCTTCTGGATTTTTTGGATACTTGGTTCTTCAGGGCTTTGTACATCCCAAGAAAAAATAATTTTAATGGCAACTGTACTCCTTGTCAAACTGAAGTAAATAGAAAAGTTCCTGTAGATTTAAATACCCCATGTTTGTATTTCTCATTTCTATCTTGATCTCTAAATTAATTTTACTGTGGGGATCATGTCACAGATCCACAATGTAAGCTTGTGGAAACAAACATACTGCAATTTCATATTACAGTAATTTCACAATTATAAGCCACACCTGATTATAAGCTGCACCTCCTGGTAGCTGGGTAGATCACGGGATTTGTCCATATATAAGCCGCACCTGAATATAAGCCTCACTTTTTTTTTTAAAGCGAGGATCCATGTGTAACAAAGCAACAAATTAGTAACAGAATCACTGCCAGCTGGGTTTGGTGTCAGATGCTCAAGTTGCAACAGTTTTCACAGACCAGCGAAGCCTTTAAAGGCAGCCCCAGGCACCCTCCCTGGCCAGCTCTCACTTCCGGGTTGGCATTTCACTGGGATTTGTCCATAGATAAGCCACACCTGAATATAAGCCGCACTACTGGGGTAGGCTGGATTCTTCAATGCAAAAGATGTGGCTTATAATTGTGAAATTACTGACTTTTAGTGCTGGGAACAAATATGTTGTGTTACCTTTTTTTTTCAGGTTTTAAAAATTACTTGGTTTATGAGAACTCCTTTAGAGGAGTAGCAATAATGAATACTCTTCTGTGTGTATGTGAGAGCAGCAGAGTCAAAGCTATCCACCAACCTCCTCCACTTCTTAATTTTAGAATTATGAGCTACTCTCTCAGTGCTTTATTCTCCACCTGATTTCTGTTAAATATTTTTAAAGAAAGATGAGGCAATCAGAAATACTGCTGGCAGACTGTGGAATGAATTGCATGAAGAAGTGTTAGCACCCTGAGTTGGATCTCAGGCTGCCTGGAGGCTCCCTTGAGTCCAGGTGCTCATTACCCTGCTCAGCCACTGGGTGTTCCTGGGTGACTGCAGATGGCATCCACCCTGCACACAATGGCATGGCCAATCATCAGATGGGACCTGTTTCCTGATCACTATTTGGAGATGATCTCATCTTTTCAAAAGGTGTTTTCTAAATCTGACCCTGCTGGATTCTGCAGGATATTGAAATTTCATTGCTTTTTGCTGATTGTTTTTAGCATGGAAATGCCGATTGGATCCTCCTTAGAGAGATTCCTCACAATACCTGAATATTTGGCTCAGTGTTGGGCCCCTCACTACAAGACTTTGAGGTGCTGGAGTGTGTCCAGAGAAGGGCAGTGGAGCTGATGGAGAGTTTAGAGCACCACTCTGATGAGGAGCAGCTGAGGGAGCTGGGGTGTCTGGAGAAAAGGAGATTCAAAAAGGGAGACCTTATCTCAAGTTGCACCAGGGGAGGATTAGATTGTATACTAGGAAAAATTTCTTCACTAAAAAGGTTGCCAAGCACTGGAACAGGTTGTCCAGGGAAGCAGTTGAGTCTCCATCCCTGAAGGTATTTAAGACATGCACTTAGGGTTTAGTGGTGGACTTGGATAATTTGTTGGACTCAATGGTCTTAAAGGTCTTTTCCAACCAAAATGATTCTATTCCATGATTCTATAATAGCAACGATTTCATTCACTGGTTTTAAAGTTGCATGTTGTCCTTCAGCCCTGCTTATTCTCTTGCACTCTTTACACAAGTGCACTGATACTTAGCATGTGTTGAAATGCTTTGATGAACTGGGGCCTAAACCCTCCATATTGCACTGATTATTACACTGATTAAGGTGGCAATTAAAATTTGCTGCTTGGAAAAATGAGGTTTTTTTGACATTATTGTTAGAACAGACATTCATTTGAGCATACTTACTGCCGTATGACTTGACAGAAATGCATGTTTTGTTCCTCCAGCACAAAGTGAAAATAAACAGGACCAAAAGAGAAAACCCTTGCTTGTGGGGATGCTGGTGCTTCCAGAATGTCTGGGTCATGGTATTTCAGAAAAATGCTTCTCCCAGCCAGTCATACAAAATAAGCTGGCAGTAGGTAAAACAGGTGCTGTCCTTGCCGTGCTGAATCCTGCAGGTAATTCTGTACCTGGTTGCCTTTGCCTGTGTGGAAAGCATTTCTTCTAATGTCACTTGCTACATCATTTGAGCATAATGTTCGTAACACAACTGGGTTCATACATCTCTTAGGTATGATGTGTAAATAAACCCTACATGCTCAGGGGTTTTGTTTTTGTAGTTGGTTTGTTTTTTTCGGAAGTTTATTTTGGTTTTTTTTCAGTTTCTCAGTGCCAGGTTATTCCCTGTGCATTCACGGGGTAAATGCCCAAACCCTACAGTTGTATTTAGCTTTGGTTTGCTGAGCTTCATTTCAGATTTGAGAGGACTCCAAAAGGTAGGTGATGTTATGCCACCCCAGGCACATTTTGGCAGGTGCTGGCACAATTTCCAGCACTCCTGGGGACTGCAGTTCCCCTGCAGACATGGGCGGGCCTTTCCATTGTTTCTGCCTCACTGGATTAAGAGTTTAGCTGGCTCACCTTGCTTCCTAATCATGCATTTCTTTACTTTTCTGCTGTGCTTCCTAGCTGGAGAGTGCTGTTTTCTCACTTTTTAGCTATTTATCCTCACTATTTAACTATTTATGCTGAGTTGCAGATACTGCCTCCTCCTTAGGTTTACCTTCTTAACTCCTGCTTACAAATGACATGAACTGAAAATATCTGAAAGGTGGGCAAACACATCTGAACTGTGTGGATACAGAATAAGACAGGTAGGTGTAAGAAGGAAAATTATGCTCTTCTTGCATGAATTTGATCAATTTGCCATTTGATTTGCTATTCTGACACCAAAGCCTTTAAGGGAGAAAAGAGGTCTCATCTAATTACACCCAGCTGACTCCAGCAGTGATTTGTTTACTAAGTTGGCAATACCTTTAATTTTAGATAACACCTCCCTTGTAAATGAGATTAATACACCCATTCTGAATGTGTAAGTGTTGCTTCATCCCTCACTGTCACAACTGCATTGATGACATCTTCCAGGAATCAACAAAGTCATCTTGGATTTACTGTGAAGATTCACATGGCAGGGAGCTAATGCAGGAAAGGGGCAGAAGCACTGGTTGAACTGGTCCACAGACACTTTACGTTCATGGAAATGTATAAATACTGGTTAAATAATCTTATATATTTTAGGATGAAAAAAAGAGTAAGATCCAGCTACCTGGTAAATCCTTCACGGTAATGGCAAATGCAGGATGTTCCTGCTGGATGCAACAGCCTCATGCCTGGCTCGTGTCAATGACAGCTCTATCACTAAGCCCCATCAAGCCAGTAAAAAAAGGGATTCTTCTCCTGGTCTAAGAAAACAGCTCAGTGTATCTCTGTTGGATGCTTGACACTTTTGATTGCCTGTTTGTCCCCTGTTTGTTGTTGATATGAAGATATAAATATTAGTTCCTAATTGAGAGTGATTGTGTGAAAAGACAATGAGAATATGACTAGTTATCTCGCTGACCAGGGACTACAGCACCAGAAATGCAGATTTGTGGCTTGCTTCAGAACAGAGGGGCAAGAGAAACTAGATTGAAAGTAAAGTCTTGAAAATACAATAAAAAATGCAGTTAATACAGGCACTGGTTTTAGTTGAGCTCAGATCTTAGTTCCAAAGTGAGCTAGCTCACAAGAAATTAAATCAAAAGTGTTATGAAACAATGGAGTTTCCTTAAGCTCTTCCAGGCCAAAACCTCAGAAGGCATCAGCACCGTCTGTAAATTAATCATTCAGCATGGAGCTGCTTTTACTTTTATTTTTTCCTAATAAGTAAAATCAATTTAACATTATTTACGCAGGCACACTGTAAATGAAATAGTCTGATTTATTTAATCTGAAGATCTGGCCCATTGTTATTTACATTAAAAGACTGTGTGGAAAGAATCCTCACAATTCTTGTCATTTCCCCAATGAACCTAAATAATGAAGAGTGTGTGTGTGAAAAGAAGTACAGAAGAAAGGAAGAATGAGTATTTTGATAATTAGGCTTGTCCCCTTCTCTCCAGCCAGACTATCTTTAATATCCCTTTTTTAGAAGATGCAATATTAAAATCTTCCAAAGCAGCTTGCTCTAATTATGCAGTGGAATTTACTGTACAGAAACTGTGTAGTTTTATAGTGGAATCTACAGTGTGATCATAAACCAGCCTTGCCGTGTCCTCAATTTTACGACACAAAGATTGCTTGAAGGAATAACCCCTTTTGTTTGGCACGTTGGAGCCCAGATTGCCATGACTCTGGCTCATGTTTTGTTCATGTGTATACATATGTATATATTTTTCACTTTCCGCTTCTTTTCATTTCTCTTGCAGCGCTGAGCCTTGTGTGTTCACAAGTTTCACATTTCTGCAATAGGGGAACCGAGGAGTTTCCTTTTTTTTTTCCCCCTGTTTGTTCCCTGAACTCTTCTTGCAGTTTAACAAGTCAAATACAAAACACAGGGGGAATAAACATCCACATGATGGTACCATGCGTGATATGGCATCATTGATTGGTTATACTGCATTGGAACATCACACAAAAGAGCCTGTAACGAAAAAAAAAAAGCAGTTGCCTGAAGCTTTGAGCTTTCAAATTAGGCTAAAGAGGTTCCCCTGATAACCAGCAGTGTTGAAGCTTTCAGTATTATTTAGCTGCTCTGGTATCAGTAACAGTTTTCAGTTACAAGAACCCGAAGACCCAACACACTGGTAAGGTAACCCACTTGCCCTTTCAATACTTTGGGATCAAAAAGCCTATCTAAAAATCTCCAGTTTACCAAGCATAACTGGGAGCAAATGCAACTCTCCCTTCTTCAACACTATCTCTGTCTGTGCAGCCTATTTTGCATCAAAAGATCCATTTGAAAGTAGAGATCCCTTAGAGCTAAATATTCTAAACTGACAGAAGAATTTCTAGTGGCACACCAGCCTAGAGCCATATTTTTATGAGGACATCACTTTCTATTTCTAAGCTTCAGTATGCACTCATGCTTCCTCATTGCCAGGAGCCATGCCACATCAAGTTGCCTCCTCCCAGCTTTTATGGTTTTTTGGTTTTTTTTTTTTTTTTTAGTTAGTTTTTTTTTTTTTTTTAAATGGAGTCCAGTTTTCTGCCTAATTTGTGGCTATCTCCTTGACAAATTGTCAGACACGTATGTCACTAGGACAGAGGTGTCCTAGTGCGGCACAAGCCAGAAAGGACATTGCAGGTATCATTAAAACATTTATATGGGACAGTCATTTGTAAGTCTGATTAGCCTTGAAGGTTGTGAGAGATTTAAAAACACCCCAAAACCCAGACACGATACGCAGTATTTAGTCCTTAAGTATAAGATAGGAACTCGCAAGGACAAGAGCTTTAAGTTCATGGGGCTGACCCTGCACTGCTTGGCACCTCAGAGTGTTGCAGTGAAGGGAAGCTGTGCTGGACCCTTGGCACCAGCAATGCTTTGCAGAGCTGCCCTTGGGTTACAGCCACCTTGGGGCAAGGCTCTGGACTCCTCTATGTCTTACTCAGCACTGAGCAAGCTGCTCAAATAAACTGCTATTGCTTCAGCGTCTGGCTAGAGCCTGGCAAGTCACACTGCTGGGCTTTAAGAAACAATAATGGGCCTTCTTTAATTTCATGTAATGGGAAAACACTGCTTTTACAGTAATGAAGCTAATTTTTTCCCCCAGTGAAAAGGCATCAGGGTTGTGCTGCTCTCTATCAGTGTCAGGGAGCTTAACATTCACTAAAATATTCTCAAGGACTAGCACAAGATTTCAGTCTTAAAAATTCCACATCCATCAAAGAAGGTAGGAATTTTTATGTTAAAAGAAGAAAGATGTGCTGTTATAAGTCAGCAACTTAAAATGCCTTTATCTATACAGCCTGCAAGACATCTGCAGAACATTCAGCAATTAAATATGCCCCCAGCTGAACAATAATGTTGCTGCTTGGTCTGCATATAAATTAAGAATGAGTTAAGGGTGTGTGTTCAAGATGGGCTCTGTTGTTGTCAATATCCTGTGCCATAAGCTGCCCTTGAAATCACCCTGGAGTCTGCAAAGGTCCCAGCCACACATCTCTTCCCTCCTTACCCCAATAAAAGAGAGTGCAGATCCTTGAAAGAGGGATAAGTGGTAATAATTCATCATCTTATATAGCTTAGATTTTCTCTCCGCCTCCCAGAATATGCCAGTTTGTGAGGGACAGAGGAAGAAGAGGAAAAAAAGGTGTAATTTATCCAGGAGTAAATTTATCCAGGTCCCTGCTTCATATGAGTACCAAGCCTGCTGGGAGTATCTGGTGAAGCTCCCCTCCCACTACAGTGCCAGGGTATTCCCAGGGTATTGCCACCATACATGAAGGTTGGTTTTTAGGCTGCTGAACTCTGCAGCTTTCCTTGCTTGGCAATTTTGACTGGAGGGCCAACAGTCTGTGTTTGCTCCCTGTAGCAAATGTCCTGTCCAGCTGTGTTCTGGAGCTTCCAGGTGTGTGTATATCTCTGTGTGCATGTGTGCTGGAGGGGCTGAAAAGAACAGCTGCAGAGGCCCTGCTTTTCTTCCACTGCATCATTTCTGAGGGTGACTGGAGGGTGTTGGCACACCTGACTGCCCATCAAGACTTTACAATGAGTACGTATTTTCTGTAGTTCCTTCTGTCTAAGGATCCCAAAGTATTTTAAAGATGTTAAGGTGCTTCTTGAAGCTGCTGTATTGTTCTAGTGAGGCAGACGCCCTGGGAAGAAACTATGGGTGCCCACTCACATGTGGAGCAGCAACAGCTGCAGTTGCTCAAGGGACAGCAGCCCTTGCTCTGGCTGGTGGCCCATCTCCAATACCAGAAGTCACCCCTTGCAGGAGCAGAGGTAGTGAGACAGACGCTTGCCCATGCATCCTTGGCTCCTGTGGGTGCTGGAGCAATGGTGCCCTTCCATCCTGGTCCCCCAAGAAAGCACAGAGAGATGGATCAGGGAGGGCACTGGCACATGATGCTTTCTGTGACCCTGCTCAGAGGAGGGACAGGAACGTGCACAGCTGCAGCAGCAAGGATGGGGTTTGCTGGAGCTCAGCATTCAGGACCCCAAGGCATTAACTTCTGCTATGACTTACACTGTCCTTATGACTGTAACACCTTCCTGTTACATTACCTTGAAATTAAAACAAAAGATAAAACAAAAACCCCCCAAACATTTAGCTTTTTCCCATTGGGCCTTATTGTCCCACAGAGCAACACAAGCCACACCTGTATCTGAAAAAGAGAAGCACTCATCCTGGTAGCAGCTTTGTGTGGATAATCTGGAGAGCACAAGAAAACCTACAGTTATGTGGCACAGCACCTTGCATGTTAACTGAGCTAAAGACACATGTGGGTTTGCAGTAAAAAATCCAATTGGAAGTCTTTCTTCTGGGCAGAGCTTTCCATGTCACCTCTCAGGAGGAGAGAGCTGCTTATTCTGCACCTTGATTCTAATTTTAGCAATACCTTTCTTTATAAGCACTACAGAATATCTGTTTTCTTTCAGCAATCTTGTAACAACAAACAGGTCATTCCTCCCTTTCCTTGTCAGATTTTTTTTTCTTATTTTTCATTTCTTTTTTGAGCTATTTGAAAAGAAACCCTGAATTTTGCCTTGTAAAAACATCACTTGATTTGTTAGAGATGATATAGTGGGGTAAAGAGGCTTAAAGTATGCAGGGAAAGCAGCATGTCTTGATAACTATATAAGCTTCTGGGAGAAAGGTACAGAAATATCCAGAAGGAGTAAATATGGTAAGGTATGAATAGGGCAACTCCAGATCATTAGCTAGGGACCCATAATGGAAAAGTGCCATCTTTAAAGGCATTTTTGTTTCTACAATTTTATTACAGTTTTATGGCAATTGTGTAACTACTGTACATCACTGCTTCACAGTGATTCCTTTTTATCTCTTGAGATTTTTCCAAGATGTTAGGATGTAATATATGGAGAGAAGAGCAATCATCACATAGCAAGCTACACATAAAAGAGTCGTATAATCAATTGTTCTGATGTCATGAAAGTCACAGTCCACTGATCTGATGTCACTGTGATGGATTGGGAGTTTTAATGCTTCATTTATGGTGTTTAAAGAAAATGTGGGAAGGGGTGGTTATGTCAAAACACATGCCATTCTTAATGTGGCATTAACAGGGCTAAATGGGATGCAGTGATATTTATTTATTTGACCACAGAAGTGTAAGCCAAGATCAGTGCTAAACAGCATAAATGTGACTACTTCTGTGTGCTTTCAGAAACCAGTGGGCGAGAGCCAGGAGCGATGAATATTTACTCCAGCTGAGGATCTCCTCCAATGTTTTAATTAATAATAAGGGAAGTAAGGGCTCAGCCATGACTTTGCCCCAGGTCAGGGGCACATGGCTGTGGTATCCAAAGAGCAGCCTGAGATGCTGTGGCTGGTGGTGTTGTAGTCTGCTGCTGCTTCCCACAGGCTTTGGCAAGGGAAATAGCCCCAGCTTGCCCTTCCTTTGCTCACAGGAACCAGCAAGTTTTGAGTATTACCATGGACAGAACTGAATGTACACAGCAGTCACATGGGTAGTTCTGCTCCCTTCACTGTGGCCCACAGCCAGGGAAAGCTGCTTGAAGGGGAATGTGCCATGGCCCTTACTTTAGGTGAAACAATGCAAGATGGGTCATGTGGAGCCATAAGATTCAAGACATCCTTAGGTCACATACTATTGGGAATTAGGATTGGATCAGTGTTTGCACTCCTGAGGCAGTAGGTTGTTCAGAGGGGCGTGATACCATTTTTGTGGTCGCTCTGTGGTAAGGAGAGGGAGTATATTACTTTTAGGATGGAGGAGCTTGAGGCAGGCATTTCCCATTCTAGCAGTCAGCCACAGCCCCCTGCTAAAGCACATCCGGTGGCCATTTCTGCTCAAACTTTTATTGGGCTGGTCTTGAAAGTGTCACTGACAGGTTTCAGGGTCTGTGTGTGCTGGGGACATGGACAGGTCATGAGTCCCAGAAACTGCCCTGGATTCACAGGACTTGGTTTAATTTTTAGGAAGCTTTTGTTTGCAACTGAGAGGACTGCAAAAATGAAGTCACTCAAAAGCCACAGCCGTGAGATCACCATAGACATGGGTGTTATGCATAAGAGCACTACTACCTCAGTTTGTGATGAGCATGAGAGCTTTGCACCTGGCCAGGTGTATGTCTGGAAAAAGATAAGTCAATCTTGGGCAACATTCTTGCTCATCCTGGCTGCAGTTAAAAGATGACTTTGTGGCATTGCCAGACAGAGAAGTTATCACTCTTCTGCCAGTGCTGTTCTTAGCTCCTGTCTCTCTCCGCTCATCTCCCCTTTCTCCAGTCTCCTCTCTGCTTTCATTCCTTCACCCATGAAGTCCTTTCAGCCTAAGAGTGTCCCTCCTGGCTCAGCACAGCTGGAAACAGTGACTTTAGAAGCATTTCAAGCAGGCTCTCCAGGGCACATCAGCCCAGCAGTGCAGAGGACTTGTGGGCTCACGGCAGATAACACTGGGCTTCCCTCTGCAGTGGGATGGTGCCCACTTAGTCCCCAGTGATGGCCAGAAAGGGAACACAGGAGCTCACTTGCAGAGAGGGATCCTCTGACTTCATTTGAAACCCTATTGTGGGTTCTCTGGACAAAAGTGAACCACTTTACCTTTGTGTTCTTGTGCTTCTGAGGCTTGGGAACAGGACTTTTACTGCCACCAGGAACCTAACAGAACCACTGCCCTGTGCTGGTTTGCATCTTCCCTCTTATCCAGCTTATTTTCTCATCCTCAAACACAAAGTTGGCCAAGGCATCCGTTGCAGATATCTGTACTAGTGTGTACTTTTTTCACCATTATTTTTTGAAGCTTCATACAGTCCCCTTCCTTCATGTTGAAAGCAGAGTAAGACAACTCCAATTTCATTCCCTCAGGCCTGAATAAAAGAATAAAAACAACACAACATTTGCATCTGTTTAGCAAGCTCTATTCTAGAAGTCTCCATGCAGGAAAAAAAAAGTGGGGAGAAAAGCCCCATCATTTCAGGTGACATGGAGGTGTTCAGAGAGTACTATGGAAAGGAAAGGCACAGAAGAAAATTATTGTCATAAATGGCCTAAGAATTCATGGCCTTATGATTGCAAACACAAAGTCTAAAAAGGTTACATTCTCTTGCTTCTCTGCCTATCCCTGATATCAATGAACATCAGCTAAAGGTGGCTGAAGAACCAATTTCATGCATCTACTGTAGAAGGAAATGAACTGAGCCAAGGGCAAAAATAAAATTATACAAATGTTATTATAGACTAGCCTGCTTCTGTCCTAGTTTAATTCAAATTTCAGTGCTGCAGGCTTTGCTGCTGGCAGTAGCCTTCCTGAATAAATCAACATTTGCTTACATCTAAATTATTAGAGAAACATGTGACTTTGTTTATTGTATAAATTATACGCAAGGTTAAAGCATTAACTGTTCAACGGGCTCTGTGCAGCCACACAATCTCTCCCATCCCCCCAAACCTTTCTCCCCAAATGCTATTTTGAGGACAAGGCATGCAGGGTGGGTTTGGTGGGGCTGCCTGGCAGGAGTGCAGCTGGAGGCATCATTTTAGGGCCTTTCCTTTCACTGTGCTGCCCCGGGGGAAGTCACTCACTGCCATGCAGAGCATGCAGAGGATGTAAAGCACCCTTGTGCTGACTGGGTAGCTCTTCAGCCTCACTTTGCCGCGGTGTTTATGGGTGCAGGAGGTGATGGGGAGAGAGGTGCTCAGTACCTGGGCACATTTGCAGGTAGAAGGAAGGGACCTGCTGCTACCAGCACTGTTGTGATGGATGGTGGGGTCCCCATTGCCTGGCTCCAGAGCAGGTTCCTGGCTGGAACCTCAGCAACCCAGACTCTGGGCCCACAGCAGCTCTTGGGGCTCCAGCAAGTTTGTGTGCCACAATCCCTGGACTCCTTGTGGGTTTTCCAAGCTTCATGGTGGCAGCTGCTGAATTTCAGCTGGGAAGGTGCTCATTAAGAAAACTGAGCGGCTCTGCCGCCTTCACCACACGTCCCAGCCCCAAAGGACTCATGTCACCCATCTCCTGGCTGGCAGCTCTGTGTCTCTGTAGTGACAGCTGGTGTGGCCCCTCCTAGCTGGACTCCCTTTCCACAGCTGCTTTCCTTGCTGCTCTTCACGTAACAGAAGCACTCAGCTTTCCTTGGGAATACAGTCCTGTTGCACAGGAAGGCTCTGCTGCAACAGTCCTGAGCGCTGCAGCAGTGAAACATCTAACTGCAGTATCTGGGATTATTGCTGCAAAGTACTGAAGGATCCTCTTTTTGAAACAAAGCAAGCAAAAAACACAAAGGAGCCCTTCTCCCCCAAAGCCAGTAATGTCTCACAGGCCAGTTGGTATGGTGCTTTTTGTCACAAGTGTATCACCACACAGCAGCTGTGTAAATCTTTTCCACAAAGGTATCAGATGCCACTAGCTCGGGGTCTAGGATATGGAATCCAAATATATGTCTCCTGGGTTCCTGCCCTGAAATACTATCAGGAGGTTTCTGTGTCCATACTGAACCAAATATTTTGTTTACATTTCATTTACACTTATAAATTAATATATACTTTCAGTGCTGTTAAAGGGCCATTGAACAGAGCTGTAGTTTTATATTCAGCAACAGGATGTAATTTCCCTATCAATAAAATTGTTTGTTTTTCTCTGCACTCGATTATTATGGAAATTTCACAGTTTCTCAGCTATAGTGGTGTCTAGTGAAATGAGCAGGCCATTTATGTGGAATTTTTTTCAAGTGTCCTTACTCTTTTCTATTTATGCTAATGTTATTTCATGCTAATAGCAGACTATATTTTGCTTTGTTACTATTAAAACCTGGCTGGCTTGAGTAAAAGGAACATTTTTATAATGTTTTCTGGAAATGATCTAACACAGTAAAATCATCTCCATTACAAGTGTGGTTTTAGAGGAGACTCTGTTTCCCTGCGCTTCAATCCAAAAAGTGAGAAATCCTTTAGACATAAATTAATTTCACTGGCTCCTTTTCCTATTTTTGTTCTTTGTAAATGATAACTTACTGTGTAATTTAGCTATGCTGCAAGGAGTTCCTCTTCCAAGAGGGATTCGGGAAGCATATATTGTTTATCTCAGCCTATGAACATGAGGTTTACAAATCCCACTACCAAATAATGGGATTGGAATTCCTATTTCAATTTTTATGCCTCCTTTTGCAAAAATGTGACCTCCTTCTCCATCCTGAATAGCTGAGTTCTTCCTTCTCCATCACACAGGGCTCTGCATTGTTATAACCTGTCCTGGCTTCCTTCCTGGGTATTGCCACAAAAATCTGTGGGGTCTTTAAACATGAGAAATTCACTTTCATCCTGGAATGGAAGCTAAAGAGAACTCCAGTTCCTTTGCCTGCAATTTATATCAGACCTGTGAGAGGAGACTCACTGAATGAGAAGATTCAAGGCAGAAAATGTACAGTAATTTCACGAATATAAGCCGCACCTTTTTCATTGAAGAATTCAGCCTACCCCAGTGGTGCGGCTTATATTCAGGTGCGGCTTATCTATGGACAAATCCCAGCGAAACGCCAACCCGGAAGTGAGAGCCGGCCAAGCAGAGTGGCAAGTGGGAGCCGCCGAGAGCATGGGACTGCCCGGAACAGGGGCTGCAAGTGTGCGGCCCGGCCCCTGTGCCACCGGGGGCCGGTGGGAACGGGGGATGGCCGGGAACGGGGGCTGCGCAAGGGCGGCCTGGCCCCTGCTGCTGGGAAGCCGGGCTGTGTGGGGCTGGGCCGGAGCGCCCCACCCCCTCTGCCGTGTGAGTTTTAAAAAAAACAACAACAACAACAAAAAAAAAAAAACCAAAAAAAACAAAACGCGGCTTATATTCGGGTGCGGCTTATATATGGACAAATCCCGTGGTCTTCCCAGCTACCCGGAAGTGCGGCTTATATTCAGGTGCGGTTTATAATCATGAAACTACTGTAATCAAAATTGAGCCATTTCTAATGACAGAGTTACTCTGTCTTCTATAGTGGTTCTGTTCGCTCCTACCTTCAGAGCCTCCTACTCCAGTGGCATTGAAAAGTGCTGAGGAAAATGAGTTCAGGCTCCCTACATGCACCCCACCAGGGAAGGATTCCCATGAATCCCACAGCAGTTTTGGGGGAGATGTCAAAATGCAAGCTAGCTCTTCCTTGGCCTTGTGCTGCTGCCTCCGAGCTCTTACACCAGGGACAAAAATCTGGCGCAGCGACATCTTCCCTCGGTTGGAAAATTTGCCTCGTCTGACTGACAAGCCTGGGCACCGAGGTCAGCTGGGAGGCCTGGCTGAACAGAAGGCTGTAATGAAGACATTTCTCTCTCCTGGCTGACCTCCTACAGCCGACAGATTTGAATAGCCTCTTCTCCAGCTGACAGAATGAAATGCAGGCTAGCAGAGATCAAAAGCACTTACCATTTATCTACTAGTTATTCATAAAGTCCCCCATCACCATGGTATCTGGAAGCCTCCAGCGAACTCGGGAGAGTTCCCTGGGGCTAAGAGCCTCCAGTTCTTCCTCACAGCAATCAAAATTGTTTCCTGAGGCTTGGTTTGTTTCTTTTCCTTCTTTCTCCTGCTCATAATTTTTATCCATTACTGCAGATCATCATGGGGATTAAAAGGAAGATTGAATCAGCTGGGCAAAGGTTTTGACTGAATTTGCATACACTCTCATCCAGCTCCAGTATTCTAGCTTCTGATCAAAAGATTTATTGTAACAGTAAAAAAAGTGTCTGAAGAGAGGAATTAAAAGTTCCCAGCCACAAAATCCTAGCTGAGAGAAAATTACAGAGACAAGACTACCATTTTAAGACCAAGACTAAGTGTATTTTACACACTGAAAAGACAAGTAAATGCATGGCTGAAATATTTTTACTAAAAGGTTCAGAATTTTCTGGTGGGAGTTTTCTCCTTGTAAATGCACAGTGCTTTGACAGTTGGTCATGCAAAGCAAATATCTCAGTGCTGTTAAAGAGAAAAAAAGGACAAATATGAAAATAACAAAGAGCATTTCTTTGAAAACATTTCTATAATTTTTAAAATGGTTGTCAGATAGGGCAAACTGATAGATAGTCTACTCTGCCTTGACATTGGTGTTACCCATTTATTTTAGGACTGAAAGCAAGTTTTTAAATTGAGCTTTGCTCTGCTTGCTACTTGTCAGCCTCTTTTGACATCACTCTTGCACTTTCCCATTGCTGCTACAAGACCAAGTCATTCATTTTTGAGAGGTGCTGGGATGCTTCAGTGACAAATATCCTGGAGTTTCTATTAACAAAATGATGAAAAAAATTTAGTCATGGGATGCCAGTGTTTGCTTCTTTGGATTAATATTAAACAATCAGTGATTTATTAAGAGCTTGTTAATTAGTAATGTGGCAAACTTGATGATTAAAAAGAAACCCAAAGCAACAGTGAGGAGAACCTCTACTGGATTATCTTATGGAAAATGCAATCAGGCTGTAAAAGCAAGCTAAAAATAAAACTAATACCTTCTTTATTGACCTCAGGCAGCTGAAATTGGATAAAACACTCTTCAGTTTTTTCCCAGCAGTTTTGTAGAGTGTTGCTCTATGATAGGACTAGCAAGTGTATTCTGCTTGGAGGAAGATTCATCTTGGCTGAGTGTGTGGGAATTTTGAGCTCAAGTGAAGCCTTAGAAGAATCATATTTCAGGTGCCTACAAGTTTATAAACACAGGTTCATAGAGAAGTGGTTGCTGCCAGAGAAGTACCTACTTACCCCTTTATTTAAACATCTGAATGGCATGAGCAATGGTACAGGTCATTAATGTGACATGGCAGAAAAACCTATTTTAAAATAAATCTGTCCTTTATTGCCTAGGTGACAGGAATCCCTTTATTGTGTAATCTGGATCTGTTGGAAACTGTAGCAGCAGAGCTCCATTTTGGTGAACATGCTTGGGTTTTCTTTTGCAGGATTTTGTTTGTCATTACAAGTATATTAAACTATATAAAGTTTACACTAGACTTTACCAGAACAACTGCTGAAAATACACAGCAGTACAAAACTGTACTACAGTACAGTACTATATTATAGTGATCTGCCATATTATCACACTGTAGGATAAAACTATATTATATCTGTCAAGAAAATAAATCTAATATCCAAGGAAGTATCCTTTGCTGTTTTTTTATGATAGTCTTTAGTCACATAACTATTAGTTTACAAAATTCAGTATTTCATAGTGGAGCTTCCACTAGCTATTGTTAATTAAACCAATTCTGCCATATGTGTAAAAGTTATTGGAATGTATTCTGAGCAATAAGCTCTTCTGCCGCATGGGATATATGAATCAGGCACAGGGCAGTGCAAAAGGTATTAAGCTTCAGTGTCCTGTGTTTATAAACAGTCTTGATTTTTTGGTTAGGAGCATAATGTTCTATCACAGGAGAAACCTGGGCTGTGGTGTTAACCTCACCTAGCTCAGAGTTTAGGAGCACTGCAGAGGTGATACTTTCAGCCTTGGAGGGATAATGAATCATACTTGAGCACCTTGTTCACAGCAGTGCTGCAGTCCTGAAATAGGCTATCATCACTTCTCGGAGCTGATGGCTTTCTGCTGCAAGGTAGCAGTGTCATCTAATACTGTGAGGCAAGGGGATGAGGGTGTGGAAGGACAGAATTTAATGAGGAACAATACTTTGCAGCAGTGCTTTAAATGCCTCAGGCTTGGTGGCCTAGCAAGCTCTGGATAAGTGAGGAAAGGCACAAATTGCTTGGACTTTCACATTGAAAAGAAAGAAAAAAATTATTTAGCTTACAATTATGCAGGGATCATTCAGGGAGCTTTAATTTTTCAGGGAGTGTCTGATGGTTTCAATGCCATGCAATTACACACAGCCAGACCTAAAACAGGTTTTTGCTTCAGCTGGCACACAAATCTAAACCCTGCCCTGCCCTGCCCAGGACAGATGAGACCAAGTGCTAGTGCCATGAGACACATACCATGAAGTTTCTAGTTCTACGCTCTCCTCTGTCCAAGGGAATTCAACCTCCTCTCTCATTCCCAGTTGGAGGGAGCCCAAAGGATAAGGGTTTTTGAATTGTCCCTCCCCACTTGCTGGGAGGACCCATACAAGATCAGTCCCAGCTGTTGAAAGGACCACCTCCTTTTCTGACAACTGCTAGAAAAGGAGTCCCATGACCCACTTGGAACATGATTCTAGGCAGTGAACCCTAAACATATATTAATTGTGTCTTAAAAGAGAATAAATACGTCAGCTGCTGAAACAGAGAAAACTGAAGATACATCCATTTCCCACAGTTTCATGTCATATTGTATCTGTGTTTTGGTCTCTGTTATGTGATGCTCCATCTTTTGTCAAGCATTGTGTTGTGTCTTTTGGCAGAATATCCTGTAGTTGCCAGACACTCAAAAGTTAGCCAATAGCAAATGGCATGACCCTACCCAAAGAAATTCTAGGTAATTTTTGTGCCTTTAAGATGTGAACTTTGAAGCAGTTCATGAGTCCATGTTAAGAAATTGGTTCAGCATTGACAGAGAACTCTGGTACTGCAAGCTCAGGCATGACACTGCAGTAACACAAACATGGCTTTCAGGCAATTGACCTCCAGTAGGAAACCATGTCTGGACCACTGATGACTCTTATTTCAGTGGGGGATTCAGGTGATCAGTCTTAGCTGGCAAAAATGACAAAATCTGAATCCTAAATATTCTGATCATGACAGCAAATGGTTGCATGTCTTTTAAGACTGTCTGCATTAAGGATTTGGCCTCCTTTTTCCAGAGCCATAAAAGTAAAACCAACAGAAGTGAATGCCAAATCTAGACATTTCCATTCTTGTTGTAGCTGCAGAGTTTCTGAGATGTCCACAGGAAGGACAGAATACATGTGCAAGAATAGTCTTGTACCTGCTGCTGGTGCTGCAGAGTGAAGCTCTAGGCCTGTGTTCTTCCTGCACTCAACAGCCCTGGATGAAGGTATTCCTATCCTAGCTACTGGAAGTTATTACTCCTGCCAGAAGATATGATTCGGTGAGAGTTTCTGAGCAAGTAGCTGGCTGAGGTTGCACAGATGAGGAAGGAAATTTTTCTAACTGTCTGCTTGAAGCAGATAAGGAAGGGCTTGTGTGCCCCTTTCTTGTCAGAGCTGAGGTGACAATGCCTTCTTGTAGGGGCATGGTAACCCCCAATTAGGTATGATAGTCTTTGACAGGCACAGCTGTTTGTAGAATCCATGACCTAGTATAAAAACTTCAAGTGTCACTTGAAAATTAGCTAGACAATGGCAAACAAGATTTACAGATGGTGAAAATCTGGCACTAGAGGCATTAGAGGGTTTGGCACACAGTACTCTGGCAGCCACAGGGTTGCAGGACTTCTGGCTCACATCTTCCTCCTCCAGTCTCTCCCCACTTTTGCCTTCCAGCATCCCCCAGTGGCAGGGTCAGATGGAGGGGTGATCCAAGGGATGCCCTCCCCATGATGTCACCCATTTGATCTGTCCAGCAGCAGAGCTCCACAGCTCTGATACCAAAGAAAGCACACACACAGCCTGCAGTTCTGGCTGCCTGCAAAAGCAAGTGCTGGCCTTCAGCCCTGGCAGCTGGGCTGCAGGAGTGCAAAGCAAAAGGAACAAAAGCACTGCTTCCTTTCTCTCCTCTTTATTTATCCACTCAGTTAAGATGGTTCAGGATGCTGTCTGTTCTGTGGGCAGCCTGTCATCCTCCAGCTGCTGTAACCTTGATTAAATCCAAGTTCTTTAATTAGAAGAGAACTGTAACTCTGCATGGTCGTCCCCCACTCTGCAAACAGTGGTAGGGAAGTACAATTACACATAGTGACAGATGGAGAGCACTAACGTAGGTGTTAAACCCCTGTGCAGCTCAAGCCCAACGGGGCTGGCTCAGCCCTATGGCTCTTCAAGGCAAATGAGCTGGACACCTGGAAGTTGACTGAGTGCATGTGTCTTTCATAGTAGGGCTTAAAAATTGAAGGCACAACACCTTTCATCTGCATAGAGGCCTGCTGGGGAAAGCTTAGCAGTAACTTTTCCATTCCCTTCTGGCCATTCTTCCCAGAGATGAGTCCTGGTTTTGTCATATTTTGGGAAATTATTTAAAAAAGATTTTGGTAAGAGCCTGCTTAAGGTAAGTAAACAAAACAAAATGGAAGATGGTTTTAGCATTGAATTGTTGATCAAAATACAATTTTTGTATCAAAATCTCTTATAAGAGCTGCAGAGTTGATCTTCAGCTCTCCACTCTTATAGCATCTTCATTCTGAGTGGATCCTTCAACCTTAGCAGGTCTGAGATCCATGATCTTGAAAAGGACAGAAAGAGGGAGGGAGAGAAAAAATAAGCTCAGAGATATTTTTTTAATCTCTTGATCAGTGTCATTTGAAGAGAGGCACGCACAGGAGTTTCCACTGCATTTGCTGTAGTTAATGAGGCTGCAAGGCTTTTTCGGAGCAGGTGACAAGTTCCTTTTTGAGTGCTCAGAGTAACATCACAAGTATTTCCAGACTTAGCTGCCTCTTTTGGAAGCTGGGCTCAGCAACACTCCAGCTATGGCACATGGTCCAGTGACTTTCTTCTCGTCGATTAAAGGGCTAATGAAGTAAATCTCACTGTAGCTGAAACAAGCCAGGTTTTTCTCTAGGATCTTTTGCATCCCCACAAGGAGAATGGGGAAAAGGGTGACATCTTTCATCCTTGGGATGGTACAGACCCTTACTGGTGCAAGCACAGCTGTGGAAAACAGAGGGTTTTATTGTTTAGCACACCCATGTTTCACACACAGCCAGGGGAGTTCTGATGAAGCAGTCACACTTGGGGGAAGGGGAGGAAAATGCATTGTTTATTCAGTAGGGAAATTATAGAGACATGACCAAACATTGCTCCTCAAAAGTGCCCCACTGCTCAAAAGCCAACATCTGAGGTAATTTATTAATAGGATTTATGCTACTGAGCAAGCTATCTGGAGAATACAATAGAAATTAGTTCCAGAGCACCTTTGCTTCCTGATACTTGTGAAATCCAAACAACAAAGTCAAGATTACTATCTACATTTCTTTGAACATATGAACTTCCATCTCAAATTTGGCCAAGGATGGGTGAATGCCATCCAACCGCACATTTTTCTCTCAGTCTGCTTAAAAATCAGCACTAAGAATTCCCCCTCCACTTTAATAAGGGGAAGGGGTAGAGGAAGAAGGAAGCAGCTTTCCAGCTACTTCAGCCAAACAGCTGGCTGCTCACAGGCCTGTGAGTTATAGGTAGGAAAAGCTGTGGTGATACAGTTCCTGGGATGCAGCTCTGACTCATGTCAGGAATTGCCTTTGTTGGCTGGAATGCTGCAGCTTCCACATGGGAGATGGAGTTAGGACATTTCTCCTTGCTGTCCCTGCCCTTTTCACTCCCTACAGAAAAATGCTTCCATACAGACTTTTGCTGCTAAGGTCTGCCAGGCACATCTCTGCTTCATAATTTCCCCCCATTTGCTTAAGTGCATAAATTCTGGATTTCTCCTCGACTGTCCCAGTGTGTGCTGGAGGGGAGGGGAGGCACAGAGACACAGAGACAGCCCTGTTGACTGAGCCCCGGGGATATGTCTGCTTGGCTTCTAGCAGGCAGATATGGGCTTGCTTCAGCCAAAAGCTGCACACAAGGGTTACCTTGCTGCCTGCCTTGTCTGCCTCCAGCTATGTGGCTTTATCTGAAGAACACAAGGCTTGAACCCAGGGCTTGAACCCTTGATCAATCCAAAATTTGATACCTCTGACAGATAAATCTGCTCTTGGTGGTACAGCTGTGTAAGAAGACCTCATCACTGATACTGCATGAAATTCTGAGAGGGAATTTTGGGCTGATTTTTTCCACCGAGATGAAAAGAATTGGTGTGTTGGCAGAAGGAACGACTTCTAGTCCTGCTGTAGGTGTGTTATTTTTGCCAAAGGACAGAAAAGGTTCCTAGATCACAGGCAGCCTGAAGGCTATGATCCAGGAGAAGATGAAGGAGAAGCACAACTTGAAATAAAAATTACAGTTCATGTCACTCCAAAAAAAGTTGTACTGCAGACATCCCAAAAGAGGAGGGTATAAACACAGAAATTCAGTGGGTTTTGAACAACAGGGAAAAGAAAGCTAGAGATCATTAAAAACGATAATCCTTAACATTTTCTTCAGGGCTCTGGAATTGCAACATCACTTTTGGCAAAATTTGCAGACCACTGTAAGTGATAAAAAGAAGTGGGGACAGCTGCATAGTGATTAAATACATTGGAAGAATAGGACCATTTAAAAAGAAAAACATTTCCATGCAAAAAAATACAAGCTTGAGGGAGGTGGTCTGTGGGGTATGGCAGAGGAGGGAGAGGATGCTCAGAAAAGGAGCTGAAAATGAACATCCTGTGGTACTCAGTGGATCAACAAAGAGAAGGAATAGTATTTTGTCAAAGCCTTATGAGACCAATACTGGTGTGCTACCTGCAGACCTTGTGCTCACATGGTAAAGGGAAGGTGGGAAGAACAGAAAAGAGCAGTGAAGAGAATCACAGTGATAGTTGGGCTGTGGTGTATGAGTGCGAGACAGAAAAAAATTACTAACTCTAAATTCGCTCTAAATTTGAGCTGATGGCTGGAAGCTGAAACCACAGAAATTTACACAGGAAGTAAAGTGCAGTTCTCAATACAGAGGGTGAGTTAATGTGAAGTAAAGGGGCCAGGGAATTGATGGGGATGTTTCCCAATATCTTTATATCAACATAATTCAGGGAATAAATTGCTTGAACAAATATATATATAATTTTTCTTAAGTTTAATGAATCTTTGATCCTAGATGAGTCACTACAGCTTGTGAGCATAAGGGAATGTGCTGGTTTGTGCTTGCTTGGAAAGGCAGTATTCAGGGTCTGTTTTGCCCCTAGTAGATTCATACAGACATTTTGATATTGTAATGGGGAAAAAGGATATAGGAGAGTTAAAGGATATAGGATATAACATGATCAAAGCCCAAGTATCACAAGAGTAGCAGTAATTAAAATATTCTGATCTCAATGTAATGGCAATTTTTCATTCCAAAGGTAATGCTGCTGAAACTTTTAATGCTTGCACATTTCAGTTCTATTAAATGTGGGGAACTGAAATCTTTCTGTTTGGGGAAAGGATCACTTGCAATTGCAGGGAGATAATCTCTGCTTCACCAATTTCCTTATGCTCCTTTGAGATGGCGTGGTCTCTAGCACAGGTTTCCTGTGCCAATTCTGCCCCAGTCTGTTGTGATTTTTGATGCTGAAGAAATAACACTGCAGACGATATTGAAGGTCACATGAAGGCAGGAGAACTGCAGAACAGCACCAACTGCAAGCTGATAGGGAAGAAAATGGTTGCCTGGACAGCCTAGGTCCTGCTAGCCTAAACCTCATGGGGGCAAATGTCTTTCTTCATCTAAAGTGTTAGCATTTCTTGCTGGAACTGTGCAAAGAAAAGAAATTAACCCCCCTTGTGGGATGTGATGTTCCATTAGCCGATATTACCATCTTTGTTTATCCACTCCTACACCACAAACCCTGAACATGTGCTACATGTCCTTAGGCACCCATTGGTTAATTTACTTGTGCAGAGTAAGGCAACAAAATTATAATAATAAATTACAAAACATAGTACAACTGGAACAAAGATGCTCTACAAAAATTCTTCCTGCTTTTTTTCCTTGGTATTTCTTCTCAGCCAGAGATATAACATAAACTACAGGTCAAAGTATGGCCTGTCACATTAATAAATCTTATGAGAAAAACGAAATAATTCATTGAAACAAATTAACACATTAATAAGAACAGAAATGAGTTAAAATACAATAAAATATTATTAATACATCTCAGCCCATATCTAGAGTCTGTTTAAAGTGAATCTATACACAATTAATGGGAAACTGAGCTCAAGTTTTTGTACGATTATCTATAGGGCAGATAATGCAATATCATAAAATCTGAAAGGTGTTTAATCTCTTCAGCACTTCTGAAATGAAACTAAATGCAATCTGAACTTCAGGGTCCTCAGCTACTGCGGTGATGGGAATTTTAGAAATAAAGGAAAATGGTAGTCAGAAAATAGCGTATATATTTGTAGGACTACACTCTATTACCTCCCACTGCAATTTCCTATCTTCATAATTTCTCAGTTGAAATAGGAATATTTGAGTTTTTCAGTTTAAATAAATATATTTGGATTGGAATAAAACCATCTGAATTCTGGATAAAATAATGACAAATTTAATTGTCACACATTTGTTTTGAATGTGTTGTTAGATCTGTTATAACTGCATCATTGATTCATGGCATTTTCCTCTTTTAGTAATGGGATTTCTGTGGCTGCAAAAAAAATATGAACAAAGGAAGTTGTTATGGAAGAAAAAGCTGAAGGCATTTTGGAGGCCAGGAAAATGAACTACAGTGTAACCCTTCTAAGTTTTTTGGGTGAAGACAGAATTTGAAGTCCTGCTGAGTGAATCCATTTATGTGCCATCCAGGGAATTATGATTTCACTGGGAATTTCCAGACTTGGCATTGAAGAAGCAGGTCTCATCACTCTGGGATTTTTGCACAGCAACAATTTGACATCTTGAAGTAAATACTGTGGGGTTTGTGACTTCAGTTAATCTTGTGTTTTTCCTCCTTGTCACATAGGTAAATGATCCAAGAGCTCAGAGAATTTCCTAATTTGAAGAGACATCAAATACCAGGTGTAAAGCAAAGTTTTGTCAGTGAGAAAACTGTCACATTTGTCTCTGAAAGAATTTACAGTCCATGCTCTTCAGCTAAGAGTCCATGAGATAAGTCTTGCTCTTCTCAGGGGCAAGGCTGGGTTTTTCTATCTCACCTCCCTGACGACTTTGGTAAGAGATGGTAGTTGGATTTTCTTTTTACTTCAGTGGATGTTGTGGAGATAAAAAGGTTGCAGTGGCAGCAGGGAGAGTTGAGGTCATTGAGTTTTTACTGCTGCAGAGGAGACCATAACAGGAAGCAAAGCTGAGGCTAAATCTTGATTTCAAAGAAAGAGGACATTTCCCTCTTCTGCTGTAATAAGCAATGATTGCTGCAAAGGCATACCCTGTCTTGAAATGTGATCATTTGTTTGCCTATACCCTATCAACAAGCACAGCCCTTTCTGGCTACCTGATATTAAATATTGGTAGCCCATCCTGGGAGACAGCACGGCAGACAACTCTGGGCATAACCTCTAAGAGAAACATGTAGGTCATTTGGTGAGTTGGGAGAAACAGATGGCTCTTGAAAGCAGACATGTAGGGGTAGGAAGGTACAGACAGGGGCACAAAACCGTTTGGTCCATGTCACCAACACCTTCTGCCCTGGAAAGGTAATATATCCAGCAGAGCTGACTATGAGGAAAACCAGGACCAAATATTCTAGAACAATCTCCCAGCTTCCCTTCCTTGTGTCCACCCTGATTTTATGAGGTACATCGTAAATCAGTGCCCGTAGCTTTGCCATGGCAAAGCCCCAGATGCTGCTCAGGGTGAAACCCATCTCTGTAGAGGCTGAAGTCAGAGTGGTGTCATGTGTCTCCAGTCCCTTGTCCACTTGTCACTCAGGAAGGAATAAGGCTGCCTTCTGGATAGGTGCCCACAGAGGATGTGATAACTGCTCTGGACATGCCCTGGTTCTTGTGCTGACCATACAAAGGCTCAGATGCCTGAAGAAGTTACTGCCACTTGTTCCCAGCAGCCTGGAGGTTTTTAAAACTGCATCCAACAGAAGTTTTTCACCAAGGACTTGCTCCTCAACATGCACATTGAGATGCACTAAATGCAGTAAAGGCAATAGTACTTGACTTCCTGTCTAATACTAAGATATGATGGGACTAGTTTGAAACTCTTTTTTTTGCCACCTCAGCAGAAAAACAACAAATGCAGCATGGTTCAGAAGACAGGAATACCCATGGAAAGGGAGTCCTGGTCCCATGCAAAGGTGCTTTACATTTTCCTTTCTTAACTAAGCTCTATGGAAAGTTCCAAGGTGCTCCAGACTCATGGAAGGATCTCCCCTCTGTCTGCAGTTCAGCAGCTTGGGGCAGTAAGGGCAGAAGGAGCCTTCATGGATTGGGAGAGGATTGGGTCCCCCTGCTGTGGTGCTGCTGGTGGTCAACTTCATGGCAATTTTGTTTTTTCCTCCTATTTTTTTTGAAACCTTTATCTGGGCTAACCTTCAGTCCAGTGGTGCAGATGTTCATCAGCCTGCATTCCTTTGAAAATAATGGGCTATTTGTAGGGCAGTGTTTGTCCTTATTAAAAAGAAAAAAAAAGGAAAAAGAAAAAGACAAACCTCCTTATCCTTGAAAATGAAAAATCATGCTTCTCCTACACTGTCATCTCTTCTAACACATTGCGCTGAGGGTTAAAGGCGTGTCTCCATCTCCTCCCCAAATGTCTTTATTAATAGCTTTCAAATATTGGCCTCCTTAGGCCATGGACAGATGCAGCTCTGGACATGCTAGAGGCTGCATAGCACTCAAGGAGATAAGACAGTTTAGTTTAACACAGCACGAATGATTCCAGCCTCAAGTCCCAATCAAAGAGATTTACAGCTGTTTTAAAAAGACAGTAACGTTGACTTGACTGGTGAAAGAATGCATGAAACCACTCTCAATAAAAGGTCTGATTTTAGCAAGTAAATAAATATTAGAAGCAGAAAGCACACAACTTGACTGTTATTTCATTAAAAATTAGCATAGTAGCTTAATTGTAACACACCACCAGTATTTGTGCTTTTTGAATTAACAGTCAATGCCCCACAAGACAGACACATCCTTTAGTTAAAACAATTATAAAACAGACATTGAAACAGATCTCCTTTGTCACCATTTAGGAGCAATTTAATGCATTCTGTTCCTAATATTTTATGATGCAGAAATTCTATTCTGTAATTTCCTTTTCAAGCTTCTATCCCAAAGGGGTTTTAATTTGATATTTTCTACTTTAATGTAAGAGACCTTGCTCAGCACCTCCCTGGATCAAGCCCTGGGAGAGGCATTAAGAGACCAGAACAAGCCAGCCATCCCCCTCTGCAGAGGGACAAAGGCAACCCCACACCATGAGAGGGGTGCCTCTGCATGGATGCTAATGAAGTGACCATCTGCAATCTGCATGAAATAATTATGAGTTGCCTCCCCTGACTGCGCTCCGTGTGCTGGCACAGCCTGGTGGGAGGCGCACTGGGGCTGCAGGCTGCTGGTGCCCGAGCACAGGGGCAGGGGGGGCTGGAGGAGCAGATCATGTTTATCCCTTCACCACGAGGCACACAACCTGCTGAGCAGACAGGTGCTGGCTGTGCTGATGTCCATGGGCGATGAAGCCTGGTTGTCCTAGTAGCTGACATCTATATCTAGATCTATCTGGATTTTTAAACTGATACAACATGAAGAATGTCACTCTCTGTTACTGTATGTGTGTATCTTATGGATATCCTTTAAGCACAATGCCTTGACCATGTCTGCCCTGCTTTCTTCAGCTGATGGATTTTGCCACTGTAATGGGCTATTGTTTTCCACAGTTTTTTAAATTTATCCTTCAGTTCAAATGCTTCTGGACATGATTATAGTTAGACTCCCCAGTACTTCAACAACTCTATTGTTTCTGCTTATGCTTTAAAAAACTTAAGACTTCATCTTAATAAAGCTCAGCTATTGAAACCAAAGTAAATTCTGCCTTAGTATATTCAAAAACTTTAGAAGAAGCCCACAGAGCTAGGCATGCCTACACCCTATTGATGTCTCAGGGAACCTATTACAATATACATACTACAGCACTGCAGTAAGTGTAGTGCTTCCTTTTTTTCCCCCTTTTTCTCCCTTATATCCAGCTGCTTCTCTGCTGGTATTAAAAATACTTTGTTGGCTTTGCTTAGTCAAAAGTTTAAGTAAAGAGAGCACAAGCTTTTATAAAATATGTTCCCAAGATTTTCTGGGAAAAACAAGGATGACATAAATTTTTACATCAATGTATTTTCTTCAGTAGTATTTGAGACCTTGCTACAACAGAACTGGAGCCAGCTAGAGAAAAAGACAATTAGAAACCAAAGACAATTTTTTTTCTGTGAACAGGAAAAAATTCCACTTAACTGAGTCTTCACTGTCTTGCTCGAAAGAGGAAACAATTTAATTGTATGGTCAAAGGACTTTCAAGAAAACATAGTGGATGTCACCCAAGGTAAGACTGGCAAGATAACTCTTATCTAGTCTTTGGTCTATTTTAGGTAGGCAGCATCCTGTACCAAAGGCTTTTCTGTTCCAGACCACAGCTGAAGTCAGAACAAGAAGACAAGAGGATGTTTCAGGTTTCAGCCCAATTCTGGTTAGCTGCAGTCCTGCTCTGCTCATTGCACTCTGACTACTCCCCATCCTGTCCCCTCCTGGAAAAACCAAGCTGAGCATTTTCTAGTAGTGATGCTGGTGACAGCCTTTGATTTGTGTGGAGGTAATGAAGTCTTGGTGTGTGATCACCACCTGCTAGCAGAGGTTTACAGAGGATGGGGTTAATGGGACAGCCCTCCTCTCTGTCAGACCCTGGCAGGCACAGAAGTGGTGACAGCCATGCAGCTGTGCAGCTTCCCTTCCTGCCACCCTCAGGTCATGGAGCAGCTGAATCCAGGCCCAAGAATACTGCTGTTTTCTAGCAACATGCTTGCACACACAAAGAGGGATAACTCCAGGCAAGTGGCCCTGAGAGGTGATATCAGGCTTTTGTCTCAAAGCAGCTTTGTGCTGTACATCCTCACATACAATCTGAGACATTGGGCTTGTCTTTTGTACCACTCCCTAATTCTTCAGAAGTCTTCCCTTGCCCACATATGGTACTGGCTGTCATACAGGGAATCACAGGAATGGAAATCACTGTGGTATGTAGGACTACTGGCTAATCTGTTGGGATTATACAGACATTGTCACATGCCTTCAAAACTCAGTTTCATCTTCTCCCTCCAGGCTGTTTTCAGCATCCTTGATACCCTTGTAGATAAATGAAGCTGGCAGAGAGACCACCTTTATAAACAATGAATTTTTCATCTCTCTAGTAACCCATCTGACCCTGGGCAGGCTAGTCCACATTTGTAGATGCTCAGGTAAGGACTGAAATAGCAGCGAAGACATTGCAGCCGTCCTTTGCAGTGGAAAAGGCCAGTTAATAATTGAAGGTAACTTAGGACCTGAGGTACACTCCTTCTGCTTCTAGGGTTGAAGCTGTCCTCCTAGGACTCCCTCCCTCAGGAGCTGCTTTTAGAACTCTTGAGTTTAGCTGGTGCCAGAGCTGCCTTGCACCTGTGTCACAGCTCAGCCATTACTGGGAACAAAGAGAGAAAGATCAGCTTTCCTTCGAAGGAGATTTTAAAGTAAAATGAGTGGTTTCAGCTGGCAGGAGGCAGAACTTACAGATCCACTCCCCTTGCAGGTGTGCAGCTGCCTCTCATCTTCCTCTCTCCCATTATCACACAGATGGAGGCAAAGGGACAATCCTGCAAGCCAGATAGGTGTGAGGAAAAGGCTTTGGGGAGGGTCCAGGACAGAGGTAACAACTTCAAATTGCTCTTTGGACAGAAACTCAGCCATATTTTGTGTTCTCCAGTCCCACCAGATGATCGAATGCTGCTGAAACATCCCTTCTCCACAGCTGTGAGGACTCAGAGAGCACAGCTGTCTGCTTCAAACACTGCCAAGGCCACAGAAGGAACTTGCCATAAGAAAAGTCACCTTGGTGAGTGCTTGAGTTATGTACCAAAAGGAGGAATTTGTGACAGGAAGGTGCTAATTCCAGGGCTGGCCAAGGTTAAAATCTGGTGAGCAAATCCTGGTTAATGCATCCAGACCAAGTTCCTTCTGCGGAAAGGAAGGAACTGCTCATACTGGTCAAACAGAGATCACCCCATGACCACTGAACCATCCCCAGACTAATTTCTGGTGCCTTTTACCAGAGGAATGCACAGGAGATCTTATCACTCAACAACAACCTGAAAGGAGGGTCTAGCCAGGTGGGAGGTGGTCTCCTCTTGCAAGTTACAAGTAAGTTTTTTGATTTCTGGTTTTAAAGAGGTATGAATCATTATCATTAGTAAAGAAACTATGCTTGAAGAACAATATCTGATGCAAAGATTTGCAAGTCCTAATTCAATCCATTTGTATTAGTGGAAATATTTCCTTTGTCTTCAGTATGCCATGGATTATTCTCTTGTTATAATACTTGCCTGATCAAGAGTATTGTGCTTCAGGCATCACTGCAACAACTAATCCTTATATGGCCTTCTAGCAAATGGATTTATCATACTAGAGCTGGGCTTGACAATTGAAATATTATGTGAAGGGGTAGTTGGTAATTTAGGCTACAAATCAGCAGGAAGAAACCTAGCAGCAGGTTTACCTCTCTAAAACAGCCTATGGTAGGTGGAAGCAAAATGCAAAGAAATGGATGCTACAGGTAGGCTGTCTGGCAGCTGGTGGCTGCCCTTGCACACACCTTTTTTTTCAGAATGAGGTCTCCTGTAACCTAGAATTTACTAGCACCTCACTATGGAAGTGTTTGCTGTGTTAGACAGCTCTTAACACCTGCAGTGTCAAAATAAAACTGTTATAGATGGGGAATATGCATTCTTCAGTGAAAAAAACCCCAAACACTTATGTATAGCTCACTCACATTTTATTTAGGGCACTTAAAGATGAAAAAGCCCCACAGAGTTAGAGGAAGTTCATTACTTTATAATGAACTGCCAAAGTTGTCAGAAGCTCAGTGGCAAACACACCCAATAAAGAGAAAAGGCTCAGCAGATTGAAAAAGGTTTGTAGCTTTTCTACAAAGCTTTATATTTTGCTCCAGCTTAAGTCATAAACATGCAAACAAATGCTCAGAAATAATTTTGATTGAGGATTTTAAAGATGCTGCTAATCTCCTTCATATTAAGAAATCCCATAATTGCCTGTACCAATTAGTCAAGGTGAGTGGCTCAGATTTGTTCTACTGATATTCATCTACTAACAAACAGAAAATGAGCTGTCTGCTTTGTAGAGTGTATTTGTCTAGAAATAGCAAGCTCAGTAGCAGGACCATAAGATCCAAAATGTAAATCCAATTTTAAAAACACGCCATCCTTTTCTTTGAAAAAAGGGTATGGAATGCCAGTGTAAAAGAGCAAGAACACTCATTTGTCTTCAGGTGTGGCACCAAGACACCACCCCACATCTGCATAGTCAGCAAAGGATCATTCTAGCCTGAATGAGCCAATTTAGTATCACTTCTACCACTTTTACTTAATCTTTAATTTGTTCAATGAGAAGGACATTAAAGATGCCAATTGAGCCAAATGTGTGTTTTGAGCATGCAAACATCTGCCCTCATCAGGTGGCTGGTGACTGCCAGTCATAACTGCAGTTATGAAACTGCAGTTTCAATACAGTGAACTCCAGGTGAGTGTTTTCCTCTTCTTAACACACAAGGTCTCTTCATGATGCCAGATGTTCTCAAGGAATGTAAATGACATGCATCTGAAATATCTTTAGTCACCTGAACTATATGATTACACTCTTCTATCCATTGGGAAATACACAACAGACAAAATTTTGCAGATGTATCCCCAGACTTTGATTTAACTGCAGGAGCAAGCAGCTTGTCTCCAGGTGTCTGCTCTGCTGTTGGTATTCATAGATTTGCCTCTTACTGCTTCCTACAGTTTTATAAACATCCATTTCTCATTCATCCTCTCTTCTGCTAAAATTTTGTAAAAGAATAGAGAGACAGCCTTGGTGTATCATGAGCTGTAGTCACCACACAGTGAGCAGGAATTTGTTAGCCAGGTCTGGGATGTTAGTGCAGCCCAGAGGGTGCCCACATGGAGCACAAAGAGACAGTGTCAGCTGCAGTAACTGAGGTTCAGACTGAGGCTAATCCACTGTGGCTAATTAATACCCACCTTCATAATAGCATCATCCTGTCCTTGGAACATATGAGCTCCACAGAAGCAAATGAGAAGATGGCCTCAATTGCTTTCCACACACAGCTTTGAACAAGAACTATGCAGGTTTGTTCTGATGGTATTTTTAGGCAAAATTAGAAAGCAAGATTCAGAGATGTAGTTTATCAAGCACAGGTGATAAACTAGAAGGAAAAGTAGCAATAATCTTTCTTTCCTGCATCAACACTTGCATTTTCTCTCTCCAGCAGATTTTGACAGAAAACATGTCAATGTGGTCTGGGAACGGTCAATTTTTTTTTTCCCCAAACTGCAGCTAAAGGTGAACCCAGAACCTTCCATGACAATTTTTTTCCTGTCTGGCTAACATTAATTCTGATCAACCCATTCTGTGGTCAGGAAATAATTATACCTGGGATGTGCTGTCAGGGATATACAAATTCTTATTTTCCTTCTAGATATTAAGAAGGGATTAACTAGGACTGTTTCAAAAGATATTATTTCTATGTTTACAGAGAAAAGAGTGTGATGGGTTTTAACCTTTCAGGGTGTTTTTTCCCTTTTTGTTCTTCATCTGCACTCAAAAACAATTATGAGACTGTCTAAAGGGGAAACCTGAAACAATCACATGAACACCAAATGATGGTAGTAAAAGGAACAAGAGATTAATAGGAGGGGCTCACCCCTAGTTTATCCCTTTATAGTTTCCTCTAATGAGGTACAATGTTGAGTAACTGGTGTCATGTGTCATGTCATAATACATCATATCCATATCAGGGTCCATCATGTCACACAGAGTAATAAGAGATGACAGATTAAATGGGACACTATCAGCCTAGAATTTTTGTTTTGTTTTTTTTTTTTTTAATTTTCATATATAAAGATTTAAAATACATAAAACGTACTAGTGATAAGTTAAAAAAGATGAGGAGGTGAGAAAGAGGAGGGAACTGAGAATAGTCTTTACAAGCCAGAAACCAGGCCAGGGCAAAATGTCAAGTCTCAGACACATCACTCAGAAACTCAGGCAATCTGGTCATCTCAACCTGCAGGAGTAGCTTAGCAATAACATCTGAGCTGCTCAGAATTTGAAGTCTAACTCTTGGGACTCTACCCACTCTAAATTAGAGTGTGTTCTAGTTAATTCCATTTTTTTTTGGTTCGGTCTTCACCCTGGGAATTTGGATTCAGCAGTTCGTACAGATTCCTAATTTCCTGCAAGTTCTTATCTCAGAGTCTGCCTCTGAGCAAAAGGTTTGTGCTTCCCTGTGCCAGGCCAATGTTTGCCTCTGGAGAAGCTGTGGGGAGGAAGGACTCAGAGCCATCCTTTACACCCACCCAAGGGCCTGGCAAAGGGCTGGACCAATGCAGCTGTAACATGTTCACACCTGGTACTTATCATGGTTTCTGCAGATCCTGCATTAGCTGATTTGCACCAGCAGTGCTCACACTGATTGCTGACTGAGCTGTGACCACA
>VRYO01001463.1:44909062-44953994 GCA_009812075.1 Sialia sialis | reverse complement strand
GGCTTCATGCTTCCAGTCCCTTGCAAATGCTTTTGCCTGAAGCTTTCTGACACACTAGTTCCTCCTTTCCGCCCATAATTTATTAAAAAACTATTTCCCCCCCTTTCCTTATAACTTTTAATTTCTATCTATTATTTAGTGCTGCAGCTCTTGAACCTTGCTGGATATTGCAAATCATACAGCATAAAAACTTTCTGTGAAGTTTGGACTAACAATTTACTTTCATCCTCAGGGATACTTGCTTCTTCTTTCCCATGAATGAATAAGAGCTTTTTTTGCTCCTTTAATGTAAAAGGAAACATTCTCCTGTGGATACAACCTGAGAAATTAGGGATACTTTAATTTCTTTTTGCACCATTGTCTTGCTCTGACCCTCAGTGAGTCATCAGCATATTGTGTGCTTCTCCTGTCCCAGTGATCAAAAATGGATATAAAACCCACGCATATTCAACTTTTCTTATGATTGAGATATATGGATGGAACACATTAAATAAGTGCTTTGGATATCCGTTAATTTTCCTTTAAAGTCTAGTTTATTTCAAGAGGAAACAGTCAAATTTTAAAGACTTTTAAGAAGATATTAGGAAAAGGGAGGACAGAAAGTGAAGGCCACCCAAGTCAGTAGGGAGGTGCACCCTGACTTCAGCAGGTTTGATGGAGGTGCCAAGTGTATATTACAGATACTGCTGTAGGTTAAACATTCTATAGAATGTTTAAACATCCTACATCATTGTAGGACTTGTGTGATTTCAAACAAAGGGCTTGCCTGTGCCTTTTTCCTGCATAAATCTTCACATGGAGGAAGGGAAGCACCTATGTGCATCTCTTTCAGGATCAGGGCTTTTCTTCCAACACACTGATTGGAGGAATGCCTGAGTGTTTAAACATCCAAAAATATGAAAACATTGTGATTTAGAGGCTCATTGTTTCAATTAGTAAAGTGCTAAAAAACATTCTCTGTCCCTATTTAGCTGTGCTATTCTTTGCTCTTTGTTCAGTTCTCTGGATGCAAAGTCTATGAACACTACAAGCATGTGAGTCCTTATCCGTACTTTCAAAGCTTGTTTGTGGTCCATTTTGAGCTATTAGGGAGAGCACATCAAGCGATTGTTTTGGCAGGGATGCAGGAATTATTTTATATCCTGGCAGGAATGGTTCTCTCCTTCCAAACAGGAATACAAGGCTTTGTGGTTGGATTTCTTGCTCCCTCCCTTCTCCTGAGAATGCTTACTTTTAGGAAAGTGCATCTTTGAAGGAGAATATGACAAGCAGTCAGTCTGAAAGGGTCAACTGTAGCTTTAATGTGCAAGGTATTTTTTTCCTTATCCCACACTTCCAAAAATAACTGCACAAAAACCACTTTAGCATACCCAGAAATACAAGAACTGGAGAGAGGTGTAGGTATTAGGATTTGGTTTTGAAGTAAAGGTGTTGTCAGCAACCTCCAGGCTGGGGAGAAGGGCTGTCTGAAGAACATTAGGAGTGCCATGCTAGGAAGCCTGTATGTGGAATTTCTGAGTTAGAAATTTGCAGGCAGAATCTGACACTTTAAGGTGCTTCTCAGACTGCAGGTGAGAGATCACCACAAGTGCTAAGCTGTGCAAAACCAGTCATCGCATTTCCTACATGCTCCTTCACCTTTTGCAAATTGAACAAGCTCTAGAAAGGTTGGAGTTTTGTCAGAAAACTACCATAAAATCTTAGGAGCTTTGGCTTTGGTAACTTCTACATTTTTTGGCTTATATACCCAACTGAGAGTGTAAATGCTTTTGGATCTCTCTGTATTCCCCCAGATTATTTGCTTTCTTGGTTATCCTTCCCATATTCCAGGCAGAGGACGAGGCTTCCCCATCTGAGGATGGTATTACGTGTAAGACAAGCCTGACAAAGAAGAAAACACATGCTCCCTTCCTAATCATAAAATCACAATGATAAAATTACCCAGTAGAAAATAGTAAAAATGTATTAAGTAGCCCTGCTATAAATTCTTGTCAGTGAATTTCCTGAGGCAGAAACACTATCAGTGCTATATGTGTGTCTGGAGACCAGGCTGGGAGAAAGCTGATTCTCTGCTGGGGAACTGTGGCAAAGTGATAACTTGTTGGAAGGCACCAGACCACAACACTCCTGCTCCTAGAAGGTGTTCATCTCAATCTTGCTGGCTGCAGAGGAGACCAAGGCTGAGGGGGATGATGTTTGATGTTGCAGCTCAGAGGCTGCAGACACTCACGGATACAGCTGGAGCAGAGTGAGAAGCCCCTGGGGACAGCCCAGAACTTGGGACAGGCTAAAGGCATGTGAGTGCTCACTGAGCCTCTCTGACAGCCAAGGGGAAAGGAGCGGATGGGGCTGGGGTCTTCACTGCTGGCGTCTGATGTGCTGTGATTGCAGAGCTCACACAGCACGCTGCAGGACTGGAGCTGGCTGGTGGTGACAAAACTTTCTGAGCACTGCTTCCCTGAAAACTGTCCTGGCTGGGGCTCCCCACCTGCTATAGCTCGGACAGCCACGTAATCCTGTAATAAATGCAGGTAATTCTGAACAACTTTTTGCAATCTCCAGACCTTGACTGAAACTCACTTAAGCCAGTTCCCATTAACTTCAGCCAGATTTGAAGCAGGTACTTATAACATTATTTTTAAACCTATAAGAAAATCATTTCAGCCCTAATGTTGTTATCGATACAACAGAAAAAGGCTCTAATGCCTTCAAAACTCTCAGGTAATTTACAGAAACTGCAGCCAAGGCAAGGAGCCTAGCACTGAGAGACAAATCTGATAACTTGATGCAATACAGGTTTGTATCTGTTAATCCAGCAGTCATGAACTTCTGCACTTTGTAAAGGATGACTTCTGTGCAAAACACATCTGCTGTGCTTCTTCATCTCTTTGCTGTTGAAAATATTGCAATAGCTACATGCAGGGTGTGACCTCCACATGCAGGCGATTTCTGTGACCAGTTTGAACTCTGGCATTGCTCTGTGGCTGCATCTAAAACACAGAATTAGTTTAAATTGGTCTAATCTCCTCTTTGCAAAGTTTCTGGTCATTTTGAGCCACTCCATTCTGTGGATGAAAAGAGTCTTGCCCCTGTCCTGAGGCAACTTGGCAGCTGGGGGGTTTCAAAGGAGGGCAGAAGCCATTCAGGGTGAGGCACCTCCAGATTATTTTGGCATGGCAAATATTTTGTTCAAATTTAAAAAATCCAAACAAGCCAAACATCAGGCAAGAAGACTTGAATCTGCTTGAAAAGGCATGTTTAGATGAAGTCCTGTATCACACTGGTAATTACAGACCCTGTTATCACAGTACCTCATTATCAGGTAAGAAATTCCTTATGAAATAACTACACCTAAGACCACATACTTATACAAGGCAAGGAAGTAAAGCAAATATTTTGCCATTCTGTGTCAGAGGGCCAAACTGCTCTGTACTGGGAAAAAAAAGCAGAATAAGCCCAAGGAAGCCAGACATTCACATATGCAAACCTAACCTAAGTACAAAGCAGGGCTTACAATCCATTTCTGACTGGAAACAATTATGCATGGAAAACAAGCATTAGACAGTAGAGAAGGGAGATGGTCTTCAGGTAAATAGAAGGTAAAGGAGATAATTCATCTGGAGATTAATTATCTGCCAAACCACTTGGAACCTTGCTTGTAGTAAGCAGCCAGTGCTTAGTATTCAGGACAATTTTCAAGAAGACCTATGCTTTCAGCCTAGTGGTGACAGGCACCAGAACCTCCCAAGCTGTTTCATGTTTTCTTTTAAATTCTTAATTTTTGCCTCTCCTTGAACAGAGACAAACATAAATGGCAGGCAGGACCTGCTGTCTCTCCAGGAGAGTAATGTTCTCAAGGAACAGCTTCAGAACATACATGGTGCCTGTGTTACTGCAAGAATTCAAAGAAGAAATCTGCAGTTTTCCCCAGAAGAATTCCAGGCATAGAATTAACAACATCACTTTGCATAATTTCTTAGGTCTAGAGAAATAGGGAAAACCTCACAAGTACATGCAAGCCTTTTTTAGCAACCCTTGAAAGACAAAAGCAGAAAGTCCACTTTGATATGAGGTATTAGAGTCTGATATTCAGTCTCCTTCCCAAAATTAGTGACAAAATTTGCTAGCAGCTTTTAGTTTTGATATTTACAGTAATTTCACAACTATAAGGCACACCCTTTTGACTAAAGTTTTGATTGAAACCCGGAAGTGCACCTTGCAATCCAGTGTGCCCTATATATGGACAAAGTTTGGAAATTTGCCAACCCGTAAGGGCGAGCCGCAAGAGCCGCCAGCTGTGAGAGCTGTGGCAGCCGGCGCTGGGGGTAGAAGGGACTGCCAGGGCCCACAGCACGGGGAGGGTGCCTGAGGCTGCGTTTAAAGGCTACGCTGATCCGTGAAAAATGTTTGCAAATTGAGCACCTGCCAGTAAACCCCGCGATCCCGTTACTAATTCGTTACTTTGTTGCGCATGGATTCTCGCTGCAAAAAAAAAGTGCGCCTTATAGTCTGGTGCGCCTTATATATGGACAAAGTTCAGAAATTTGCCAACAACCCGGAAGTGCACCTTATAATCCTGTGTGCTTTATAGTTGTGAAATTACTGTACTTTTCTGTCAAGGCATGTAGCTGGCCTGTGGGCCCACCTGCTGAGTAGTCACACTAGAGATGTTCATCAACTGCATAGATAACCAATTACCCCTGTGTACCAACTCTCTTCCCAGGAGAGCCTGCAACTGATGGCTACAACATATTTCCACTGCTCCGTTGTTCAGCTTTGCTCTTCTTTTGCTATTCACATCTCTCAGTTTTCAGGTGCTTACTTCAGAGAGGCCATCAGGGTCTTCCTGAGGTGATGCATCTAAACTACTCACCCAGCTCTAAAGCCTCTCTGTCCACCAAGGTTGCCAAACAGAATGCTTCCACAACTCTTGTGGCTTTGGGGAAATTAAACTCCTCATGTCTGAAGACTTCAGATCAAAATCTTCTTTGAGACAGTGCTTGGGCCACTAGATGCTGCTATTGGTCATCATCAATAGAGAGTGATGCTCAAAATCGTACCACCTCTCAGCATTACAGAAGGTAGAGGGATGATGTGATGTCAAAGTGGAAGGTCCTACCCATTCCCCTCCACTTGCTGGGAGTCAGCAGTGATAAAAATGAAAAGGAAGATGTGCCCCATGCCTTATCACAAGCCTGTCTTGCTAGTAGAAAGATAGAAGAAAAGATGGAGTTTCATAGGAGTGGATGTAGCAGAGGTAATATGAAACTGCTTGATTCTAGAAGTTTTAGGGTGCAGTCTCCAAACAGTGAAAACACCCCATGTCTCCAGTGGGTTTCACTGAGGGTTTGCCTTCTCAGGAAGGGATAATGTAGGAGTTTTAAAATCGTAGTAATTCGGGTGACCAGATGAGGTTTCAGAATAAAGTAGAACAATCCCACAGGACCCTTTGTGTGGATATCCTGAGTTTTTCAACCTGCAAGGTTTGCAGTATTGATATTCCATTAGCAGCTCTCTAAGCTTTCTAACATCTTACTATCAGCTAACCAATGTCCAAATTCTATGAAGCTGCTGAGAAAGCACACATTTCTGGTGAGGGAACTATCTTCAGCTTCCATTCTCCTGCATGGAGCAGTGCAGGAAGACAGTCACACATTTGTGTGAATATTCCAGAGTGCAAGTAGGAAAATGGAGACTGACAGTGATAGCAGCAATCGTTTTGCTTGCAGTTAACATATAGTATGCTCAATCAATCGGTCACTGCCTTGTTCAGATTAGATATAGGGAAGGAATTTTTTACAGTGAGGATGGTAAAACCCTAGGACACGCTGCCCAGAGAGGTGGTAGATGTTCTGTCCCTTGAAATGTTCAAGGCTGGGTTTGAATGCTCAGGGCTCTGAGCAACCTGATCTAGTTTAAGATGTTTCTGCTTATTGCTGAACTGAATGACCTTTAAATGCCCCTTCCATCTATGATTCTATGGCTCTATGGTTTGTGTTGCATCATAACCCAGGATATAAAAATATCCCTTTGTACTCCACCAAGTCAATGCCACCCTTTACTTATGATACCACTAATAATGCTGGACCTCAAGGCTCCTCGGGCAAAAATCTAGTGGCAGCCAAGGAGAAAGTGACTCAGGAAATGAGGCACTGGTTGCTTCAGGCTGCAGCATCTTCATCTCTGCCTTTGCTGCAAAGATGTGACTTTTTCAAAGTACACAGCCAAGCTTCAGGAAGAGGCCAACATCAAAGAAGCACATGAAGAGCTTTCTTCTACCATTGATCAAAGAGCAGTGTCAGGAGAAGGAGAAATAATACTGCCGCTAAAACAACTTTGTCTCCATGCCTCATCAAATTGCGCACAGAGGAAAGCAACTAAGCTGGTGAAAAGGCTGGAAGGCATGTCCTATGAGGAAGGGCTGAGGGCTTAGGATTTGTCTAGTTTGCAATAATGAAGGCTGGGGGCAACCTCATTGCTCCCTGCAGCTTCCTGAGGAGGGCAAGTGGAGAGGAGGGTGCCAGTGTCTTGTCTCCAGTGACAGGACACACAGGAACCATCACAGGATGGTTCAGACTGGACATCAAGAAGCACTTCTTTACCAAGGGTGTGGTCAAACACTGCAACAGACTTCCTAGGGAGGTGATCAATGACCTGGGGCTGTCACTAAAACACTAAAAAGTGTTTGGATAATGCCCTCAATAATTTACTCTAGCTTTTGGACTCACTTGAAGTGGTCAGTCAATTCAACTAGATGACCATTGTAGGTCCCTTCAAACTGAAATATAATTATTCTATTCTATTCTATCCCAAGCCTTGGTACAGACGCTTCCTTGCATCTTTCAACCACTCACTTCCTGAAAGTGTTTCCCGGAAGCAGGCTGGAAGGTTCCATCTGGAGGTCAGACACACAGCAAAGATCCAGCTTCCTTATTCTGTATGCTCCATTTGGTGCTTCTCATTCCAAATGGGAGAGACTGGGAAGCTGCTGGGCAGGAGGGCCTGGAAACGTGTCGTGGAGCTTGACAGCTGTTTCTGAAGCTGCGGCATTTTGCCATAGGCAGAGTTCCCTGTGTTCTGCATGCTGCCTGGTGGACCTCAGGGGAACATGCCTTGCAAAATGAACACCAGAGTTACTCTCTAAAGACCTTTATTAAAAAAAAAAAGAGAGAACCTCTGTGAAAATGAAGTGCTTGTTTACAGCACAGTGCCACAACTCTATGTACTAAGCTTCACAGCCTTAGTTGGTCATTAAAAAATACTCATATTATAGATATAGATGGTGCAGAAGATTTAGAAGGCATAGAAGGTAAGAATGATAGAGTTACTAAAGATAACACCCACTCCCCAAGACTTTACAAACAGCAGCCCTGACATTTAATTTTATGCTTCCAAAATACAGAATTTAGGAAAAAATAAGTCAAGGTACAAGTGTAATGGGTGCAGGTAATAGAGCCAGCACTTGCTCCTAATCCACTACTGCTACTTAATCACTCCAAATGTTTTATTAACTAAAGGTGACAATAGTGCATAGTCTTTGCAGCTGTTTTCACATTTTAGCAGTAGAAACTGCCTTCCCTATACACACAAAGAGAGGGACAGCTATAACTGGGCCTGTACAATTTAATTTTTACAGAGAGTTTAAAAATGATCCGAGAAGTGCCTGAGAACATGCAAGAACCTGGATTTGAATGTATAAAACAAGTGTTTAGAGCAGTTCAGTGAAGGGAAGAATAACTCAAAGAATACCCTGGTCTCCAACTGACCGTGATGAAATAAGCAGAATGGAAAGCAGGTGCATAAGAGAGGATTTCTGGGCATGATTTCCACTTGTGATGCTCTGTGAGAGACCCATGGGGAGGGGAAAGGGAAGCTGACTGCAGGATGTCAACAAAGAGCTTGGAAGAGACTGATCCCTTCTGTAGGCCTTCTGCAGACCCCAGGGCAAAGCCTATGATTGTGCACAGATAAGTGAAATTTTCTAAAAGTTATTTCCAGTGCAAAGAATCTGGAAAGTCTGAAGCTGGAAATCAATACACAGGGTTTGTATTTACAGAATGTTCATTTGCCTTGTACAGAGGGGATCAGTCTGGCTAATATTTGAGTTTCTGCAGATGTTTCCCCATCCTCCTGGGTTAAAAGTTGGCACATTGGAATGGCAGGAGTTGAAAAGATTTAATTTAAATTAAAGAAAACAAACCAACCTTAACAGCATGCAAACACAATTTCATTTCGCTACAAAAGTGAAAAACAGGCAAAAATTGCATTGACATACACAGTACCAAGTGGTTTACTTTAAATACTGCAATTGATTAGGAGGCTTTTTATTGAGAGGATGGGAGGAAGAAAAGTTCTTTAGACTTATATTAGACTCTATCAGACAAAGAAAATTGTCTGATGGAGTCTAATATAACAGTTCAGCATTCAAAACTTTTGCAATGAGAAAGGTTTTTTGGAAAGCAATTTAATTTGTAGTTTCTAAACCAACTGTTCCAATAGAAAACACAACACCTAGGAATTCAGGTAGCAGAGTCCTTGCTCCGAGCTGTAGCATGCCATCCAAAGTAAACTACAGTTTTTTCCCCAATGGCAGAGGAATTTTTTTAAATTTACCAATTAGAAGTACCTCATAGTTGTTGGAATTTATGGAACACTTTTGAATTCTCCTCTAGAATACTGATGTGAAGACAATATTTTTTTTCAATCAGCAGACTGAAAATCAACCCCTGCCTGCATTTCAATTAACCACTACCCCCACTGCACAACTCAGAATTTCCCATGGTCTGTGGTGCTGCATCCCCTTTTCCCCCCATCTCCTTCTTCAGTTATATCCTTCCCCCAAACTCTTCTATCTGACAGCCATTCATCTCCTCTATTTCTTAGCTTTTCTTGCGTTACATTTCTTTTTCTGTGAGCCTCAGCAAGAAACTACCAAATAAGCAGTTTGACTTCTATATTTCCCCTTTCTTTTCTCAGTATGCTCAATAGTTTGCTACTTAGCAAAAGGAAACTCCTTTGCTGTCAAGACAAAAGGGCACCATCACTGATGCTGGACTTCAAATTATCATGATCCCAGATGTCTATTGGGAAACACTCATATCAAGATAGCCCCACACAGTGTCCATCTAAACTGAGACATTTCAAAGGGAGACAGGATAAGCCAGTGAGACAGAAACATGGGAATCTCAATAATTATCAGCCCTCTAAATGAGCCCCAGAGCCGTAAATTAACAGATCCATCTCTTAAAGGCATGCAGATAGATGCTAAGGAGGCTGCTGGATGGAACCCAACGATTTCTGTGAGAAGCATACCTTGGACAAAGATTCCTTTATATTTCTAAGAAGATGTGCTTTGTTTTCATCCAGGCATGTCTCCATTATGGCTGTAGAATTTTAAAGATATACTCTAGCCCTTATGGAAATGGTGTATAAAAATGGAATTTCATGCTTTCTTTCTCTTAATTTCATATGGAAGGTGCTTTAACTCTTAATTTCAACAGAATCAAGATTTTGTCCAAATCACTTTCTAATTATGTATAAATTATACATACTTATAAACCCTTTATTAAATGGTTTCACTATGGTCAGAGTCCCCCTCCTTCTGTCATCTGTGTCTACACCTTCCTCTTTTGTTTTCTTCTGTTCCCAGCCCTCCTCATCTTAGAAATAAAATATTTTCTTCTGTCAAGAAGCTGAATTGGACTATGCTTCAGCTTACAAATCATGTACACTACTATTGTTGACTAGCCAAGTCCAAATTAAACTCATTTTTCACCTAGCTTAAACAGCTGAGGCAAAAGATGGAGGAATCAGAATTATCTTCCCTAATTTTTCAGTTATCTGCACCTGCATATAAGCATTGAAATACCAGTTAACCCCAAGACTCAGCTTATATCACTCTTTGAGGTACAGAAGAAAAGAAAATTATGGTTTAACAAACACAAGCCAACATTCCTGAGCTGCTAAAGGCCATAGCTGGGAGTGCAACAGAATTCCAGTAATTTCACGCGTATAAGGCGCACCTTTTTGACTGAAGTTTTGAGCCTACCCCGGAAGTGCGCCTTATCACCCGGTGCGCCTTATATATGGACAAATTCCAGAGAATGGCCAGCCTGGAAGTGCGAGCCATGAGAGTTGCAGTGAGAGCTGGCAGGCGTGGGGAGAGTCGGGGGTGTGAGGCCAGCAGCTGGAGGAGGAGAGCCGGGGGGGCGCAGCCCCAGCAGCACACATGGAGCTGGAGTGGCAGCGGCATGTGCAGAGCCGAGGCGGCACGGGGAAAGCCAGGGAGCGCGGAGCCGGTGGCACACATGAAGCTGGGGCAGCACCAGCAAGCAGGGAGCCGGGGCGGTGGCGGCACATGCAAAGCTGAGGCAGCAATGGCACACACCAAGCCGAGGCGGTGCAGGGGAAGCTGGGGGGCACGGCTCCAGTAGCTGAGCGGGAAGAGCTGGCAGCGGTTCCTCGCTTCCATGAAAAAATTAAAGAGTGCGCTTTATAACCCCGTGCGCCTTGTAAGCGTGAAATTACTGTAGATCCCAGCCATTAAGCACTACCTGCATTTTAGCTTACATTAAGCCAACCAATGCTTTGGAAAGTAATACACTTCCATAAGTCATTCATAGCATCATAATGCCCGGAATTTTACTCCTTTGGGGCCTCTGTAAGATCTCTGCAAAAAGCAAGTAGAAGAAAGTCTGTGGCTGCTGCCTTAGGCCATCTGTGGGTGTTAAATGCATGTAGGCAAATAGCTGACAAACCACATATTCAAATTAGCACATGCATATTCATCTGTCTTACTCAGGTTTGCGTAGGACTGGTTTTAACTTGGTCAAGAAAAAGTGTTCTCTCTTATCCTCTCTGTTAGTCCTGTCACTACTTATTGTAAGAAAGTAGCACCCTAAACTAATTAGTGGATGTGGGCTAAAAAAACGTCAAGACAGAGAGGGAATACACATACCTGATATGTGTAGATGTTGAAGGGTCAGATCCCCATCATGCCTCCTCTGCAGCTGGTGCTTTTAAGCCCACAAGAAGAGTATTGTTTTTGGCACCTCCATTACAGCATGTCTTTATTGTCACATTAACTCCTGTGGTTAAATCCTCTCAAATGCAGTGAACATGAGTGGGCACTGACAGCAGGGTAGGCAGCAGAATGGCTGTCTCTGCACTGGGATCTTTCCAGGAGCACGGCAGAAAGGAGAGCTCCTACACACCTGGCTCCCTGTAATGCCTGCGAGAGGCTACCTGGAATAGAGGCTAGACAGTGTTAAAGGAATAAAGAAGGTATTTATTAAAAAGGCCTTCAAAGGATGCACCTTGGGCAGTACAGCAGACCAGCCAGGGCTCCACCCAAAATGGACCCAAGATGGATGATTGGTCACAAGTTTTCACACTTACAAGTTTTGGTCCATTTACATATTGGGGTTAATTGTCCAATTACAGCTCCAGGTTCTGAAGTCCCATTCTCTCAGTTTGCTCTCCTCAATTTGCTCTTGGTTATGCTTTTTGGGCTGAAGCTGCAGCAGTGTTCTTGGTTTTCAGGCTGGAAAAGGATTGTTTTGTCTGACCAAACTGCGAAGAGAAACTTGCTAAGACTGTGTGAAATTCAGAGTCACACACCAATGCAGTACAGAATCTGAGAATATGAAAGCTAAAACCTAAGGCATCACCTGCAGAAGTGGATGGTAACTGAGATGGCAGAGGAGGGCCCAGCTTCAGGAGCAAGCACGCAAGAGACTGTGTCGTGATCGTGTCACAGGTTCTCAGGCCATTTTTGCCATCTCCCTCGATACCCAAGGAATCAAGAAGAAAGCTAGAAGAGCTTGAAACTACTAAAGTGTGCTTCTTAAGTTCCCATGTTCAGGAATCCTATCCAGAGTGAGAGCAAATGAAGGTGGAAGTTTGTATTGTCCTACAGGAGAGAAGAAAAGAGCTCTGGCTCATACTCTTCATTCTCACCTTTCCAGGAAGATTTTAATTCACTAGGTATTTACCATTTGTTGTTTCTTATTTCAGAAAATAGCCTGCCCTGGGCTTATTCCCGGAGACAGGCAGCTCAATAAGCATGACTTGAGTATATTTGCCCCATTTTATTGTTTCCTGAGACAGGCTCTGCAGGACACTCTGCTCATGCTTACACTGGATGTGATCAACAGTTTTTCCAGCTCTCCAGGCTAGTGCTGACCTGTGCCACCTTGCTTCCTGCTGCAGTGGCAAGACCAGCTCCGGCCTCAGTTAGATTTAATCAAGTCAGACTTGTTCTTACTTCTCTGCCACTACTCCTTGGCTGCTTTCTCCTTGTTGTTGAGTCTGGCTGTCCGAGACTGTTCATCTTCAGCAGGTATCTCCTTGCTGTTCCCTTTTCCTTCTCTTCAGTTTCCAGTCTTTCCCTTCCCCAGTCCTTTCCTCTCCTACAATTCTGGTCCAAATTATAGTTGGCTGAATCCATACAGAAATGAATATAGCATTTCATTTTGTGTACTCTTTGTCTGCACTTTTATCTTTCCAAAGAGCACTACTGAGTATTATGTGTAACATACTGGGACTTTTAACCCACAGAGGACGTCTAACCCACTGGATCTTAAAAATAAGATATGACCTGCTGCTGCCTGTTTAATACAGTCAATCATTAACATTTGATTATTACTGAGCACTTTTGACACTGGAAAAATTTTATCAATATTTTTCTTCATCCCTGGTATTTATATAGATTCACATTCATGTGCATGAACACACACACACACACACATACACACACACACATAATAACCAAATCTATCTATCTATCTATCTATCTATCTATCTATCTATCTATCTATCTCTGTATCTAGATCTATATAATCTAATCTATCTCTACATATATACAGGAAACCCAGGTCCAAACATTTTTTCCATGAGCAGCCTCTTTGCTGAGTAGAAAATCAGTCCTCCTACTAGGTCAGAGCTTATCCTTGGCTTCTCTGGAAGTTTCCCAAGCTTTTGTTTTCCAGTATCTCTTTCAACTCCTTGGATTAGCCATTATGAACTTTCTTAGACTTTCTAGATTTAATTCTTTAATTTGATCTCTTCCCTGATATATTCCACAAAACTTGCAGTGGCTTTTGCCGTGCGTGGCTTTCCTGCTGTGTTCCTGGCTATGATTTCAGTGAGGACTGTTCAGCAGAGGTCCTCTCAGATCTGGAGAGTGTGCACAGCAATGGAGGTCTGCTGTACATTTACTGCCTTGTACTGGCACCCAACCAGAACCTGTGGTGCTCACAGCTGCTGCACCTTTTTCGCCTGCAGCACATTCTGAATTAGCATGTACTGAAAATATTCATTTCACAGATGTTCAACTTCAAATTCCACTGTTTAGAAGACAGACTTTATTAGAAAAAGAGCAGATTTTAAGGACAGAGTCTTCCCATGGACAAGCTGAACCAAAGTTTGCTCTTTGCTTTCTTTTTGGAGTAGTCTTTTTCATAGCAATATGTCTATACCTGGGAAAGTTTTTTTAATGCATATTAATTCTTGCTCTGTGTGTCTTAGGTTATGCTTACACCTAAACATTTGTACTAGCCCTGAACTAATTAGATCAGCCACCGTAGGATCTGATCAGGGTTACCCACCTATATTACAGCTCATATATTAAATGTAGGATTGCTGTGATGGGATAGCTACAGGTACATATATTTTGTATCCTCAATTTTTTTATTCCCCTCTGGTATAAAATCTTAAAATAACTGAATGAAATGGATTTCTGCCATCGATTTCAAGGGAATCAGGATTTCTAGTTTTTGTTTTGCCTTTGGTGCAAGACTACAAAATCTCAAAGTAGTCTGAAGATGTCTTTTTCCTTTCCATTGCAAAGCATAAATTTCACTTTACCTTCATCACCAGGACAGACATTACCAGAAGCTATCCTTTGGACAGAAGGAACATGAAAACTGTAAAATTCTAGTTTGATGAATGCTTGTGAGGAATATTTTCAAATGTGTTTTTCCTGAAGGTTGCTGCTTCTGTGTGCAATGGTTGCTCATTTAATTCAGATAGCACCTGTCTCTGATCATTATTTTTTAGAGAGTTCTAGTAATCCATAAACTTAATCTGGAAAAGAAAACATATTGTTGCTAAAATAGTCTCGTAAGAATCCCATTCCTGTTTTGATTACTAAGGTGCACACGCTGAAGCATTTTCTTTGCTAGAGATATTTAGTCTCTTCTGTGCCTTGTTGTGGTCTCCTTTCTCCTTTTTCCTAGTTTTGCAGATGCTTTTTCTGTCACTGCTTCAAAATTTCCTTGTTGTTCTTATAGTAAAGGTTCCTCTAATATCAGTAGCTGATATGAGCTGATATGAGCTGATATGAGGAGCAAAAATTCCATAAGTTCTTATTGTTGTAGACTATAAGAAGTATCACAAAACCCTCAGCTAACATGATACCCTTCTAGTTAAGGCTCTATCCCAGCTCAGATTGCAGCTGTAAATGCCATGAGGCATCGTGGATGGATAGGCACATAATGATAAACTTCCTCTCTGCCTGGAGTTAAAAATGGTTTATGTTAATGTCAGTCTTCCACTGACAGTGCTTGTGCTCTCCATCCATTCACTACATATGCTACTAATATTGGCATTATTTCCTAGCTTTTTTTGTGGTGAATATTTGCCAAGAAACGGACAGTTGAATACTTCAGAAAGGAAAAATGCAGCCCACAAATCCTCTTTTTACCTTTTAATTATTACTGCTGGTATGGGTCTGTTTACCACTGCTTTGTTCATTCTGCCTACTGTGATGATTACTGGAGTTGGAAGCTGGGTCTCTCTCTGTCTTAGCCATTGTGAATTATCATCTCTTCAAAGATGTTTGGCTGTTGGCTGGGTTCAACACACCAAAATGGTGGCGTGAACAGCATTGAGATGCTCTTGTCTGATGTGGAGGTAGTAAAAACAATTTTATGTGTTCTCTCATTTGGGTTTTTATTCCACAGAACTCATAACAGATTTCAAAACCTCATGGGAAAAAGAACAAAGGAAATCCTCTTATGATATCTGGAACAACAACCCTTCAGCTGTGTTTCCATACATAACAAGATTCACTTATTTTGTTACTACTGCACCTTCAATTTTTAAGATGGAAGAGATACATGGCTATGAGTAAAATATATTGTATTATATTACAAACTAGAGTATTTTGATTGTGTACTTTTATAAAAGGCTTTAGTGTGCTCAGAAGTATCAAAGTTTCTGCTGTTTAACTGCTGTGAACTGGCCAAATAATTATTGGAGACGGAAAATAATTAACATATATATGTATATATGTATATATGTATATATGTATATATGTATATGTATATATATATATATATACGTTAATATGTATTAATATGTATATACACATAGATATACACAAATATATACACATATATAATATAGATATAAACACACACATATATTTTATAAATAAGTATACACACCCCAAAAATTTTCCAAAGGAAGATCTCTGATGAGATGAAAGTATTCCTTAATTAGGCAGAGTCATAATACAATAAAAGAAATTGTTTTTGTCAAATTTAGCAATTGGATGGCAGTTTGCTTAGAATTACGGAGGTCAGAAAGGAGTTTTCCACCTGAGTAAAAAGCTGAATATTTAAGTTCTCACTTTACAAACACAGCCATGCCATAGCTGCAAGAGCTGAACTGCATTGCACTATTTACAGCCTGGGACATTCTGGGAGAATTTCAGCATAATGGGTCATTTTGATGTCACCTGGGATGGCTAAGGGACAGGCTCACCTTCCCTTTTGCCACACCTTAAGCAACATGGTATAATCTACAACAGAAAGATGTGGTGGGCTGCTGGAAGTGGTAGTGAAGTGACTGCAGCTAAAAAGACATTCAACTATTAGAACACATCAAATTTCAGTGCTGAAGTTTGCAAATCTGTAAGAAATGAGTGTCATAAGCACATAGACAAACAGTATTTCCTGAGCTCTTAATGTAATTTTCCTTTCAACACTCCTACAGTCCTGGCATTTGTAATGTTTCTTTTCATACTGAAGTTTTGGATAGAAGAATCAAGAATCTCTGTGCATATTTAAGATACTCATCCCTGATTATTTTTAAAAGTCAGTACTTAGGTAAAGTGAAAGAGGAAAGAACTGATGAAGTAGTTTGGTTTTGGTGTTTCTGGTCATGAACTAATAATGCAGCATTTGCATTTCTTAGGAATGGTGATTCTTTTCCAAAGGGCAGAGACAAAGTAATCTAATAATTTAAATATGAGATAATTTTATAGACTTACGCTCTAATTTGCTTGTAGCTCAAGTTCAGTATTTGTGTTGGCTGAAAAGATGGGCAATGCACTCTGTTAGCAAAATCTTTGGTAAACAGAATGACTTACCAGCTTACAGTACCACTCTTTTGTGTTTTTGAGAATTAGGGTGTTTTTAGAAGTCAGACCTTTGATAGACTTGTAGCAGAAGTGCAGAAGTACAGGAGTAAAAAAACACAATAGCATCAATTTCACTGAATCCAGCCAAGTCCTGACTGCAATTAGTTCTGTTGTGCTGACAGGCTAATCTCTGGCAGTTTCCAAACTCCACAGATAAAATCATTAACTTATCTTCTGAAGCCTCTGAACTTGTCTGAAACCCATTGCCTCGCCATTGCCCAAGTGTGAGCCTTTCTCAATGTCTTGCAGTGTCAGGATGCACTTAAGTGAACCTGAAGGCATTGAGATATTCAAAGACAGTTCCCCAATATGGGGGAAAGTGGTAGAGTCAAGATTTTCTGAAATTATTTCCCCTTAACACTCCATAAATGCAAAAGAGTCTGTTCCTTAGGACAGTGTAAGGAGGTAACAACTCTTTCCATAGGGAGGATATAACATCATTTTTTCCTTCCCAACTCCATTAATTTCTGCATAACAACCTGTTTTTCCCCTCTGGAGGCCCAGGCACAAACATATAAGAAGAGTTTTAATTTTCTTTGGCCTCGCTCCACTGTTTCAAGTCCTCTTGCAGGTGTTCTTGCCAAGCTCTCACTTGACTGATGTCTCTCCATCACTGAGCTTCCTGCATGAAACGTGTTCCTGTAGATGTTGTTGGCAGGCACTGAGTGCTTGGATAGCTCTGGATTGTTGTATACTAGGGGTAGTGGGGATTAAACATAATTAATCTCTCTTCTCCATCAGTCTTTCCCTTTTACTCATCTAATTGCACTGGTGTTACATTTGTGTAATCCAGTTACACAGTCCCTGCGATGTATCTTTGTAAGCTGGTGTCTGGATGGGGCACCATCAGAAAGGGCTGTTCAGTCAACCAGATGACAGTGGGAAATCACTGTCCCTGGCCAGACAAACAGATGTTGCAGCTCTGCCAACTACTGATGCTGACAAAGGTTCAGCTGGGTTACAGCAATGTTTGCCCTAATCAGGATGCTAACTCTAAGGTTTCCCTAGCAACAGGAGCTGTAAGTCCAAAGTGACATCTCATTTCTACTAATCTTTTATTTCATTTTCAGCAGGTAATTGCAGGTAAATCCTTCAGCAGCTGTTCCAAAGAAGGATGAAGGGGTCAATACATTTCATTCTGCTGCCTACAAATATGAATATATGAAGGAGCAGTGTCATCAAATTTTTATCTGAGACACTTAATCTGTGTATTAATAAGCATTATCTAAAATAGATAGGTTCTCTTTCTTTGCAAAATTATGGCATACACTAGCAAATGAAATATCAACTTTTTCAATTGCATAATTAAATAGATGGGAGATCACATTAGTGAGGCTGAGGTATATAATTTTGATAAGAGAATTGAAAATAAAATTCTTATCATATGTATCAGTAGACTGTGGACTTCCCTATTACTCAAGTGGTTTCATTTCTAATACTAACAGCAGAAATAACAAAACGAAAAATGCTATATGATCCTTTTTTTTTTTATTTTTTTCCTGGCTGTAGCTAACCAGCACCCTCAGTCTTTGAACAATGAAAAAAATTTGGGAGGCTCAGTTAATGTTAGAGGGGAGACTTACAGAACATTTGCAGACATCTGGCAATAATTGCAGGGGTGAGCTGTTATTAAGTGAAGCACGGCACTGCTCATTCCACATTAGATCAGCTCTCTGTCATATCATTGCTTTGCAAAGGAAGCACTTTACAATATCTGCACCGGCACTGGTGAGCTTGTGGAGAAGTCTCAGGTGGAGATTGAGAGACTGTGTCTTGCTCTCTGGGTGACAGCAGGCAGTTGTGGTCAGCAGCTGTGCTGGGGCTAAAAACTTTAACAGACATGTTAAAAAGGATAGAGGTTTTTTTCCCCTGTACTTTTCCTATTTCCTTAGAAAAGGAACTCATGTTTCTTGCTAGGATTAACAGAACTTGATTTTGTCTGAGATTTTTGGTAAGTCAGAGGAAGATTTGAGGAAATGACTTAAAAGACACATGAAGGTCTGGTGTGAGAAGTCGTTACTTTTCAGAGTACTGGATAAGTATTCCCTTTCTTTTTATGGGAGACAGATTTGGTTTTGAAAGGCAAGTGAATCTTGATAGACTTGATGTTTCTCTTATATTCTCATATTGTAGATTTTTCCAAGGAGTAGAAGCCTTGGTTCAGTGATTTGAAAACAGATTATAAACACTCAGGGACAGAGAAAAACAGGGTATATCTTAGTATTTATATTACCACTGACTAAAATGAGAAGTTTGTCCAAAACTGATCTCTTCTAATTTAGTTAGCAAAAGACAAAAGAATGATTTCTCTTTGTTAGTCACTGGTTTGCCATTACAAATGAGTTTTGAACTTCCTGAATGCTATTCAAAGTGATAGAAAAGGAGCAGGAAGAAGAGAAGAAAAGGCAGGGAATAAAGGACACAGAGCTTGTATTTCTGATCATCATGGTCTTCCAGGAATAGAAGTAGCACATTTCAAGCTGCTTGCCCTTTGCTTTCAGCAGTGGGAGTCCCCTCCGGCACTCCCTTTGGCTGCTCAGCCTGAGACTTAATAAGCAAGGACACAAGCTACTAACAAAAGAAGAAATGTTCCACTTATTATTCACTCTTAGAGCAATACTTAGAGCACTTTCTTTGTTTATTTAACACAGGTAAATGTAGTGCAGGCAAAGACAAAACAGCAGATACATCAATCTCAACTGCATAACAATTTCCCAATTTCCAACTCTCAGGCATATGCCTGGGGCCCTAGCATAACCAGTGAGTAGCTGCCTGGAGTCTGCCCTGCTAAGGGTTCAGACAGTCTGTTTGGTTTGTTTGAAGCTGTCCAGACTTCCTCTACCTTTCTTTCCCTAATTTATCTCACTTTTTTCTTTCTTTTTTTTTTTTTTTTCCCTACACATTTGGATCCCCTTTACCTATCTGCTTACAAGTCAACTTAAGTGTATAGAAAAAGCATGCAAACCCAAACCATGGTTTTCCATGAAAGAGCATTAGAACACCAATATCATGCTGGAAAGGACATAAAAAGTCATCTTGTCCTTCCCCCCAAGGCAGGATCAACTGCCATTTCTGACAGATCTTTCTCTGATTACTTCCTGAAGATCTCCCAGGATATCTACTTGGAAAACTCTCCTATCAATGCATTCTTTAGCCTTACTTTTTTTCCCTTACTTTTTTTTTCTTTATCCTGACATTTTCTTGTATTACATATGAATTTTCTGATTGAAATGAAACCAATTATTTCCTAACATTTCCATCACATCAGACTCTGTTTAAGGTATCTCAGTAATCTCTTCCAGCTGTTTCTTCTGGAGACTACGAATTATTCAGTTTATTCTTTCCCGTTTTCTAGACCTCTGATTATTCTCGCTGCACTCCTCTGGACTGTCTCTACTTGGCCTACCTCCTTGAAGTTCAGTGTCCAGATCTCACAGTATTCTAGAATAGAATGGAAAAAAAGTCTCCATCAAATGTTTTTTTTTTTTTTCCCCCGCAAGTGTCATGAAGAAGCTTTCTCCCAGTTGCACAAAATAGTTTTTATTTAGAGGATGCTCGAGCTGAGGTCCAGTGGGAAGCAATTGTCAGGGTCAGCCACTCATAGATCTTGGTCTGTGGGGCCCTCTGCAGAATCTGACAGACCCTGCAGGAGTCAGGTAGGCTGGATCATGGTCCCTAACAGAGCCAGTGAAATTTGCTGCCTGATGTGTGTACCAGCTCTAATGCCAGGCTGTACTAGATTTATTCATTGCTTAATTGTGTCAGCTAGACAGCAATCACAGTATGAGCAGGGCAAATGCCTGTGATAGGCACACTGAGGAGGCAGAGCAGACAAGAAGTCAGGCATTTCTTGTTTCTGAGCACTCCCAGGGACAAAATTTTGTACAGGGGAGCCTTTTTCCCTAGGGCAATTGGTCCTGCTTAAAACCATGTGAAATTCAGGGATAAAATAACTGGTCTGTCAAGAAATTTAGCTAGTGGAAGCAGAAGCAAGCAGGTACCAAAGGACCTTTGTACTCTCTAAGGTCATCTGTAGAGTCAGACTTTTCTCACAAAATTGTTTGTACATCCATGTCTCATTTGGGCGGAAAAGGGAAACATTCCAGTCTGAAGGAACAAAGGCTTTATTTGATTTGCTGGTTGCTGTCTTGAAAGGCTCTTGTCAGCCTGACTTTTGCCTAGGGGGAGAGAATTGCCATGGTGTGAGGCTTCCAGGCAGATGGCTAGAAGCAAGCATTGGGCTCAGCGCCTCCCCGTCAGCCCAGCTGTAGCTCCCAGATTGGAAGGATCTCACGCTCTTTGCCTCTAGGTAGAAAACGTGAATGATAAGAGCCTGACAGAAATGTCAGCTTCCAGCTGCGTGACAATTCCTCTCCAACACAAATTTAAAATAAGAGTCAGGTAAAATTGAAAATTCTCAAAGAATTATTATCTGATAGACAGTTATTAAAACGGCATTTTCCACAGGAAAAAAAATGACATCTTTTCCTCCCTGACAGGAAACTGCCAACCATTTCCACTCTATGGTGCCTCAAAACCTTTCAGTTCTTTTCCAGATGCTCTTTTCTCATCCATAAGCTATTGCCTCTGATTTCCTCTTGCAACCCCTCTCACATCCTCTTCTATAGGCCCTACCCTGCTCACTTCACATGCCCATTATCCTTTGTACCCATCTCCCTCTAATCAGTGCCCTTCTGCTTTTGCAGCAAGAACAAAATAGGAAGAAAGCAGCAGAACTTGCCAATCAGAGATATCCTGCTACTAGTGCTTGGAAATCATAGTGCTGCCTGCTCAGTGATGCCAGCTTTCATTTCTCTTTCTTAATTATTTCACTTTATTCACTGTTAAAATTTCTTAGGTCACTTCTACTCCCATAATTATACAGTATATTGCATTATGACATTTCAGCTTTAACAGGAGTCTCTAAATCTACATGCAGCTGAACTAAGGGAAAGTGGGGAGGGAAGGCAAGGAGAAGGAGCTGTAAGAAAGCTACACCCTTCTGGCTACTCACAGCTACACCCTCCTGGGTACTCCATTTTGTTTGGCTGTAATTTATTGTTGAAACCAGAACACCATAGGCAACCTGCTGTCTGCTGACTTTGTGTCACTGTTTGCGTCCACTGACAATTACTCACTGGCACTTAGGGAGATCCAGCCACTTAGGTTAGGTCCAGCCACCTCACTGGGAGCTCAGCTAACATCTCAAAATACTGCAGAATTCATCACCTGTGCTCATGCTTCTGCCATCTGTGTTTTGCAATGTTTTCCAGCACTACAGGTTCAGGGGTGGAACCCTTCTTTAGTGGGGTGACAAATAAAACCCCAGCCAGCCTGAGGTTGCAGGCAGAGCAAGGTGCCATACTTTTCCTTTGGAATCCCTCTAAATTTAATCCAGCTTCTCTGGGCCCCCTGCTGACATCTTCACTAGGAATTTTTAATGTGTGCACTGCAGGCCTCACCTTCTGCATTTCTACATCTGTATGTGTATTTATGCGAGGTCAAGTAATGTGACATTCATCTGGGGAGGCAAGTGCTGAACACAAATAGCGGTGGCTGGCTCTTGCTTGGGGGTCAGAGGAGTGAGCAAAGGCAGCACACAAGCATCATTTCCTTCCCCTACACATCCAGTTTCCCACAAAAAATTGACTGCAGAAGTCGCTGCTTTCTGCCAGCTAGCAATACCCTGTTACGACTAATTGCAAAAGCCATTAATAAAAGAGGGGAGGGGGGGAAGCAAGACACAAAAGGGAATAAATACTGTACATAGCCAGAAGGCCTTTCCCTCCTACACATATGATTCACTGTTGTTCCTTGCCTCACATGGGAAAATGTTGTCCTGCTGAATACGTACCTTAAAGGCAACTCTGCCTCAGAGACATCACATATGCATATTGATAACATGCACTTTGTAGTGCCTAGAGATGTTTTTAACGAGGCTTGCTGAAATGTACCAACAACTTTCTCTCTTCTCCTTCTGTGTGCCACAGATGATTTTTAAATGTGTTTCCTGGTGGTCTCTATTCCCTGTGAGAAAGCAAAAGGATAGCGCAAACAATAATTCAGCATGGCAGGAGAGGGGAGAAAGGGCTTTCCATCCTCCTCAGTTGTGCAGGCTTGGGTGGGCCTCGGGACCCCATTTCCCTTGAAACCTCCCGACAAGTTCCTGGGGTTTTTCATGTAAGACTAGAGAGTCACATGAAACAAGCTTTAGGTGTAGGCAGGTGAGAAGCCACCCTGCCAACATCAGAGTGGGTTCAGAACCACTCATGCAGGTCACCCCATGGGCTCACACCTCATAAAACTCCACCTACTCCTGCACCTCTGATTGATATTACTACATGGATGGAAGAGGACAGGTGAAGCTTTCTTGCAATCTCAAAGTGTTGGGAAGAGTCTTGAACACTTACTCCTCCCATGCCTTAGCTTCTAGTCTCTTGTGTAGCCATTTTTAACTATCACTATTTAATTAATGTACAGTAATTTCACAATTATATGCCACACCTGATTATAAGCCACACTTTTTTTTTTTTTTTAAAGTGAGGATCCATGTGTAACAAAGCAGCAAATTAGTAACAGAATCGCTGCCAGCTAGGTTTGGTGTCTGGTGCTCAAGTTGCACCAGTTTTCATAGACCAGCGAAGCCTTTAAAGGCAGCCCCAGGCGCCCTCCCCGACCAGCTCTCACTTCTGGGTTGGCATTTCACTGGGATTTGTCCATAGATAAGCTGCACCTGAATATAAGCCGCACTACTGGGGTAGGCTGGATTCTTCAAGGAGAAAGGTCCGGCTTATAATCGTGAAATTACTGTAATTGATTTTCAACATCCATCTTATGGTATCATGAGGAATCAAAATGGAGATTTAGAGCCATTGGAAGTATGATTACAGAAACACTGATATCCCACACACCCTATTGTGTCCTATGTGGGATGGCAGGTACCCTGGTACCCAGAAGATACTTTTCTCATCCCTTTCTACCACTGGAAAATGCCTGTAATTGAAATTCCACTGTATTCATGTACTACACAAGGTTACACAGATGCTGTGCCTGCTCCAGAGTGTGTGTTTGGAGAGCAAACCCACAGTGCCCACCAGCACTCCACTGTGGACATTTGCTGTCCAAAGCTACCCAGAAAGATGAGCTTGGAAAGATGTGCAGGCAGCAGGTCACATCTAGAAACATAGAGGGGTATGATTTTCTTGCCTAGGACTGCATTTGAAGGAGGGCAAATGCATGGCATGGTCCACACCCCCTAATGACCAGCAGAGAGGTAGCTGCTGCTCATCACCAGCAGTGCACCACATGCTTCATCCAATCCAGACCTACACCACACCCTGCAGCTGTACTGCACTTGGAAGTATTATTTAAAGGTATATGAGCAAGACTTAAACAGCTTTATTCAGGCATCAGGATCAGCTGCTTGCAGTGGAATAAATTAACAACAGTCTCATCACCTGATTTGGCTCGTTTAAAATTTGCTGCTGTGTCCCTCTGCTGGGGCAGCCAGGGAAGAGATGGAGGAGCTGCACTTGATCTCATGTCTCCCTCATCAAGGGAGGCAGTTACACTGGGCCGTGCTAATGGGATGCTGTGAAGACTCCATACTCCCTTTTTTACCCACAGAAAATTGGTGCCACACACTTCCTTAAAATCTTGGTCTCTTCTTGCTTTTAACTGCAATCAGTGAAGGGAGGTGTTTTAAATATAACAGCTGTTGTAGTGGCTAATAGGTTATGATACTATTACTGGTTGGTGCTGGAAATCAGAGAACTTGCCTAGTGTGATAGTTACAGAATTTAAACATAAGAAACTACTCTCTCCTGACCCACCCCCACTCCCCCACTTTAAGAAAAGCAATTGATATTCATTGTGGGCAGAATCAGGTTTTTATGTCCATCATAGTAGGACACTTGTCTCTTATATAAGAAATCCTATTGAGCCAATTTGGAAAGGTAGAAATTTTCAAATATAGTTAAAAATACTCCTGAAAGTCACTGTGCTGATTTGCTTGCTTGCTTCCTTCCTTCCTTCTTTCTCTCTACTGAAATAAATTTTTGGATTTCCATTTTTATTGACATATCACCACAGATGACATAGTCTTCAAATCCACAGACTTCATTACTAAAAGAAATGAAATTTTTAGGTAACCTCAGATAAATTATCATTGTCAGCATCATGAATGAGCTCAGATTCATTATAATATGATTTTCACAGTAAAATGTCTTTGGGGGAAAGCAGATTCTTGCTTGAAAAGAGCATACACAAGTGGGACACACACAGAGAGGCATGCTCTAGGCTTCACTGGTTGTGAAAGCACATAGACTGCTTCTAGGAAAAACAAAAATAAGTCTGCAAAATTTGGTTGAAGTTTGTCAGGCATCGTACCACCACACAGATTTGATTACAGGAGACATCATCTCTCTGGGACAGGACTCTGAATAACTCTCATGTTTTCTAGAGGAAAAGATGCGCTGGTGTTGACACAAACAAAGATCTCCCTGGGAACCTGACAGTGGTGAGAATGAGTGAAGAGGTGGAGACAGTGCAATGCTTCAGTTCAACTACAATGTCCAAGTATCCTCACTCTGTACTCCCCACCTTGGTACACTTTCAAATGTCATTTAACCCTAATTTTCTCTGCTTTCTTCTGCTTAAGTTGAGCATTACAAAGGATGGTTATCTCCATGCTGTTGTTAGGAAGAGGTAGCAGCTTGTTTTCAATTTTGGATAAAATCCTTTCATAGACTTTATTTTGCCTACACCTATTCTGCAAAATGTAGTTCAGCTCTCATAGAACATATTCATTTGAATGTTATCCAGTATCAGCTCGTTTATATCCCTGCAGTTATATGGAGAGCTTCCCAGCCTTGAAAGCATAAATCAAGAGACTAGAATTGCCAGCTATTGGCATTCATTTGGGTGGGAGTTTTTCCTGTTCCTTGCACAGGTCTATATTATTTTATCCTCTTAGAATCCATTCCTTTTTTTTTTTGGGACTGCTGGAGGGGAAGCCAAGGAAGAAAAACAGAAGCCTTAAGGTAATGACTCAAGTAAAAGTGTTCACACCTTCATTTTCTATGTGTGTTAAAACAAGAAGGGAAGAAGGAAGGCAGGCAAATGCAGTTAAGAGGCAAATGCAGTTAAGGAAACCAATAAATGCTCATTGAGAGCCACTGGCAGCATAGGCAAGAGCAGGGGGATGAGCTCCCTCCTGAGATGGGCCCTTCCTTTCATCCCTGGGGCCACCAGGGGCTGTCACACTGTTCCAGTGCCAGGGAAGCAGAGGGGTGAAGGGCTGTGTTTGTGCATGAAGGATGGCCCCCATATGCGGCATGCATAGGGGCAGGGTGAGGGGGATGGAAACCAAGTGGAGGACACAAGGATGAAGAAGCAGTTTCATTGAGAAGGGTGGGCAGGGTATAATGAAACAGAAGAAGGAAGAGGTATAGTCAACCAGGGTCTGTTGGTAAAGCACAGATGAATGTAAACTAGTCATGAATGAATTCAGGCTGGGAATACGAGAGGTTTTCTAGTTTTGAGATCTGTAACCTCTGGAGCAACCTTCCAATTAGAGCAGCTGTAGAAAAGCTGGTTATCATAACTTTAGAAAAGTTAGGACTTTAGGAAAGGTTGAAGTGTTAGGTAGAAAGCATTCTATTGTTATGAGAGACAGTAGAGGACTGGGCTCTGAAACCTACAAGATCCTTTGCTGGTCTGTGTTCCTAATTAAATGAAGTAGGAGTTTTTTGCTGTGTATAAAGCTGGGGGGATGTGAACAAACATCTCATAGGCACAGAAGCCTTTCTGTTCCTCCTAGAGCTTCCCTACCAGCAGTCTCCTTGACAGCACAAACCTTGCTGAAAACAGTAAAATAAATGCAAGGCTTGAAGAACAAAAAAACACAGGCAGGGAATTATGTTAAACAGTGAAGCCCTCAACCTGCTTCTGTGCACGTTAATAAGAAGGGCCATATTCTGACATCCTCACTCCTTGTCTACCAGAAAAAGCATTTCTTCTGACATGGAAAACTGTAACTTGGTGACAGAAGCTGGCTTAACTACAAAATTCCTGTCAAATCTTCAAACAGAAGGTACAAAAGGAACATATAAGGGTCATTGAACTATCCTCCTAAGGGCTGGGCAGCATCACCTTAGACTTTGTATTTCTAAGGCAAACAGGGCCAAAATAATACTCACAATTTGAATAGATTTATCATAGCTTTTTAGCACAATTCCAGTGAGGTTCAGTTGAAATCCAGAGTAAGCCTGCAGGTTGATTTCTGTTTGCTAAGGACCACATCGCCTTTTTGTAAAAAATATAATCAGTCTCAGTGTAAATATTCAGAGGTATTGGAACTGCCTGATTATTATATTATTAAAATGAAGGATGGGTTTTAGGAAGATGAACTGCAGCAGACTAAGGAGCAGCAGAAGCTTCCTAATTGACAGAAAAAGTGTTTAGACTATTTTCTTCTTCTTCTTCTTTTTTTTTTTTTAAATAATGTTAAGGTGGATGGGCATTCTGAAGCAAATGTAAAAGGCAAAGAGCCAGAGGGAAAGCAGAAACACAAATACACCGCAGTTAGAAATACCATGGTGTGCATGCATGACTCCTGGGCACAACTATGACCTGCACCCCAGGACAACAGGTCATCCCAGGAATAGCCTTTGCTTGGAGCATGTAGTGTCGTTGGCGAGGAATTGCACGTACTGTCAGGTGGTGCCAGGTTTTATTTTGATGGAGAAGCCAGAAGCCTGGCAGGGGAATGAATTTATTTTTCTCACACACATGAGGTTGGGTCAGCTTTGCAACTGGCAATGTGGTCAGAGTACATTTGGGAAAGAGATTGTGCCCCTTGCTCTTTTATTTTTTTTTTTTTTTGACAGTGCTAAGCTGCTGCAGTGAAAGTCATTAATGCTAATTGCAACTCTTTGCTTGAGCTCTTAGGGATTTCTATGCTTTTAAGCATTCAGTGAGCAGAGGGGCAACATCAAGTAAGCAAGCATGATGTGGCTGCTCTGATTAAAAAGATGTGAAAGGATGAGCTATATGAGTCCTAGAGTATTCCAGCTATGATTTAGTGGGTTGGAAAATGCCAGGAGACTGGAAGCATCTTCAGTGAGCAGAGGAGGAGAGTCCTCTTGGGAATGCAGTTGTGGGATGCTGTATTGGATTGGGAGGGGCTCCAAGGTGCTTGTGCTGGTGGTAGTGTTGAGAAGTAACAAGGGGAAAACACCAAAGCAGAACAAGGTACCAGAAGCAGAAGAAGCCATGGGAAGACAATCTTAAACAAGGTCTATAATAGAATATTTACAAAATAGTGACAGTACATTAATCATCCTCATGTTAAGGAAGCTTCTCAGTAATGTGACTATCTGGTAGCCTCACTCCCAAGGCCAGACACTTTCACTGCTGGGAGTGAAACTCCTTCATAGCAAGAGGCTCCAGTGACCAAACAGGTCCCCACTTGACTCTCACACACCCCATTCACACAGTCAGACTAGGTTTCCTCTCCAGTTCAACTCCAGGTTTCCCATGGCAAAGTCCCAGATGTCTCGTTCATTTATTCACGGTGCAATAACACAGAAACAATCCAAGCTGGTGCCTCTGAGGAGCATCCCCAGCCAAGGAACCCCTTGGCTTTTATACCCTCACAGTCTCCAGAAGTCTCCTCTTCCTCCTGAGTCTTTGTCTCCTGCCCTCCTCTCTATGTCTGTCCATCTCACTGGCTCATAAAACAGCTTTATCTGTTTTTTTTTATCCAAAAGGCTGCAGTTCCTGGCTCCTGTGTTTCCCAGTTTCCATTCACCTGGCCGGTGTCACCCACCATCATGCCCTGTGTTATCCCAAAGGCTGGCAGCTCATGGCCTCTCTTCTCAGGTCCTACCCAGATCATCACAGTCGACAGCTTGTGAGCCAGGCTACTTGTACCCCATGTATTCCTCAATACTCAAAAAGTAGCAGCTCTGCAGAGGAACATGTGCAGAACCTGCAGTGGAGCCAGCACAGAAACATTCTGTCAACTAATTAGATGTTGTCTATTAAATGCAGTGCCTTTAAGCACCAATCTGTTTTCACTTCACATATACCTTGCTGTGAAAGCCATGTCTCATCTGCAAATGATGATGTTTAGCCTCTCTTTTGGTTTTGTTCGCTAGTTCATCTTCTTTGGCAGATGAGGCACTGCTTGTGCTAGGGACAAGAAGCTTCAAGCTTATTTTTCCAGCCATGCTACAACATACAGAGTTAACACTTTTTTCTCACATATCTTTTCTCAGGGAAAATAAAGAGAAGAACAAATATATCAAAGCAACCCTGGCCTCCCCCTGCAACACTATTGTGTGAAACAGAGAAAGCAACTGGTGTTGCCATAAGAGGGCACACTGCAGCTGTAGTTTCCACATAGTCCAGCAAACCTCTCATAGGAATGAGAAGTGGCATTTGGTTCCCCTCTGAGACTGTGCAGTATTTGTACTGAAGAAAGTACAGGAGGCTTAAGTTTTCTGGAAATACCACAGCTCCTGTATATTATTGTCAGCCTGGTTGCCTTCAAGAAGAATAAACCGCCTATTTCAAGTATTTTGGCACCACTTTTCTATACCACGGTCCCCCAAAAACACTTGAATAATGCTTGCTGCTTGCAGAGATTGTATGCTGTTTGCAAATGTTGGTTTTCTATCCAGCTAAGCAGGGAAATGGTCAGACATCCTCTCAAAAATCAATCTAAGGCTTATGGGGTGCCACCAGCATGTTGTCCCTTTACTATCTCCTGAACAAAGCTCCTAGGATTAATCTCACATGAATAGTCTTCAAATGCATCACTGCAAACTCTTGGTATTAATAATTGTCATAGACTGCTTAACCAAGGTTGCTTTCCTCTGAGGAGCACCCATTTGCTCTTTCCCAAGTTTGGTGGGAGATAGCTAATCCAGAACAAAGTGTCTGGTAGACTGCACTGATGCTTGTGAGAAAAACAGTCACTGAAAACAAGCATGTTGACAATTTCTTCTCAAGATCCCACATCCTTTGTCTGTGTCAGTGACAGAGAAAAGGACTTGGAGAACTTTGGCTCCAGAGCCCTGACATCAAGATTAAAGTTAATTTGCTTCTTCCAAGAAGATTGGCTGCTTTATGGAACACAGTCCAATGGGGTAACCTCAATTCGGGTAATAAGGACTTAAAGCACATCATCTTGTAACTTGAAAAAATTATTTTTGCTATCACTGGAGAGAATCCTGACTTAACCTCCTAGAACAACAGCATTGTTTCCATATATTAGTTTGACTGAGTAGAAGCAGCAGAAACAGGAGATTTCTTAACAGAGATTAGAGCAATTTATTGTTGCATCTGAGACTTTGAATTCATCTTCATGTTAGTCTTACTAATTAGCAACATAAACTCCTGCTTCCCTTATGAGATTGGTTTGCAACTGGAATTTGACAGAAGCTATAAAGAAATGTTCTGAGAGACTACTCAGGATGATAAATTGAAGAAAAAGCCCAAAAATACAATGCAATTCCTCATGTGAAACTATTAAAGTGAGATATTACCCGCTGTGAAATGTCTTTTGAAGTGTCTACTTTCATGCTCTTTATTTCGTCTATTTTTATACAAATTTTATTCTTAGCACAAACAATTTTCCCATAGTCCATTTGAATTTATGTTTGCAGTGTCACACTGCACAGAAACACACCACCACCACTGAAGCATCTCTGGCAATTTTTCTTAACCGTTGTCTGAGACAGCTCAAGCCACCTCCTACTATGCAGACCATCACCTCTGTTTCCAACAGATCTAGCCCCATGCAGAGGTTTTTTGAGCTCCCCTGCACTGCTGTGAGAAGCATCACCAACCTAATCCCCTGACAGAATTTAATCCCTGAATCATTCCTAATGGAGATGCTTCGCATGCTTCATCTGCTACAGAAGCATTGCATCATTAAAAACAAATGAATAACACAAGTGTGTAACATCATTGCTACTTGTAAAGTGTTTCATCAGCCTGGCTGTATTCTTTAAACCCTGGAGTCTCAGATCTCACTGAGAGAACTGTTTCCAGCTCTCACAGTTTTATCAGATGATCACATGAGATAAAAAAAAAAGCAAACAAGATGTTTCAAATTTAAAACTCATCTGATTTACAAAAATAATGTTTTCATTCTGAATCTTACAGCACAACTGGCAGTATTTTGGATTTCACACAATAGCTATTGTAAAGCTTTCCTAATGCTATTGCAAATCTGGTTGTCTTGTTCTCACCAAACAGAGAGCACAAACCAAACTAAAACAAAACTAACCTCCCTCCTATCTAACAGTAGCTGTCTGTCCCCAAGTACTCATTAGCATTCTCTTTCAACACCAAACTCAGATTTGTGGGTCTAGGGCAGCTCAGTAACACAGATAACTCCCTGCAGCCTTGTCAAGCAGGAGAGCTGGCACTAGTGAGCAAGTGGAAGGGAGTTCTGTTTTATCAATTAAAAATACCCTCGTGACTGAGCAGGTTTTTGCAGCCCTGCTACCACGATTAAGGAGGAATGGGAGAGGCACAGCCACAGTGTAAATGTATATATAATCAGGATTTTATTTCGGCCACTGCTCTTCCTTTAGGTTCCTATGTAGGTCTGTAAAAGAAAAATAGCTGGCCTGCATAAATCACCATGCCTGGGTTATACAGATACCTCTCAAGCATCAACCTCACTAGAAAAAATTGGTCTGTAAAAAAACACCCTAAAAGCCTCATGATTATTTTTGTCAATGTCTTATCACCACCAGAGATGCCCCAAGCAGATAGAAGGATATACACACACACACACACACACAAAAAAAAAAATAGTCTGTATTAGCTCTGTTGATATTCTGAACAAAAGGATCTGGTAAGACCTGCAATCATGGCTGGAAACAAACTGGCTGATCTTCAGAATTTCCTGACCTGGATTGCATTCAGGAAAGTACAAAGCTGGTAAGCAGGTAAGAAAAACCCATCATATTTCAGCAAAAACAAGCTGTATTAAATTTACTCAGTGCAGGTGTAATTATTTATTACAGAGAGCATTCATAGCTGCATGTTAAATCAAACCACAAGGAAATTGCTGTCTGTGTAACAACCATGAGAGCAGACAAGGCTTCCTCTTTACAGACTTATCTGCAGCATAAACACTTCATGTTGGCTGAAGAAATGTTAACACTCATAAGAGAGAAAATACTAATGTTCAGAAAAGAAAGATGGGAGTCAGGGTGCCTGTGTTATCTTTCCCGTTAAAGTTTACTATTAAATCTATGGTGTTTACAAGGGTGCTTAAAGGCTTATTAGTCATTGGTTTTATATATATATATATATATATATATATATATAATTTACATGTACACACAGAGATATATCTATATATAAATATATATATATATGTATTACATTATATTCTTATGTATGTATATAATGTAATACACCTATATTTATATATATGTATATGACATTATATACACTCATATATATGTAAATTTAAACATTGAATTACATGTAGAACCATAAATAAATGTAATAGTGAAAATAGTTTTGACCATTCCTAGAACTACAGAACTCAGCCTTTGAAACCTGCTTTACCTATAGCATTTCCTTCTGCCCACTGGAAAGCTTAGAGATTTCCCACCCTGTAACTGCAAAATTGGAAATTAGTGTTTAGGTTTTCATCTCATGTTGTTAGGATTATACATTTCGCAGTTTATCCTGAAACCTGAGATGTTTCATTATTGACAAAAGTTTGTGCTTGCATGGATATAAAAGGACAACTTTTCAGGCTCCTTCCATTACCCAAGACTCCAGCACTGCTATACATTACTGCCTGAATATGAATTTTCTCCCTGTACACAGTTTTTAGATGTTGTTGGCAGAAAAACTGCCAGACACTAAAAATGAGAAACAAATGGAGAGGAATATAAGAAAAACAAGTTTTATTCAGGCAATTGTCTCAAATATGTATGTTAATGACAAATTCTAAATAACTAGCAAAATGTTGAGAAAATGGATTAAAGAAGGGTGGATTCTGAATAAAAATTTTGGTACATCATGAAAGAGAGCTCACAGAAATTGTGTATTTTGTTAAGAAAAATGCAATTTGAAATGAAAATAAAAAATCTGAATCACAAATTCAGATGCTTGGAGCTTCATTGTGAAAACCTTTGCAGTTTCTATAGAGTCCCAAATTCATTGAAGGGACGGTTGTCTGTGCCGGAAATATAGAGAAAAGGAGACCATACGATGGAGGGTGCCATCAGATCCTGCACAGAAAACATGTTGAACAGCCAGAAAAGTTCATCCCCTTTGACAAAAAAAAGAAGAAAAGAAAAAGAAAAGATAAGATAAGATAAGATAAGAAAAGAAAAGAAAAGAGAAAAGAAAATTAATTGTTCTACTTAATTCCATACAATGTTTGAGGATTCAACCTGTAGAAAAAATATAGCTATATGTGGACAACCTGAAAAAAAACAGAACACTGTTAGAAGAAAAGAGACCAAATTACCCCCTCCCCCTAAATTCCCCCAAACACACAGAAAAATTTTTCCTACTGGGGGGATAATAAAATAATTTTGCCCTGATCTTTTCCTCACCACTCAGACACTATAGCAATAGTTGCTATATATAAACCTTAGATGCTCTTCAGCTTTGCTCTACCAAAGTATATTTATTTTAACTCAGAAAGGCTAGTGGTAAAAGAAGCTGGGGACATTTTATTTACACAATGATAAATTAACCTATGGATCATTTCTCTAAGGGTAGCTCTAGGAATGACTAGGATGAAGAGGGATCCATATGGAGTTTTGACCTCTTTTGTTAAACCTCCCTCCATGGCATTTGTTGGGCTTTTTCAAAGCTAAAAGCTTGGAGGACACAAAGGTTTATTCTCACATTTTAGTCTTGAGGCTAGAAAAGCTTCTGCATTCATGCCCTAGAAATGTTTGCCTCTAGTAAATCTGAAGTATGCTGGGCAGCTGTGGAAGGAGGGAGAAAAACAAAAAGCCTTGTGTCTGAAACATTTGTGTTTGTGTGCATCCTACCCCGCACAGCTGGTCTGACTCAGCTCTGAGAAGATGCTGTGCAGCTGTTTCTCTGGAGCAATACCTGTGGGCAAACAACAGCAGAGTCCAACCTCTGTGTGCATCTTCCTGATCTCCAGAGTTCATTTTGTCCCTGCTCTGTCATCTTTAATCATGGAGCATTAGGTTTTTTTCTTACTGGATATTCATGCACATATGTTCAGAACTTACAGGGACAATCAGCCGTTGTTCCAGTTTTCCTATTGATGTTTTTCTTGCAAATCAGAGCCCAGGGACTGGCCACAAGCCCAAATCCCATCTTTTCAAAACTGATTACTCCTTTGCTGGGTAACTGTTTGCTCTACTGCAATTGTCTATGACTGGGTTTGGCTGGTGCAAACCTACTTCATCTCTTCTGGAAGAAAAGGCAGGATTTATCCAATGTACTGTACAGCTCTGGAAAGTCGAAGCAGATGAAATGCCCCCTGCCCTGGAGTAACCATGCTGCTGGCTAGCAAAAGTGGCCCCAAGTCTGAAGTGGCAGTAGCAGCTTGAAGAAGCTCACAGAAGGGGGATCTAGAGACTAAATCATCTCATTCCAACTCTGATGAGCTCATTCAGCTGGAAACGCAAAACAAAACAAAATATGCATGCATTCCTGTCTGAATATGGGACCACAAGGCAGCTAGGCACTGAGATACCATGCAAATGGAAATAATTAAGTATTGGAACAGAATAGCAGAGATATCACTAGGAACTACCAAAGGAAATTTTTGAGGAGAAATGAATGAATCTCCAAAGCCCTGAGATTTGCTATTCTAAAATAATGAAACAATTCCCACAGAATAAATGGAATGAACACCAAGGTAGGGTGGAATAATGGTAAAATATTTTGCACGCTAGAAAGTTAAAAAATATCTAAAGTAATCAAATTTTAAATGGCTGAAATGTGGGGAAAGAAAACCTTGTGGCAAATTAACTTTGGGAGGAAAAGCAGCAGAACCCAATTGGCTCCATGGCAATAGGAGATGGCCATGACCGCATTTCGAGCTGAAAGCCATATTGCTCAGAAATAAGTGGAAATAAATGACCAAGTCATTAGGATCCCAGTGGGGCATGCAGCAATCTCAAATGGCAGCTGATCTCCCACTGATCTTGTGCACTGCTGGGAAGAAGTAAACACTGTGGCTGTGCCAGGTTGTGCCTCCCTGCACCTTTCACACACAGGTGCGTGCACACAACACACACATGCACATTTTAACAGACACGTGTCTATTAACAAGAAACTCTAGGCATACTATGAATTCCAGAGGTTTTTCTGAAGATTCATATCAGAAGGGAAATAGGGATGAATCATCACAGGAAGCTCATGGCTGTGCATGAATGGGGAATAGCAGTTGGAACTCTGTTTGCCAGGCATGCGCACAGAAAACCTCTGCCTCTCCCCATCCCACATGGCAAGGTGAGGGAGAAATAATACAGCTCCTTTTGCCTTTCCAAAGAACATTAGGATAGCATTTTCAGTCAGATTATGCCACAGTCCTTGTACTTGTAAGGATTGTTTTTCTAACGAGGCAAGAAAGGTCAAAAGAAATTAATAGCCAAGGTAACAGTTATCAGTCTGATATAAATAAAGCAGTGTATGAGGTTTGCAATACACTACAATCTACAACTGATAAAGGAGTCTAAAGCCAAATGAGGGTTTAAATGGAAGCTGATATTGGAAATATCTACTCTCTAAATTCTCTTCTTAAGCAGATGACTGGATCACAGTTGCTGTTTGTTGCTGTAGTGCTGAAGCTGGTGCTGCCGCTGAAGCCTATAGTAAAGACATTACTCACCCAGCACAGCTCAGTCTCTCCATGGGATCCAAAAACGGCTCAGATGACATCCAAAAGCCTCATCCACATCCTCATACAATGGGGACCATGTTGTAATCCCGTGATACCTTAGTGCCAGTAACCCCTGGTAAGAGGTATACTACAAAGACCTCCCCTGCCCACATGGTTGTGTTTGTGTTCTTCCCAGGACCCTTCATCTTAATACTGCAGACAGCTCATTCACTATATGTTTGTCTTTATAACTCTCCAGACACCCATATTCCTGTTTTGGGCTCATTTCAAAATGTCAGAGTGGCAAATTCGTCACATGATTGTGACAGCAAAATAATTTTACTAGTTCCACCTAAATTCCCTTGGGAACCTGTTTCAGTAATCATCTTTACATTAAGTTATAAACAACACACACACTCCCCTAAGCTTCTTGTGAGGTGCCTCTGGAGCTTGAAAAAGCTGAAGGCAAGAGCTGAAGCACTGCAAGGGGTGAATATCAGGCATGAGGTGTTCCTATTAGAAGCTATCCCAGGAGATGTGTTTTCATATTAATCATTTTCAGGATCCTGATTAATGACCTGACCTCCATTAAGGTCATAGGAGCTAAACCTTGCATTCCAAGCGAAGAGCTAGACAACTAGAAATGTAAATGCCACAGGATCAGATTTCAATTCCTGAAGATTGTCCTGGGAGCTGGGTCTCACTGCTGTGTTTTAGTGAAAAGGGTCTGAGGTGCCAGTATAATTTCTATCACTTTGCAAAATCTTGGCTCTCCACTAGTCCTATGAGTTTTTAATCCACTTGGCAATATCAGTGATGTAGATATATGACCAGGTTTCAGCCGGAATAGAGTTAATTTCTTCTCAGTAGTTGGTATAGTGCTGTGTTTTTTGATTCAGTGTGAGAATAATGTTGATAACACACTGATGTTTTGGGGTTTTTTAGTAAACTGCTCTTATCTCAACATATAAATTTTAGTTTTGATTCTCCTCCCCATTCCACTGGACTAGGAGTGTGGGATGTGAGTGAATGGCTGTATGGTGCTTAGTTGCCAGCTGGGCTTAAAACACAACAGCATACCAGCATAATTTTTGCTTTAAGTGGTTTAGCTCACTTCCTTAAAGACATTAAATCTTTTGCACAAGCAGCTCTCTTCTCTGATAAATATTTTTCTGCAGAAAATCCTTCATTCTCTGTTGCATACACTTCCAGACTCCTCTTAGACATGTTCTAGGGGTTGGATTCAGGGTTTTTCGTCATATTTCAGTCCTGAGCTTTAGGATCATGAAATGTTTACAATGATCACAAGATGCCTTTTTTTTTTTTTTCTGGACACATGTTTATTTGCAACAGTAGTGTGAGATACAGTAGAATATATGTGGGAACCAGATAATGTATTATTTTATAGTGATTTTTTTCAGTAGATTATTCCAAATATTACATATGGCAATTTTAAGTCCTATAACATTAGTTCTGATATCATAGTGACTAGGCACTTAAACAATAAGCAATCTTGTGAAAAAATCCATATACACAGTTTGCTTTACTTCTTTTGTCCTAAGCTTCAGACTGCAACAGGATGACTTAGATCATATAAGTGGGTAGCAAACACTTCAATCTATATTTACATATTATCTATTTAGAAAGTCCTTGAGAAACTCAGATACACACAGGCTAAACTGAGATACAAAAAATTGTGCATGGTGTTTTCACCTCTCACCTTGAAAAAAAAAAAGACTCACAATGTAAATTCTCACATATTTTAAAAAGATTAAAAATATTGGATGGTGTATAATATCCTGAATGTGTTACACAGCCAGCAGATAGGATGTTTCAGAGCACAGCGGCAGCTGCTCTGCCATCAAGCACAGTAGATGGTAGATGGCCATCTAGCTTTCTAAGCACATACTGTGGTAATTACTAATAATCAGAAATAAAGCACATTTTGAAAAGCTGATATGCAAATACATGTAACAAGCTAACCATGGCATGAGATGAATCTCACTCCTTCTTCCACTGAAAGGTGGAGCACTTCAACAGAAAGGTTATCATGAATGCTACAGGGTTTCTTTTAATTTTTTTTCCTGAGAATAGTTAGAGTTTGGGTGATGAATTCCTCAGAGTACACACAACCTAAAAGGTATTTGTGTGCTTCAATGGAACCACCCTTAGTTTCCATGCTTTCTTTTCTGAAACCCAGTGACTTAATAATTTGAAGGTGCTTGTTAAAGTGCAAATATAACATTGAAAACAATCGTGCCATCATGGAGGAGTGAGACTCATCCAATTTTTGGGGCCCCAAAATGATGACAGACCTGTCAGTCTTCCTGTGATACCCATCCACTATCATAAACAAAAAACATTTCCCACCAAAACCAAGAAATATTTTAAGAGGATATTAAGTATGTTATAAGGTGCCATATAGAGCTGAAGAGCTTTAGAACACAAATCTCACTCAAACAGTATCAAAGCATACATTTAAAAAAAATACTAAAGCAAAAGTATCTTGAATCCATAGAAAGGTCATACTAGCCTATTATTTAACTAAGTATGAGTATTGTACAGTGATGATACCATTTCAAGATAGCTTAGAGGAGCACATATCCCTGTGCTAACTAAGTCCTAATAGATGTTGAAGAGTGATGCTGCCTTATATGAATGGTGATGTCTTGTGGTGGGGCAGAACCACCTGTGATTATAGCCGCTCCTAAGGATTTACTTTAAGGTGGGGTCATCAAATTGAATGCATCTTCTTCCAAAATTAAGTATACTGCTGAAAACCTCAGATTTTAGAAAAAGCACAGTGAAGTGTGTGACAGAAGCCATCAGGCCCCAGAAAAGCTCAGGATCATTTCCCCTGTAGTCAATGACAAACTCCTCCATGAATTTCAATCTGTGGGATCAGGAGCAGACCTACCACACATTGTTTACCTGCTAATGTCTAGTGGCATGGCATCAACCTTTACTGTCTGGTGGCCTCTGTTTTAGCATCCCTTATTTTCCCTGATCTTTTCAGAAGACTCAGGATCTTATCCTCAACAAAGACTTCTGCTGGTTCTGGGGCTGGTTCTGAGTGTTCATTAATACAGAGTGTTTCAGGAAAAAGATCCTCCTAACAGACGTGGCTGGAGCTATGCTCACATTATGCTCACCACAGCAGCAGAATCAGGCTGGGTGAGGAAAACACACATCAAGCCATTTGTGTAAAGGACCCTTAAGCATAAAACAAATCACAGCTTCTTATTTAAATAACACAGTACCATGCAAAATTCACAAATTAAGGAGTGTCTTTACATAAAAAAAATGCAAATCTTTGCTTAAAAATCCACCAATTCTCTGTGTTTTCAAGTCATGCAGAAAGTTTAACCAAAATGTCCCTTTAACAAATACAGATTGGAACTATATTAAAAAAGTGCCCAACTAAATGCCTAGACAAATCCCCCAACAAGTTTCGTTATTTGTCATTCAATCTCTTCATCATGGAATTTATCCATTTGAGCAGAGGTCTAACACCACACCTGTGCTGCCCTTCCCTTGGGAGACTTAGTCCTTGCTGTGGGAAGGAGCTCTTATCTGCAATTTGACATTGTCCATTGCAGGTTCCCCAGCCACACTCAACTGCAAATGAATGAAGGAGTCATGAATCTCATGCTCAGTGCAGGGAACTCTCACCACACTAACAGGGTTTATGACAAGAAAAATGTGAAACTTGAAAAAGGACGTGCTGGGACTATACAAGGCTGCAAGCTGGGATCCTAGAATTGCCCTTGGATCATAGTGCACTGATTTGAGGGCTGTAGTGGTTTATTATCTCATTAGAAACATCTAATTCCCTGTAATAAAGATTGCATGTAGAGTATGTCAAAGAACAGATGAGGCTAATACAGCCCACAGTCAGGACTAATACTTTTTTTCCTCTCTTGTTGCTAAATAAGCAGGGGTAGCTTTTCAATTTAAAAATAAAATCTATATAATTACAGTAATAATACCATGCTCCTGACTGCTCTGCAGCTGCATATTGTAAGACTCAATGCCAATGATCAGAAACAAAAGCAGTAAGTAAGTAACAGCTTTACAGAAATGTTCTGCTGAGGTGATTATGCCTGGCAAAAACCTCTATAGGGGAAAGACTGTTTACCAAACATACTACATGTCCTTTTCCCCCTAAAACATCCTGCAAGCGCTTGAACCTTTTTCTAGCAACAGATAAAGAAACCTTTGCCAGAGGTGTAGTTTATGACTATAGGAACACTGGAACAAGCAGGGAACCTGTTCAAATAGTTAGGCATCAGTTACAACAAAAAGCCAGAAGCAGTCATATTTTTATCATCTGTTATATAAAAATATTCCCCAATCAGTGTCTCAATACAGTTAAAAGTTAAAACCCCTCTGCATTACTAATAAATTAAAAAAAACCACTATCTCCAACCATCTCATAAGAAAATAGGTAAGTAATTTAAATCTTTAGTTTACATAAATTAGCACAGAAATGTGTATTCAAACAAGTGCACTGAAAACAGATATGCCTTCTTTTCTTCTGATATCTCTTATATAAGTTATTAAGTAACAGGAAAGCCTTTATACTCTTTGCATGACCTTGAGAGTCTGCTAACACTAAATGGTCAATAGCCAAACCCCAGGAGAATGTTTCACCAGATAGACAATGACAAGAGGGAGCATGAAGTACAATCAACTGCTTTGCAGCCTTATTACTGTACACTTCAACATCCCATTTCAGCATATTTACTCTTGGGGATGAAGGTAAGGTATTTATACGGCAAATCACATGAGTGAAATTTGATGGGTTGATAGAATTTTTTTAAAGGCCTGTTAAAGTATATATTTTTTTTTTCAGAGGTAGTTTCCAAGGCAATAGTGATGTACATGAGTGGAAACAATACTCCTTTGCTTGACTGTGGATAAAACTATTAAATAGTGCTGGTGCTGTCTCTGAACCTTGCAGAGAACGCTTAATGGGTAAGATGCTATAATCAGAGCTGACAACAGCCAATTAAGTGTCAGAAGAACAATCTGATAAGCAGGTCTTCAAGTCTATAGGCATTTCCTGATATGTCTTAATTGTCAATCTGAATGTTACACATCTCTATCTCATTATTGACTGATTCACTAAAGGAAAATGCTTTCATCTCTTTTTGACTTTGGGGTTGCTCCAGAAAGAAGGAAAGGAAAATACTAGGAACAAGTCTAAATTTGGAATAACAGATGGGGAGTCCTAATTACAGCAAAGTCCTAATCTTCCAACTGAGCAGGCATATGGTTTGGTGACACCACTCTATGCAGCTGCCACACCAAACCTTTCAAGAAGTGGAAGGTGCTCATTCTATAGAAGGTCTGTTTCTTTAATGGGTGGAAGGATATCTGTGGACGTGCTAGCAGGCTGCTCTCTGCTTTCAGTGCTTCTTGCTAGTCATACAGAAGACAACACCTCGCTGGATGGATCTCTTCCCTTCTTGTCCTCACCCCTGTCGATATCAATCACATGAACGATGCCAGGCTTCAGGATCAGGTCATCGGTCTCCACGTGGCTCCTGCTGTCATCCACCTCAATGTACTTGCCCTTGGAAGGCTGGGTAGCCTTACCAAAGACATCTTTGAAGCGGCGCTTGAGTTCAACATCTGGGCAATAGACGTACTCATAGAGGGCACCGGCAAGGACTGCTCCGATTATTGGCCCCACCCAGTACACCTGCAAAAAAGGAGGTGGGAAAAACCCCAGGCATTAAGCTTTTAAATTAACAGTGGTAAGAAGACTGAAAAGCAGGCCCACTTCTTCAAAGTGAAATAATTTTGTCAAATTTTATTGATCTCTTTACAGAGATCTTCTAAACTTTTCTTTGCCAGCTGTAGACCATGAATATGGACTCTTTGCAGGAAGACACACAAAGGAAACATTGATGTAGAAAAGTGATTTTTCTTTCTGCATTTTGAACCAAGATGACAATAAAAACACCTCTTCCTCGTGTAAACACAATTCTGCTTCGGTATTTCAAACTTATGTTTCCAAAATATTTCAAATTTGGCATTTAACCCTACAGAATACAACAGGCAGTCAACCACAACAGTCAGTCTGATAATCTAATTTGAATAAGCGAATACAATGGACACAACACAACTTTGTAGGTACCTATCTATTTCATCATGACAGGCAGCAGTGCAGTAAAATTAGTAGGTGCCAAAGCCCACAGGCTCCTGTTGATATGCCCATGTCACTGCTCTGGAGGAGGAGAAAAGGCTGACTTTCCAAGTGGCCAGGACAGTAACTAAGCTTCCCCTGCAAGTTTCTCCATGGTACATTTGTTTATTGTTTATAGCTTTAGTTATAAATTACAGGCTTCCTCAGAGTATGGATAATTAATCTTATGAAAAACTACTGCAGTTTTTCATATGAACAAGCCATTCACTGATAACTGGGTAAATCTGCCTCAATAAGATAACTCTTGGGAACAAAGTTACACATGGTATCGTGTTTGCAGAATTGAAGCCTTAGGGCCTGAAGACAATGCTATTTCTATTATTAGCTGCAGTGGGAGCAATGTGGGCTTCATACTTTAAAAATCAAGAAAATCCTTATATGCACTGTAATATGCAGCTCTTTCAGTCAGCACTGAAAGTGTCCCTGGAAGTGATTTCCCTCTTTATAATTAGGTGAGGCTGAGCTGTGATCCATCTCTCCCTTATAAAATATGAAACGTTTTTTTTGTAAGTCAGATTGTTAGATGCTGTAGAAATTTACTGCATCATTCACAGCCTGCTTATAACACAGTTTCCTGTGCAACTGCTCCTGGCTAAGCTGACACTTTCAAACTGAAGCAGGTAACATCTGGCCTGGTCTGCAAATACCAGACTGGAACATCTTCATCTCTCACTGCAGGCATTTGTCGAGGCACGTTCTCCCCCAGGAACCAGATCACAGAGGGTCCCTGTTCTCATTTTATACATCTGCCCCAGTTTGCTGCAGAACCAGGTGAAACGTGAATTCGACACAATTACTTCCATAACTCCTCACCAGCATGACCAGCAGGGTTTGCAATCTGCCTTGGAGAAATTTTCTTTCCAGCAGTTCAATTCCTTCAGTCTCCTTGGGTTGCTTTTTTTGTTTGTTTGTTTGTTTTGAACTTTTCATATTATTTCCTTTCTAGCCCAGCTATTACCTTCACAAAATGGTCCCTAAGTAGTAAGATGCTATTCCAACATGCTGCATGCTGCACTGCAGTCCTAGACGAGGAGCATGATGATGCCTAAGCATGGTGCCTGCCTTCCTTGGGGATGGTCTCTATGGGATGTACTGGGAGAGATAACTGAAAGTAAATGATGTATGAAAAATCCTGATCACTGTTTGTTGCTGTGATGAAAGAAGTATGAAAGGAGAGTTACCCATTGGTTTTCCCATCTGCCCATAATGACAGCAGGTCCGAATGATCGAGCTGGGTTCATACTGGCACCGGTGTAATTGATCTAAAGCAGAGAGAAAATGTTGCCTGTTATTAAAGCCTGGGAGGTAGTGATTCAGTTTCTGTGGGACACCCTGGTTTCGTACAGCTCCTCCTCTTTACAGCAGATAGCATCACTCTCCTGAGTTTTAACACAAAGTTAAAAAATGTCATCACATGAATAGCCAGAAAAGTGCTGGTGCAACATCCTACCCAAGGGGACACTCCTGAGATTCCAAAAGGCTTCTGACATAAAGAATACAGCAGCTATAGAGCTGTAATTGCTCTAAAGGTCACAGAAGTTTCCATTTACTTCTGAAGTAGTCATAAAGGGTAAGGGGATCTATTTTTTAAAGAGAAACCATTAACTTACAGCAAATAAATGTCCAATTGCAACAGAAAATCCAATTGCTAAAGCTACTGAACCAGTGACATCACTTCGTTTTGAATCACAGCTAGCAAAAATAGTAAAAACCAGCTGGAATGTAATTATCAATTCCACCAGGAGTCCATGCCCAGCAGAAAGATCTCCGTGTACCTGGAAGAAGGCAAAGAAACACCAGAAATGAAGAAAAGGTGATTTTGCAAATCAGAAATCCATTATGTGCATAAATGGTATTTCAATGAGTGGTATTTCTAAATAGCAGAAAGTGAAAGAAAACTATGAACTTTTAGAGGTACAGAAGATTTCCCCCTCCTCACTCTTCTCCCTCTATTTTTTCTTTTTTTAACTTTAATTTTTTTTTAATATTTTATTTTGAGAGCCATGGAAAATCACTGCTGGACTGAGAACAGAAGGCTTAACAGTAACATCCAACTGGAACTTCAAAGTTAGACTGCAGAAGTATAGTTTATTTTTTCACAGGGATTTGCAAATGCTGCACTTCCCTTTCACCATTTTTTTCCTTGGGAGCACTGTAATTTACTATTCAATTATAAATTCATTAATTAGCCCTGACTTAATTAATTTAAATTTCAATTAAAAATTAAGCAGTGTGCAGCTCAAGTGCATTTTTAATAAGTCCGGCAACAGGACTAACTGATGGCATTCCTTATTAGTTTAGAACAAAGCTGAAATCTAAGCCACAATCTATTTCAAAAGTATGTCATTTTAAATTGATGTTTTTTCAATCCCCATCATAATAGCATGGAATTCATTTCCCCCCTCCCTGGACCATATAAAAATGGCATTTCACGCATATATTATTTAAATTTTGTATGTAAATTAACATTACCTGCTGTCATCAGATTTGGGGAAGTTCTAGGAAAGAGAGCTTCTATACAAAGAACAGCTATTACGCTGCATAAACCCATCCTAAGGAGAGCTCTAAGCCCTGTCTGGATGCTCTAAATAAACCAGCAAGCTGTTAAAATTTGTACCTGAGCTCTCCTCATTCTGCATGACATTTTCTCAGGGTCTGAGCTAGCCTAGTGGAAGAGGCAGAGGAGAAGTGATTACCGCAGTGACTCCCAGGCCGCCCACCACGCTGGGCGGTGTGACAAGGTAAAGGATGCCTGCGCCCACGATGGCCCCCAGGCACTGGGCGACAATGTAGAAGACGGACTTGGCCAGGCTGATCTTCCTCGTGCACACCATTGCCACGGTCACAGCAGGGTTGATGTGGCCTCCACTGATGTGCCCGAAGCACTGCACCATGGTGGCAATGCTGAGCCCAAAGCAGAGGGAGATAAGGACCATGTCTACAGGCAGGGGCTTCTCTGCTCCACCCCAGTTGATCGTGGAGCCGAGGCTGAGCAGGACAAAAATGAGCATGGCCAAAAATTCTGCCGAAACGGCTTTCCAGAAGGGCTGAGTCCAGACTCCTTTAAACGCCACCATAATTTTCTCACACTTACACAGACGTCCACACTTACTGAAAAGGAAAGCAAATCTTCATCAGAAGTCACCAAATAAACCTTAGGCTCCCTATCAGGGGGTGCTCTTCAGCAGACTTAGGAGAGAAGGTGGCAACACTGAGTATCCTTGGGCTGGGACACCCACAGACTACACTTAGAGCAGACTGCCCCTAAAACATGCTCAGTGTTGGAGGGTCTGCAGGACACAGGGTAATTAATCACTCCGTGTGATAACTCTGTATAGTTTCAGCTCCCAAGAAGCAGCCTCTGTGTATTCTGAAATGATCATGAAATTAAGTGTATTCTGCTATGCTTGGTGGCCTCTGATTTAGAGAC
>VRYO01001463.1:44883570-44908062 GCA_009812075.1 Sialia sialis | reverse complement strand
GCTTATAATTGTGAAATTACTGTACATATGTATAGCTCTGTCACTTCCAGTGGCCTGTTGATCATCACATTCATTAAATCAGTGAGTATCTTCTTCTTCTATGCAAATCTGTAATTTTCACAAAGCAGGTAAGATAATTCAATAAAAATCAGTATCTTAGTCGAAGCCTAGTGGTTTTTGATGACAGTGTAGTGTTGAGGAGCTGCCCTGGGAGCTAGAAAAGAAAGTTTATTTGCTTGAACACTCACTTAGACCAGTATTTCAATTAATATTTATGCAAAGAGCAGTTTCTTCACTGTGGATATTGGGTGAAAATTGAATTCAGGCAGGAGAATAGATGCAATCCTACATTCTGACCTATAAATGGGCTAATGGCACTGACTGAGCTGGGAAATACAGCAGTATTTTCTGTATGCACAGTGTGTAAAACTCTGCATGGCAAAGAAGGAAGTGTCTTGGATTTTCTTCCTGTCTGGAGATGCTGTTTATTAGTCTACACTGCCTTCCTGATGAGTTACAATTTTGCTAGATGTTCAGATACCTATGAAAGTGGGTCACCAAAGCAAAGTTATTTGTGGTATTAATAAATTAGGAGAATAAGCCAAAAGGGAAGCATTTTAATTAGTTTCTAAGGAATGCTAAATAGATTCTTCTCTAAATACAAAAGTAAGAAACATCCAACCCATCCAAAAAGTAGAAAACAAAAGAAAGAATATTCAGCTGCTACATTTGGGAACAGAATTTCAAGTGGAAGATAGATGAATTTATGCTCAGTTATCTGAGGTAACTGAGCTGCAGTGCATATTTAATACCAGTTACATCAGAAAGAAGCATAAAAGGCATGTCTGCCCTTTTCAAGTCATTACAAGAGGAATGGCCCATGAATTTCTTAACAGTTCCAGAGAGTTAGGGAAAAGCAATTTAATGCTGTGACTGGAGCAAATAAGCTGCTTCCCTGACTCGTTTCCTATGCCAATTTACTCTGTATTTTGGATAGGTCTTTTGAGCTCTATCTCAGTTCTCTAGACTCTCAGATGAGAACAGTTACATTCTCTCCTAAAAATGGCTCTTGCTTATGAAGGGATATGAGACACTTGAATGAGACTTGTTCTTCTAGAGAAGTGAAGCCAGAACTTCAAAAGAGAATAAAGTAATAGCCCAAATCTTCTGATTATAGGTTGAACTCAAGATAAATGGAAAGATGTTTTTGTAAGATCTCATATTAACAGTCAGTTAATGACCAACCAACTAGACTTCACATTTTGTACAAAGTGAACCCAAAATCATTGCCTCCGTCAAAGCTGAAGCTCACAAGTATTTGGCTGTTCTTACCTTTGAACCCTATGCCCAGATTCACACTGAAACTTAAAGGCTTACCTCTGATTCCCTTACTGCTTCCTCACTAATAATTTATCTTAGTGACCTGAGTAAGATATAGGTGCTATATATGAGAAAAGCTTATTTTCCCCATTCCCTGAGCATGTTCCAGGTGAACATAGGGATAACAAATAAGGTGTAGCCCATGGAAGAGAAACCTGGGACCTAGGTGCACAGGCAAGGAAAGCAGCACTCATCTAGCTACTCTTTTATCCCTCAGCTCAGCTGGGATGTAACCTGGATTTCCCTGGTGGAAGCCCTGGTGCTGTATTCAAGAATTTTGAAAAAATTTCAGCCACCAAGGGCTCTGTGGGGAGAATGTAGGTTTATGGAGCATGGTGACTCCTGATGTCTTTGTTGAAATGTGCCTGACCATCTCGTTCTGTACTCAGAGAACAGTGAAATCAGAAAATTAATTACACACCTTCATCCCAGAAAGTGGACAGAAAAAGGTGTTTGTATTTGGCATTAATATCATGCAGTTGGCTTTTCACTGGTTGTGGAACATCTTGGAAAATCACCTTGAGAGTGAGTGTGTGTTTGCATGTGCATGATCACACCTTCTATTGGACTGCTGGTGGGCCTGCCTAGAAGGAGGCTACCACTTACGAAAGACAGATCTCATATTGTTTCTCCAGCTGAGAGCACGTGCAGTCAATTCAGTCAATATTATTTGCAGCCCTGAAAATGCAAAAATGCTGCATGCAAGCCAAATGCTTTGAATAAAAAAGCTGGTTCATCAACCTAAGTTTTTGTTTTTCTAGAACATCATACTACATAGAATTCTGTCAGACATATTGACAGTTAATAAGCTAAACATCTATTTTTAATCCATACCTGTTTTTTTAAAACAGTCTGTTTTTCTATGATTTCAACACTAAGCAAAATGCTCATCTGTCAGGGCCAAATTTTTCTTTTAAACTGCACACCTTTCCTCCCTATAGAAATCCCCCCCCATAAATGTTAATGAAAGCTTAATACTGTGTCTGAGCCCTGATCGCAGGTTTTCACTTACACCAAAGCCAATCAGCAACTTTGAAATCAAAACTATCTTGAGCATCCACTATTCGTTCAGCATGAGTTAAATTTAAAGGCTGGAGATGAGACAGTGATGGCTGTGACAGGCTGAAACTGAAATGGGACCTCTCAGCAGCTAAGATTTGCCATCATAGTTGCAAAACTGTTTGTTTTTAGTAGTTGTTGCTCACGTTTTCCTTAGATAAACTCGAAATACAACAGAAAACCACTTTCATGTGATGGTCACACATTAATTTGACACGTGGCCACACTGGAAATTCTCTGGTCTGGGCTACAAGATTACACAGCAAATTGTGTCTGATAGGACACAAGGTGGGTTTTGCACATCACGTTGCCAGCAGGGCTTCAGGCACGGTTATGGCTTCAAAGCCATAACAATTTAAATCAGAACAAAGGCTTCGGCACAAAAGTCAAACAGTATTTTAAAAGTTCTTCATTTTCTAACCAGCTTCATTTCAAGGAGCAGAGCACACATCCTGGAGGCAGGCTTGTGGCCAGCCGCTGCACAGGACACGCTGTCACACACAAGTTCTGTGGTGCTGTGGCTATTTACAGCGGCATCTCCGCAGCAAACTCCCACGCTGCCGGACCCGGGCTCGCACGGCCGGCCGGAGCTCGAATGGCCATCGGGCACCTGCCGGCTAACTTTGCAAATCCAATCCACTGACGCAGGGCTTGCTTGCAACAATTTTACCTCATTTTCCAAAAAGATATTAAATGAGCTACAGGAGGTGGGGAGTTTCGGGAACCCAGCGCCGCAACTTTTTCGCTGCGCGGTGCCTGGGCTTTCTCCACACACGACTCTCCATTGCAGCACCGCAAGTGGACAAGAGAGTTTTAAACATGCGGAGAGAGAGTCTCCCTCTCTCTGCACCCTTCGCACCTCTGCTGTTAAAACTCCAGAGCGACCGACGGGCTCCGACAAAGCCTTCGGGAATGGGGAGCTGCTGCCTGGCTGCCATCCCTCGGTGCAAAGCGAAAGGCCCCAGCGCGGAGCCCACACCTGGCTGCGCACTCCTGCGGGGCCGCACATCCCCGCCCGCGGCCGCGCGCCCCTCGCCGAAGCTTTCCACAAACTCATCTTTGCTTTGGGGGGCTGTCCCCGCCCGCCTGTCTGTCTGTCTCCGGTCTGTCTCCTGCCTGTCTCCTGCCTTCCCTCCCTCCCTCCCCCGCTCCGCTCCCTGCGCACTCACCCGCGGCGCGGAGCGGCCGCTCCGTCGCTCATGCCTCCCCTGCGGGCGCGGTGAGCGGCGGGGCCGGGCCGGGGCCAGGGCCGGGGCCGGGGCCGGGACCGGGGCGGGGGCCGGGGCGGGGGCTCGGGTCGGGTCCCGGGCGTGCAGCTCTCCCCTCCCTCCCTGCCCCGTACCTGGTGCGCCGGGCGGGCGGGCGGCCCTCGAGGAACGGGCGGCGGAGCGCCGGCTGCGGGCCCGCTGCGGTCATGTGCCTCTGCGGGGCGAGGCAGGGGCGTCCCGGCTGCGGGAAGGAGCAGCGGGCAGCGCCGGAGACACAGCGCTGTGCTCCCGCCGAGCGCGGCCGCCCGGCTATGGGCAGGACTCAAAGGCTGCTCAGTTTCTTCTCTGCCACTCACTGTGTTGAAGGGGAAAAAAGCCCTAGTAGCTCTGCAGCCGGAGAGTTATAGCCATCTAAAATGCTGTTAGTACATTAATGGAACGCTACTGGTTACGAAATCATAGAATCATAGAATATCCTGAGTTGGAAGGGACCCACTAAGATCGAGTCCAACTCTTGGCTCTGCAAAAGACAGCTCTAAGAATCACCCGAGAGCATTGACCAAACACCTTTTGAGCTCTGGTGCTGTGACCACTTCCCCAGTGAGCCTGTTCCACTGCCAAGCCCCCCTCTTGGTGAAGAACTTTTTCGTAGTGTGCAATCTAAACATCCCCTGACACACCTTCGCGCTGCTCCCTCGGGTCCCATCATTGGTCACCGTAGGGAAGTGATCAGTACCTGCTGCTCCACTGCCTCTCATGAAGGAGCTCTAGGCTGTGATGAGGTTTCCCCTCAGTCTCCTTTTCTTCTGGGTGAACAAGCCAAGTGACCCCAGCCACCCTGCATATGGCTTCCCCTCTAGGTCCTTCACACTCCTTGTAGCCTTCCTTTGGATGCTTTCTAATAGCTTTATATAATTCTTGTATTGTGTTTTGTTTGTTGGAGTTGCTAAATTGAATGAAATTTTGACTAGTATGAAATGCCAAATGGAGTCCACTGTAAAGTAGTGTTTAAATTTGACTGTGATGCTGTCTGTTGAGGAAATTCACATGGTCATTACTCAGTGCCTCTATAGCATGAAAACAATTCAATGAAAAACAGCCTTTCATGTAATAAGAAAACCCACAAAGTTGCCTAAGGCCCCAGGCATAACTATTTCATTAGAGAATGCACAGAAACTGTCACTTGAAGAAGACATGGTTGAGACTGGAACAAAATATATAGAAAATCTGGCATAGACCTTTGCATGCTGTAGAAGAATATATGCATAAATTATACAGAAAACATTCAAAGGAACATGTTCAACTGTTGAATGAGGTAAAGCCATGCATCCATGCAGCAACAGTGAAAAATCAAAATTTGACATGATCAGCCAGCCTGTACAAGACACATTGTACCAGATAATCCTTCTAACCACAAGTAAACAGTGCTAGATCTGAAGAACTACTCCAGGAAGCCACAGACAGAAAGCCCTCCCTGAGCTTCTGAGCTAGGAGATTATAAATAATAATTTACAACAGTGAAAAGTGAGTATAATGTATAACACTATAACACTATCAATTAAAGCTGCTCCAGAAAAATTTGCAGACACAGCAATAAATAGTCATGTCCTTATATTAAATGCTTACAAATCACAGTTTATGACAAATACAGGCTATAATAATGTACAAATGTAGGTGTTTCTCTCAATTTGCCTGCGGCTTCTCTAAAGCCATGCCATAGAGGATGCCAAGAGACACTCACAGTTTGATGGCAAAAGAGAAACTGCAGGCTTGATGCTTGCTCTTTTTGTTTTCAAGCTTCTCTTTATTTGTGTATGCCTTGAGCTTAGTCAAGGGATGGGTGGAGGGTGGTTGTGTACAGTCATCATTGCACATATCTTCTCTTTCATTTGCTTTGTTTGGGTTTTCAGTCTAAGCCCTTCACAGCCTGCTACAGTGACTTCAGAAAAAAACTCACTTGTTCTTTGGCACCTTGTGGACTCTGCTCCTTTGGCATGTTTGTTTGTTCACAAACGAATTTCACTTAGCAAAACCAGTAATTGCTTTTCCTTTTCTGGCAGATAGCACATATCTGCTCTTTTTGATCTGCAGAGCAGATCTCACTGCCACACAGAGAAGCCAGAACATTGATAGCTTCTGTCACTGCTACCATTCTTATTGTGAAAGCTCTTCTGGAGGATTAGACAAAGGTTGTGGCCACATAAAACAGAGAAAGGCAATGCTTCGGGCACAAACCTGGGGCGAAGTGCACTGTGCCAGCTCTGATCAAACAGACTGTGCTCTGTTGAAAGCACAGAAGGCAAGGAAGAAATCCCATGGGATGGCACTGAAAATCAGAGGAAAGCTGCCCCAGTTTGTCCAGGGATAAATTTATCAGTGTTGGGATTTGGGACCACATACATTCTTTTTTTTTGTTTGTTCACAGTTTTCTTTTTTTTCCTTGTATATCATCATCTTTATAAAACCTGGGTTAACTCGTTTTGTATTTCTATCCAACAGTGAAATACTCCTGCTACTGTGCTCAACATAGTTATGGAAATAACTTACAAAAGAGTACTATGAAAAATTTAAAGATGGTGTTAAAACTTAATCTGTGTCAGGGTGGGGGAAAATGTGCAGGGGAATCTTGCTGTGCTTCTGCTTTTCCTTCACTGAACATTAAGTCTGAGTTTCTACAATAATTTCTAGGACATCATGAATTAAAGATCTCTGTAGGAGCTTAAGCCATGGTGAGAAGATGCTGCAGCACATAACAATCCCTATTCTGATCAAGAACTTCCCAGGCAGTTGAAGCAGGCTGTATCTGGAATTTCAGTTTGGTCTGTTATGGAGGAGAGGGCACACTGCCAAAGTCAGAGAGGAATGTGCAAACACCTAATTCCAGCTAAAACAATATGAGGGAGAGGGGCAGAAAAAATCTCAGCACAAGATTCTGTCGTCTCACTGAATAGCAGTGTGGGAAGAGTCCCTTCTCTGCTATGGCAAATCTTGTAGATACCCATCCTGGGCAACTCTGACAGACTGTGAGGTTTGTCAGCAAAGACTGAAACAGATTAAAAGAAAGGCCAAAATCTAAAAAAACCCCACAATTTAGAAGCAGTGTGTGTTTTCTCAGTGTCTTAGTGCTTTTCCACTTGTACCCAGTGGATCTGGACTCTATCTTTTCAGTTGCTGCTGTTAAGCTCTTCAGCTTGTTCAACTCCTCTCAGCATCACTTCAGGTTTTTAGTTTCCAAAAGCAAGGAGGTTTACATGCCTGTGCTCTCTCTCTCTTCTCCTCCTCTCTTTGTTCTGGGTGTTCCTGCCCTTTTCAGCAGATCTTGAACCCACCAGCCAGTTTCAACTACAGCTGATGGAAGATCAGAAATCCCAAAGCTGTTTAGGCTCCTGCCAGTCCCACATGCATGAGTGGCTGCAGGTAACCACAGCAAAAGGGACACTTGTTGTCACTGGCAGGGCAGACTCCAAGAGGATTTGCAGAAGTGCCCTAGTGATGGAGGACTTAGTTGCTGTTTTCAAAGTGGTGCAGACTCCTAGGAGACCAAATTCCTTTGACCTTCCTTGGCTCCTGTCGACAAGAGCGTTTAAGAGCGGGCTCTGAGCCTTTTCAGAAACCATTTGCATAAACTCCAGGCTTTTTTTTTTTTTCATTCCTGAGTGATGAAAAGTTTCATTCTGTTGCCACTAATAAATCCCCCTCCCCTCATCAATTTATGTTTTATAAGTTTGAGTTAAGCTTTGTATACTAAAAGGATCGTACATAAAACACCGCTTACTGAAATGTGATCTTTGCACATTTCTGAAGTTTTAATTTTCCTGCAGTGTAATCTTGCTACTTAGGTCATTCATTTTGTCACGCCTTGGTATCAGTCTGGTCCAGGTTTGGCTGCAGGGCTATGTTCTTCTGACATTTAGAGCAAGAATTCCCTGGGAAATCAGTCAAGAGATTTGACATTGCTGCTGGCCAAGCTCCAGTAGGTTTAGTTTTACTCTCCTTCTCTATTTATTGTGGAATCTGTCTGTCCACAAGCTGCACATTGAGTTCTGTGCTAGAGAAGGAGAACTAAAAGGGACAAAATGGCCATTCATTTGGGGAATTCATTCAGGCTTTTCAGAAAGGATTTACAAGAAGCTGTGCACTTAAATGACTGCTGAGCTTCCTTAGCCCTGCTCTATTACCTCCCTCACAAGACAATTTGGATTGAGTGCTTTTTCTTTGCCCCCTTCCCCACCTCAGTAGGCTTCAATTACTGTTGGAAAAGCAAAATTAAGAACTAGGTAGTACAAGAACTACCTGGAGGTTTTTTATCTTTAGAAATAGTTTAATTTCAACATGGCATGGACAGACCCTTTGCTTGGAGGAAAAAAACCAAACCAAACAAAACAAAACAAAAATCTTTTTTTCTACTGCCACAAACTGCTGCAATGTCAGTTGTGAAAAGCTGCATCAGTGGCACAGCTTGGCAGGATTTGATGAACTGGACAGAAGGGGAGGGAAGCTGCCCTGGGTGCTCATGGGGGTGAAGGAAAATTAGGAGAACAGTCCCAGGTCAACTGAAAAAAGAGAAGTAAGGTCTCTTGTGGAGGGGGGCAGTGACATGCAGCAGCACAGAGCAAGATGCAGTCAGCTCTGAATGTGCCAGGAGGAAAAGTCAGCCCATCATACTGGTCATCTGTGTGCTAGGGCTGTGTGGCCTTAGCCAGTGGGACCAAGGAGATTTATCTGACTTTGCTAGGATGAGACAGTGAAATTCAGTTAAGCACTCACAGATTTTATCAGCCACAGAAAATGTAGTACTTGGTAAATTCCACTGTTACACACTCTGTGACATCCAGCCATGCTTTCCTGAACCAGCCTGTGTTGCTCTCATAGTCCTTCTGCTGTTTCTACACTCCTCAGATTGAAAAGCTCAGCTTCTTCCCTCACCACCACTTCAAGTTCCTACAGAAAATGAAGCTCAGTCAAAGAACTGTAGAGTTAAAGACTAGATAATAACATAACATTTTCTGTTTAACTTTGTATATTGTAGACCATTACACTTTACCTCAAGACACGTTTCATGAGTTCAGTAACTTATGTTTGGTTAAATATATTTTGAAACAGCATCCTTGTTTAAATTTGAAAACTCATGGGAAAGAAAATCCACCCATTCCCTTGGTAGCTTTTTCCCAAGACTAATAATTTTCATCACCAAAAAATGGTCTTTGTCTCTAAACTGAGTTTGTATGAATTCATCTGCCATATGCTGCTTCTTATTATGCTGTTATCTGCCAGATTAAAAAGCCTCTTCTGCTGTCTCCCCATGAGGATACTTATATAATGTGAGCAATTCATCTCTTCATCATCCTTTTGATAAGCTTAGTAGAGTGAGCTCTCGGTCTCTCCCTCTAAAGAAAATTCAGTAACTTTATTTTTTATCAAGTCTTGTTTGTGCCTTCTCCACTTTTTCAACATGCTTTTTAAAATGCATATTTAATATTGGCCTCCCAGCAGGCATATTCTGAAGTAAAGGCATTTCTTTTAGCACACCTGGGAATTGAATTAGTCATTCTTGCCTCAGTATTGCATTGAGGAAGCCTTCTTTCTTGCTGTTCCCCAATAACTCCTGAGACGTGGGGATATAGCCCTCATTCTGTAGATAAGTCTTGTTTCACTCTGAGGCAATGCAATTTTGCAGTCATTCAGTCTACAGGCATCAAACTGGAGCACAATCCAGTCTGCTCTGTTTGGCCATCCTTTTCTCAATCTACTGATTTAAGTCGTGTTCGAACTATACTGGCAGTGATTCTATATTTACTTGCAGGTATACCTGCTGAGGAAAGTGCTAAAGCACATGAAGCCTCACAGTGATCCCCTCAGATCCCCAACAGCTGCCATGATTAGTACATTAAGTACTTTCAGAGATCTCTCAGCCACATCTGAACCCATTTACTGTTCTGTGGCTAATGAACAGTGGTAATGCTCTAAGCAAATATAGCAACAAAGGCTCTAGAAGCACTGAAACACACTGCTCTCTTTAGCTACCTCTGTCAACCATTGGGGGATTTTAAAAGTTATATCTGTTCTGTGTTGTTGTTAATTTTCTTTCTTTTTTTCCTTCAGCAAGGCTGAGCTTCAGTGGTGTGTATTTGACATGTGGCCAAATGCAAAGAATTTGTTCTTTGTCCAAGTTATTTTTTCTTTTCTTTTTTTTTTTTTTTTTGGCGGGGGGGTTGATTTGTTGGGTTTTTTTTTGGTATTCAATTTAATGAAAATATGTGTAATGCATACATAGCTTCATATTCATAGGATTTATCTATCTATCTATCTATCTATCTAGTGGAAACATATGCCATGAATGGGCTTGTGCAGCACATTCCAAGAAAGACATTTTTGATTCAGATCATTCAGGTTATCTTTGTAGATTACTACATTAACTGTTGTCTTAATACTATGTATTTTACAGGGGTTATCTTCCCTCTCAACACTAATACTTTTGAAAAGCTAAAACCTCCGGGGACAGATGGGAAGATGTTGATCCTTTTCCCATGCAGTGGTGCATCTTTCATTGAACTACCCAAAAAAGGAAGGTCAGACTATGAATATTTACAAGTCTTTTTGTCCATAAGTGTCTAAAGAAAACCTGATAACATGTTTTTCTCAAAATCCTTTATAGAACAGTAGCTTTATTTCTGACAGATATTTGTGTTTACAGCTTGGAAAAACTCCAACACATCAAGCTAGTGATACAGGTGCTGCATTTTTACTGGACTAGGAGAAGGGTTTCAAACATGGAAATGGCAATTGGAGCTATTCAATCCTTAACTAAAAATAACATAAAAATGCATTTATTGCAGAAGACGTTAAAAAAAAGTATTTTTAAAAAACTTATTTTCAGACTTAATATAGAAAAACTAGTCTGCAACCATTCTTCATGGCTTACCTCTTTAAACTCATCAGTCGTCTCTTTTTTGCATTAATGTTTTAGACAGCCTTGCTATAAGTAGCTGTTTAAAGTGGATTTCATGAGTTATGTGGAGAAAACTACTTTTGTGCAGGCAGGTATTGTACTGAATTAGTGTCTATGAAAGAGACAAGGCTGGTGGGGACTCCAAAGCAGGGGATTTGAAGGAGAAGATCTTCAAGGCCTTCTTCCAACCCAAACCATTCTGTGATTCTGGGACACCTCTCCAGGTCGAAATAGTCTGATCTCTGTTAAAAACAGATGTAACTTTATAGGAATACAAGCAGAGAAAGGGAGATTTCTGAGAGATTTATGGTTCGATCTGCCCCCTTTTGTTTAAGCTTAAAGTGTCCAACACCTATCTGATTTTCAGTGTCATCCTGCACACTTGACTGACATGAGCACATTTGCCTCACCCGCAGCATGGCAGAACCAACACAGCAGTGAAAGGGATTCTTTTCAGCTACACGCCTCAGCGGCGCCCTTATCCCTGCTGCTCCCACTGTGGCTTGGCTGCTTCTTGGGGTGTGCGAGGGCATAGAAAACCACCCAGCCTGAGCCTCAGTGTTGCAGGGTGCAATTTGCAAATTCAAAAATTAGGTTGGACTTCCAAACCAAACCTATTTAGTACAAAAGGCACAGGAGGACACTTCCACACAGCGTCACAATGCAATTTTTGCTGTGCAATGTCAGAGATTTGTAACCCATTCTTAAAAAGTCATCCTGATCTTATGTGCACTGCCTCAAAAACATGTTCTCTGTATACCTGAGAAATTGTAGATACTTCCAAGTATCCAAAATCATGAAGAGGTATAAAATGCCTATAAGGTCCCTGTAGACTGCAGCCAAAAAAGCTGTATTTTCCCTTCCCTTCCCTTCCCTTCCCTTCCCTTCCCTTCCCTTCCCTTCCCTTCCCTTCCCTTCCCTTCCCTTCCCTTCCCTTCCCTTCCCTTCCCTTCCCTTCCCTTCCCTTCCCTTCCCTTCCCTTCCCTTCCCTTCCCTTCCCTTCCCTTCCCTTCCCTTCCCTTCCCTTCCCTTCCCTTCCCTTCCCTTCCCTTCCCTATTTAGTTACTTAGTTTTTTATTACTTTTATTTTTTACTCAAGTGATGGTGCTGAATCAGAACAAAAATCAAGTCTTGGAAGGGAAAATGATCACCTGAGTCACAGGAAAGTGTAATCTATTGAGATAAATGGAGATTTTAAGCTACACAGAGAAAACAATGTGAATGTAAAACAGGGATCGTAGTGCAGCCCAAGCAATTGGAAAAATGTGTGAGAGATTTCTATCGTGATCCTAAGCAAGGTATTTTTAGACAGTAGTCTGCCCAGATTAAGTAATGAATAAATAAAAGACAAATCTTTCCCCACTGTTTCTTTGTGTGTAGAAGATACTGAAAGTCCTAGACTATTTCAGAAGTTTGGGCACACCATTGATTCACTTAGTTTTGTGATGAGGCCAAAAAGGGAAAAGGGGAAAAAAAAAAAAGCCTGTGAAACCCTGTAAGTGTCCAGTCTCAGTGGTTTTGTTACTGTGCCAAAATAAGGGGTCAAGGCATAATAGCACTAGAAAAGCTCACTTGCTGTAGTTTTTACATAACAAGTTCCCAGCTTCTCTCATTCAGCCTGTGCCTGTTTCTGCAACCACGACAACACAGAGAGCAGACTTTAGCTAAAAATGTGTCAATGGGTAGAGCTTGTTTTCCTTTAGTTAATTAAAGAAATGCCTTGGTGTTTGGGAGCCAAAGGTGGCACAGAAAGTAAAATTGAAAATTCTAGAAAGAATCTCTGAAAATGTACCAAAAGATTCCTTCTTTTTCTCCAGGTCTTGCTTGGAAAAGTTTGGCAAAGTAGCTTCTGCTGCTTCCAATTATAAGTAATTTTAGGGGTATATTTTTATAATAAAAGTCTGTGAAGCACAGCTTCCTATGAACTGGGTTCTTCAGCAGCACTTAGGGGCATCCCTTAGGGCCATCCTGCTTTTCAAAGGTGCAACTCCCAAAGATGTGCCAGGCAGCAGCAGTGGCTCAGCCCACCTAAAACGTTTTGCTTGCTAACTCGCAGGTTGAGTAGCCTAACATACATCAGCTTAAGCTGAAAATTCCAGTCCTAGCATCACTTTGAAATAAAGCAAGGCAGAAAACAAATTGTGGGCCCAGATTCTGCTTGGTAGTAGTGCTTCCATTAGGCATGTTTGTGTACTCAGGGGCAGGGCATTGTCTTGGACCCACTGTAGCCACTAGGCTGGAGACAGACAGAAAGATACAGGGAGAAAAAGGAGCCTTGTTGGCAGCAAGTCTGAGACAGAGAAAAATTTTATCTAACTTTGCTTCAGTGTTTGTGTTTTCTCTGCCATTCAGGAGGACCTGCAGGGATCACGAGGATTTTGAGAAACATCATCCTCCCTCGGAGCTGAGCTTTTGCTCTGCGGCAGCCTGAGAGTACTTTGATCAGAGATACAATAGCAAACCAGCAATTTATTGTTCATTGTCACCTCCAGCCACAATTAACATTTCCCCTTCTCATTAGAGGTTTTTCCTATGTCCCTTTTCTGTTTCTTTTTTTTCCTCCCTCTTTTAAGAGAATAGCAGAAGTCGTAGCAAAGGTGAAGCTTGTGTGTGACTTGGAGTGCGCTGTGGGGGTAACACCATAACTTCCATGGAAGCAGACAGATACTGTAAGCCTCTGCTTACTTCCATCCTCACCAAGTGTCCCACCAGGAAACCTCCTCCCAAAACCTGTAGCTGTACCCATGACGAGAAGCAGACACAGCTGGAAAACTGCAGACCCAGTTTTGGAGCATCCTGCTCCAAGCAAGCTAAAGAAGCAAAAAGAATGGCTGTGCAAGAGGCAACCTTGCAGTTCCTGCAAGTAGTTTAGGTTTGCTTGGAATAATGCTGTGTTTCTGTAAAATGCTAACAGAATGTTTATGTGCCTATATTTTCATGCATGTTTAAGGTCTTTAAAGTCAAATGCAGGACTTTAACTAACTAGCTGCCATTACCATTGTTGCAAAACCTTTGTCTGGGTGTTATAAGACTGACATACAATACTGTGTGTGTGCACATTCATTTATAAAACATGTGCATGCATTTATATTGCATTTATGCAAGCTTGTAGGAAAGGAACTGTATAGTTGAACTCAGCTTTCTGAATGCTGAGAAACACAAATTTTTTCTTAGGTGAACTGTAACTTACGATCATTCCTAGAACTTGAAAATCTGTCTCTGTGTGCGTCTGCTTTTGTAAAAAATGACATAATTCAATATGCAGGTGCTACTCTGCAGACATCCAGTTTTTACATCCAAGTAATAACCCTGAGAAAATTAAACCTTTAGCATTTAATATCCTACTGACATGTATTTATAATCTACTGAGTATTGATTTACCTCTCTGTGTGCTGAATGCCCTGATAAACCAGCTTTGCTCCTACACCTTACATCTGAGTGCTGTTTCTTGAATGCAAATTATACAGGCCACTTAAAATTTACAGATCTTGGGAAATGAGCAGTACTGTGTGATTTTGTGGAAATTGTGGTTTCTGCAAGGAATTGGAGAGAAAACATCCCGAACCCTGAGACAGAAGGGATTTTTACATGACAAGGTCAAGCCAGATATGTGTGCACAGATGGTGGCTGACAGTACCACACTCTCAGGCAGTGCCATGATAACATAGATGTGCTGGACTGGAGGTGGCTCACACTTGTCAGCTGAGAGCAACCCGGCAATTGGTCTCACCCATTTGTGCTCACATAATTAGAGAGGGAGGGAAATTCTATGTGAGGAGACAGAGGAAGGGAAGTGGCAATTATACATACTAAAAAAAAAAAGTTATGGTCATGGCCTTGAGATTTTTCCTTTCCTTTTGTAAGGACTCTTTTCCCTCTCTCACGGTTGTTAATCATTTTTTGATGATAAAAGGAAGAAAGCAACATAGTCTGTCTCAATGCCATCCCCATGTTATTTGTAGCCTCCACAAGGTCACAGAAACATTGGCAATGTTAGCAGGAGATAAATCCTGAGATGTTCTAGCATGCCAGGTAAAGTGGAGCCTGTCACAAGGGGTGGCAGGACCTCAGAAAGGGCTGGGGGAACACAGCCCTGAGTACTGGGTCATGCAGCTCTGGTGTTTAGGACTAGGCAGGAGTTTGCATACCTGGATAAGATCCACTGCTTCTGCAGAACCCTCTAGTTGAGCATCACTTTATTTACAGCTACTGCACCAAAATAAAACGGCCTCTCTTTCATCTGAGCTCAGAATAAATTGAGACAGCAAGATTCTCACCCTGTCTGCTCTCCTAAAGGAACTGGAGGGACACTTTCCCCATGTCAGACATCCTGGCACTGGTTTTATGCTGAGGCAGTGCCTGGATAGGCTTGACAGATGCACAGTGTTTTGAAACAGAGCTTGCATTCTTAAGGCTGCCAACTGCCCAGAACAGAGCTGAATGATGTGTTTCTCGTCTGGAGCAAAGCTGGGAAGTCCCCAGTTTCCTCCAAGCCATTGGAAGTGAAGCATAAGGAAAAGCAATGAACATCCTATGAGTTAAAATTCATACTAACACTTAATTTCTAACCACTGCTCTTTAGCCACATAGTTTAATGATTTTAGGAGAAGACACATGGTATAATTTCCTCCCATTTACAGGACCACTTTATCAGTGGGGACACCAATGCAGAGAGAATTTCATGTCTAACAAGTGCATGAAGTTACAGAATCTGGATGAAGATCCAGATCTCCTAAGTCCAAGTCTGTCACTCCAGCCACTAGCAGAGCGACATCTAACATGGAAGAGACATGTGGAACTCACTTCAATTAGCTACATTGCCAAAAGCACAACTTTTCTCCCATAAAACTGGTATTTCTATGATAGCCAAACAATCTAAGACATTCTCATTAAGTTAAATAATATGACTGTTTCCTGAATCCACCCACTTGCACACATCTCTGAGGGAAAAGCAGTCCCAGATATCTGGGGATATAAACAGATACCCTCTGCTAAATCAGATAGTACCACCTCCCAGTAGTGTGTGTGCCTGCCCTGCCCTCTTAACTGTACATTAATTGGTTGATATAGGACAGGTGCATGCATATTTTTAATGAAATATAATGATTTATGGTCAGATTTCAGACTTTATTTTCCAAGACCAAATTAGTTTGGTTCTGAAGGCATCACAGGAGTGATAAAGTTGATAAACTGGTATTAGCATTACAGTTTAAAAGACTTTTCTGATGTACTGTTAGCCTTAAGGCACATACAACACAGATGTTTATACGTAACTTACGTATACAATACAAAGCTCTAGAAAAATATTTTCCTCTCAGACTTATGCAAAGTGTCACATTGCAATTTTCAGTTAAATTTAAACGGCATTTAAAATTAAAGCAGTGATCTCCAATGACATATCACCAAGATAGCTCAGCCTGAGGCAGGAGTAGCTCCAATAAATTTGGTCTTTTGGGGGAGTTCCACCAGAGGAAATTTCCAGGAGTATGTGCTGTGTTTGTCTACACTGTGGCTGCACACCTCTGACTTTCAGCAAGCAACAGTTTAGCAGAAGTTTTAGAAGAGATGGGTACAATGGCTATATCTGAGCTTTGCAAGCCAAATCCTACCTGGAAGAAAGAACTGCCTTATGTTGATGTATACATCAGAATTTGGGAATGCACACCTATGAAGTTTAATTTATTTATTTATTATTAATTTTTTATTTTAAAATTTTATTATTAAATAATTTGGTTTTATTAACACTGATCCATTTGAGAAGAAAGGCAGATGTAGAACATTAGGTTCCAAAAATCAAGTTTTAATTTCAGGAGGGATGCATGACTGTCTGGTGGTTGGAAGAGACACATGAGCCAGGGGAGCATTCTCCTCCCACTCCAGCCCTCCCACAGACTCCCTGTGGTGCCCTTACAGCACATTTGACTTGCTCTGACAACTGACCTGCGTTAGAGAAGTGCTCAGAGATCTTCAAATGAAGAAATGTTCATAACTAAAAAGCATTTACTGTAATGAAACCCCTTAAAAGGGGCTCTGTATGCCACAGCTGATCTCTAGTGTAGATGTAATTGCACTGAATATTGTGGGGTGTATTTTCATTCCTCTTCTGCATACATTATCTACAATTTCCTGAGTAAAACAAACATCTGTGCACAGTTGTGGAGATGCGATTTTGTGCTAGTTATGATGTATGACCTTCAGTTTTTGTTTTTGCCCAGGATTCTTACAAAACATAAACAAAGTTATGACCCAGCCTCCCACTTTGACCTTTTAAATTTTACTTTTAAAAATAGAGGTTATCTTTTACACTGCAAATTATGCCTTTATCTCTTATAATCCCATAAGTCAGATATCACAGTCCCACTTCAATTATGCTAAACTCTTATGTTAATTTTAAATCATGTAACTTAATTCCTGGCAAAGCAGGCTGGTGATTTTCAAAATGTGGTTAATGAGGCAAAGTACCATCTAGATTCTGCTATTGAGATCATCTGAATCCCTTAGGTCGCTGAACATGACTATGGAGAGGCTCTTCTTTACAAAAGTCTGGGTTAGATTTTCAAAAAATGAATTTTTAAGTGCAGTTAGGGGCTATGAAATTTGAAGTTGAGCATACAAAGAAGTTAAATTACTTTCACTAGAGCCATAGAACAACAGTGCAGCTAAAACAATTACGCCTCTGTGCACATACATGCTTTAAAGGCCTTAACTAGTGTCCTCCCCTGTTAAATCACAAATGCAAACCGTACCAGATTTTCAAGATGACAGTCTGGGGACCTGATGTCCATGTGCATGGATGTATGCAAATCAATGTCATTTTCCCTATCATTTGCAGAAACCAAACATTTGCTAATAATTTTTTTCAACTCCCTCCTTGACTCAAACAATAGTTTTATCTAAGTCCTGCTAGTAGACAAAATCTTATGAGACTGTGCAGGTTTTTCAATGCAATTACAGCTGTCCCCCCAAACCTCTGTCATTCTCTGATAAGATAGGCAGAAAGTTTGCCACTAAAATGAACTCAGTGTGAAGCCTAAATTCTTCAGAGACTTTGTCATTTACTAATTTTAATTTATTCCTCTGAACTGAAGTATTAATACCTAACTCATCTATAAATGGGCCTCTGTTCTTCATTAGCATGTTGCATTTTTTTTCCTCATGTGCTTTTCTGAAAATACTAGTACCACTAGTGTGCCATATTTTTGTCTGTAAATTATCAGTTAATTAACACACAGCCACAACAGACAAGACAAAGCAAATACACAGACACCCAAAGGTTGGTGGACATTTATCTTTTATTTAAATATAGTACATTCAGTGGTCTTTGTATAAGGCAAGACAGATTCACTCAGGATTTGAGGTTGAATCCAGTACTTAAAAGAGCAGAGATCAAACAGAGGTCAAACCCAAAGCAGTTTTCACACAAGTTAGAAGTTTGCATGGTACAAAATCAAAACTTTCAGGAGTTCTTCTTTAATGTCCTGATGCACAGTTGCACTTGAGAGCAACAGCCATGAAAACGCACACTCAAATTAAATGAAAAAAAAATCCTTCAAGGTAAAAACAATGGGAACTCAGTGACAGCCACTGACCAGCGTGGGTGCTGTGGCAGCACAGTGGCTCCATGCTGGTGTCCAGCCCAAAAAGGAATACAAGGAACCATCACCTCTCCAGCCAGGGGCTCAGCACTCAGTCATGGAATGTCTGTGCCTCAGGCAGAGTGTGCAGCTCTGGCACATCCAGGAAGTAAAACCAGGAGGGATTTCTGACAGGGAAAGAGGGACTCAAACACCATCCTGTGTTAAAAGGGGGAGATTTTTGTTCAGCTGAGGAGGAGCATGCATGGGGGAGGTTCAGTTGTCAGATACCCCCTCCCAAACACTTCTGGGTGTTCACATCTGTGGATCCACCCATGCGCAGCAACAGCTCACACAAGCAACAGTGTGTGTGTTTACCTATCCAAGGCATCCTTCCAGCTTCTCACTGGTGCTGAGCAAATCCCCACACCTCATGCTGATGGATGGCTTTTTGCTTCTCCTCTCTGCTCCATGACACCAGGGAACAGGGTGGTTTAAGCTATGGGTGTTGCTAGCTGCAGACAGCACAATCCCTGACCTGGGCTGCCCAGCGTGCATTTACCTTTTCCCCTTGGAGTGGCTTGTCCTGCCACAAGGAGAGATGTGCAGAGCCTGTTTGATTACTCTCTGGTACCATGGAGACTGGAGGTGGCTTTTTTTTCTCTTCTGAGGAGAAAACTGAGGGAGAATCAAGCAGTGAGGATACCTAGGAAATGGTCTGTCCTTTCAGTTGGGACCCACAATTACTTCTGTGGAAGGACTCAATCTGTACATCACACTTTGCCTGAGATGAAGGAAAAGACAACAATAATAGCATTAGTTGTGAGCAATGGTTGGGAACAGAGGAAAAGGACATTTTACTTGCATCACTTTGCCATAAGCTGTTTCCTCAGACTACAACTGGCTATATCGAGACACTGGAGCAAAATCCCCAAAACCATTTCAGAAAGAAAAGCACAGGTGACGTCTTTATTGTGGAAGGGCATAGAGATTTTTCCCATCCATTTTAGGGATTTGGTCTAGTGATGGACTTGGCAGTGTTAGGCTAATCATTGGACATGATGATGTTAGACACCTTTTCCAATGGCCCCATGATCCTATAATTTTGCAGAGATTTCTCCTCCTCCTGGGACACCCTGGCTCAGCCATTGGGCAAGACAAGTTGCATGTGTTGGTCAGGCAGCACTTGTGGGAGGAGAGAGAAAGGAAGGGTAGAAGGTACCTTTTCCTTTTCAAACCAGGACTATGGGATTCTCCACACATCTTCCTCTAGGACAAATCAGCAATATATATTACACTACATGAAACTGCACCATGCACCCCACTCCTGGGGCTTGGTGACTACTGGCAAGACAGGCAGAACAGCAAAACACACAAAAGGTGACTTCAGGAAGCTCTGGGGGCAGAGCCAGTTTATAGGTTTGGGAGGCAATGGGCACACACACCTTGTCTGTAACAGATGGCTGGGAGCTGGGCTGATAATCAGACCCCAGCAGACTGAAAATGGTCACAGCAGGTGTACTGAAGTTGCTTCTCAGTACAGAGAATATTGCAGAGCTGCCACTCTGAAACTTTGTCTATTTCACCAAAAACGAAGACTACAGCTAAAATGAATATTAGGACCACCGTATGCATGTATCACATGTAATGATGCATCCACTGTGCATAAAAATCTCTATTTTTTTGAATGCAGCAGCTCTCTGAAAGGAGGGTCATACTTGTCAACTCGAGTGCATCAATCAAACTGAGGTAGTGGACTGGTCCTTCACAGGCTTATCCAAATTTACGCTGCTCATCAACTGAACTGCTGTTATTTCTAGTTTAATGCATTTGTATTCAAGAGTATCCTTCAAGAAAAAAAATCAGGTCTAAAATTTGCTACAGTCTAATAGTGATCAAAAAATCAAACCTTGCAGCTGAGAACATTGTACACATTTTAGAAAATTAGCCAATATTTCTTTATTAATAAGTGACAGAAAGTAAAAATACATTCAAAAGTTTTTCCAAAATCCATTTCTAAAGCAAACACACCAAAAAAAGAATCATGCCACTCTGAGGTTTTTTTCTTAAACCATTAAAAGAACATTAGGTAAGCTAATGCAACAGCTGTCTGAGCTACTGCTTCCATAGTATAATCCATAATGGTAAAAGCAGCTTTTTCAGGCATTTTAGTGCAATTTATGCTGTTTACAGGACTTTTTTTCTTTGCATTCTCCATAATTTAATATCAATTGATACCACTCTAGCTTATAAAATCCCCACTAATTCATGACAGCTCTACTTAGCAGTAACTTCATTTCCTTTCAGGGCTTATATCAAAGTAGTTGTTTTGAATCCCAAAGTGATAAATATCTAATGGAAGCCTGAAGCTATTCCAGTGCTATACAAGTGGTGATGTATAATTGAACATTAAGTAATCCAAGTAATAGAAGTCATAGGTCAGCTGTCTCTCCTCCTTAGACAGTTCCTTTAAATATTGCCTCACTACTTCTGTACTTGTTCTCTCGTCAGAGGAATGTCTGTCTTTGAATTTAGGGAACTTCAGATTGGCTGGAGCTCCTACCAGCTGCAGAAAGTAATTGGCATCTTCTTCCAGGGTTTCAAACTTTCCTATAAAATCATAGTTGATGAGGCAGGGATAGCAGAGCTTACTGACTTGCTCCCAGTGAATGTCCATTCCGACTGGTCGGTGGGAATCTAACAAATACTGGATAAACTCCTTGAACTTAACTCCTGATCCTGTTTTCAATGCTTCTTCATCTGCATTATGTCTATACTTTTTAATTATTGCCTTCCCAAATACTGGATGGTAATAGCTGTTTGGGTGTTCAAACTTATCCCTGAAGGCAGATACCAGTCTTTCCATAGGGTCACGTACAAATATAAACTTGGTGTACATATTCAAGCGTGTGTAGATCCCTTTCAGGTCATAGCTGTCCAATTTCCTTAGATGCTTTCCATAGTGCACATCATCATGGGAGATGTTGTTTGCTGAAGTAGCGAGTCCACTGAGCACCATGAGGACCCTTTTCCAGTTGGAGCAGCCTGCTTTTGGCACTTCACAGTACAGTACCTTATGCTTGTCCTCCACATAAATTCTTGATACCAGGTGCACCAGGTGGGTTTGCAGCTTCTTTCTGCTGTTGTATTTCCTACAGAAGTCCTGCAGGAAGGCTCTGCGCTTTTCCTGGGAGCTGTCTATGTCCTGCCATTCGCCACCCTTGACAAATGTCTTGTTTAATGGGTGCAGAGCAGGAGGTAAATACACCCCTCTGAACCAGCTGAGAGGGGACCCACTTGTCCTCTGCTGCTCAGGCACTCGGCTCTCCGAGGAGGCAGCTACCACTCCGAAAGGGTTAGCCCTGTCCTGCCAGTGCCTGCTGCTTGAGACAGTCATCCCGTGGTTACTGAGGCCCACAGGAGCACTTCTCCTCCACGCTGCTTTCCTTGGCATCCCCAGAGGCTGCAGAGTGAAATCCTGCAAACATGGAAAGGATCAGAGCTTAGGGCACAGTGACAGTGGCAGCAGCAGCGAGGATGGTGGGGTGTGCTCATAACCAAGCCACATCTGGTCCTACAAAGTCCCTTTTGAACTGCTCGATCAATACACCTAATTTAGGAGCAAGCTGGGCTAATTACTGAAACACATGCTTCTGAAGATTACCTGTTAGCACACAGTAGGTCTTCCTACAAAAAAAAAAATAGCTCAAGTCACACCTCTTAAGAAATCAAAAATGCTTCACACAGGGTGGCTGATAGTGCTGGTAGGGGTGGCCAGGAACTTTTCTCTTCTTTCTTTATTTTCCCCTGTGACAGCACTGGCGCTGTTGCACAGTCATTCTCTGGACACAGCACAATCACAGTAACAGGAGTTGGATCTACTCCCACCACTGAGACTTGGAGCAGCCCTTGTCCCCCAGCCGTGGTAGGGGACAAACCCAGGGCTCCTGAACAGCTGACATCAGTTGGTTTGAGCAGGGTGTAGTGACAGACAGAATTGTCCCTCCAAAATGGTCCTACTCCTGTCTGCATACGGAGAGATGATGGAAGTGGATACACTGGACTGAATCTACATACAGGTGTCTGTAACACAGATGCCTGCACCTGAGCCGCTTTCATAGCTGATAAGGAAAAAGAGATTCCTTTGGAGCCTATTCCATCTGACTTATTTAAACATCAACATTATTGGCACCAACTAACTAAACATCAACTGGCGACCCTGCAAAGAATGTGGAAAGATGAGACTTTCCTCCTAAACATCTCTTTTTATGTCCCTAGCCATTGTGCAATCCACAAACTGCAGGAACAGCAAAGCTTGCATCTGTATTTTGATGTAAAATTCTTCGGGGTTTTGTATCATGCAAGTTGACTGAAGAATTTCTTGCAGTATGGGTATTTCTGCTTACTCATTCCTGAGTGGATTCTCATGTGTCTGCTAAGCCTTGCAGATTTCTTTCATCTGGTGGTAAGCAAGCCTGATGCATTGGGACACCTCCACAGCTGCTTATTTTCATTACACATCTGGAGAGGGAGTATGCTGATTGACAGGTTTTTAAACATCTTATTGCAAGTAACAGAAAAATGTTAGATGGACAGGCAAGCACAGACTACCTGACTGCTTCCATAAGTCTAACTTTAAAAAAAATCTACATAAAAAGGCTTTTCTGGCATAAAACATCCTGGATTAAATATTTACTGGAAAGTTGATTTGTGGACTGGCAGATGAAAAGTGTGGATTTGGGGGGATGATAAAGTTCATAGGTCAATTCAAATAAAGCTGTTAAAAATTCAGAGGGGTAATGTAAGAAATGATAATGAACGGAACACAATTTAAATTCCAGTTTGCAAAAAAGCCTATAAAAAAACCCAAGCAGTTCCAAGAAGAGTTAGCATATGTTGCAGTGTAATAATTTCCCATAACGAAAACAAACGCAGGGGATCAGGCTTTTCTGTAGTGCTGAAGCCACTGACAAGCAGGTCTTTATGCCACTGAGCTGATTTTTGCATTGGTGTAAACAAATAAAAGAAGAGAGTCATGCAGGACTTGCATTTCTGTGAAAGAGAAGGCATGTTGGTGTATTTAGAGAGGCAAAAGGATACTTGAATTAATTGGATTTGATGTGGTCAGCTTTTCTAATATATTTTTAACAAATGTATTCTGTCTAATATTTTATTCTTTAAAATAAATAAAACACATGTGTCTAGAGATTTATCCCTTCTGCCCTAGGATGGAAATAATTCAGGAGCTGAGTCGGTGTATAACAACAGAAAGCAGTGGTAGTAGTAAGCCAGGGTGTGACTATGAGCCTAATGGAAGTTTCAGCATCACAGTGAATGGCAAAGTGCCATTCTTAAAACTGCTACTGCAGAACCACAGACTTACAAATAACTTAATATTTTTACCTTGAAAGGGAAACCTGGAACTTAAAAAGGTGAGATGAAAAATATGGGGTACTCAGAAACCTGCTACACAAGACAAGGCTCAACAGAAGTAGGAATAAAATTGTTCACAGTGCTAAAGTAACTAAAGATAGTAAGTTCTTGTAAATGGTAAGATTGGTGATTTTGAAAGTTTAGAAGACAGTCTCCAGTGACAGATGGCTGTATTGGGGTTCCCCAATACAGAGAAAACTCAGGAGAGGGCAGTACCTCCTGACTTCCTATGGTATGTCACCTGAATTTAGCAGTTCATTTCTGTGCAAAGAAACGTAAACCATCTGAATTTCAAACTAAAGCCACTAAAATGAGCCCTGTACTTCAGAGGAAAGTTCAGCCTTCTCAAGCTGTCCTGTCATCCTGAACTAGTGGAAGATAACCTAGTTCCACTAGAACAGGAGGGAAAAGGAAAGACTGAAAGGTGTGTGTACTCTTGATTTTGTTCCATGTCAAAGAGGCTGCCTGGGATCAAGGACAATCCTCGAGGGTAACCCTAGAGGAAGATTGTATTTTAGTTGCAGAAACTGTGAATGCAGCTGTAGGAATTCCTACTAAAAGATTTTTAGTGGGATTAAAAACTTCAGAGAAGGATGGACAGAACTATTCAGAGAAATCTCAGTACCACTGTAAAGGAACAACACATGCATAGTTGGAGTCAGTTGGAAAGGGCCCTTCCGAGTGAGATGAGGCAAAAGGAGAAAGAATCTCTTAGCAAAAAAGGCCCAAACAGAGAGAGAGAAAAAAAAAATCCCCAAAACCAAACCAAACCAAAACCAAACCAAACCAAAACTCCCACAAGCCTACCCCACCCTCCCTAAACAAAATAAAAAACCCCAAATACAACCCCAAAACTCTGGGGCCAAAGCAATGATACAGGAAGATCTGA
>VRYO01001463.1:44860201-44883299 GCA_009812075.1 Sialia sialis | reverse complement strand
AAAAAAAAAAAAAAAAAAGAGGAAAGAAAGAGATCAAATCTTTCTATACACTTGCTTGAGTAACTAGGTAAGTACCTAATATAGGTGAGATGAATGAAAAGATGAATCAAGCTTTATTTTGGATGTGAAATGTTTATCGAGATAGTTTTCTTAGGAAATGAAGAGAAATTGTTTAATAGATAGTGCCATGTTCCTTAAGCAAAGCTGCCTGACAGTCTGACACTTATCTGCATGAAAGAACTGAAAGCCACACACTCTGAAAGGATTTAAATATTTTATGACACCAGTCTTACATAAAGAGAGGTGCCTTCTTTGGCTTGCTCTTGGTGTCAGTGATTTTTTGTTGTGCATTTTATGACACTTTAAAGATCTGAACATCTCCATGTTATATCTTTTTTTTTTCCTCCAGCAATAATAGGTAAACAAAAACTTGCGAAAATAATAAACACTTTTAGAAAACATTCATGTCCATATATCTACATTCCTAACGGTTCATCCCACAAGCTCCTGAGCACTGCTGCTCTGGAAAACACCTCAACATACACCAACAACAGGCAGCATGCAGGCAGTATTGGATCCAGATCCGGACTCGGGATGCAGATCTCCCCAGGCAGACAGCCCTTACCAAACTCTTTGAGCCAAGTGTCCAAGGACAGGGATGTCCATTTATGGCTTTCCAAAGAGCTGCTAAGTTTGGGAACCAGCTGCCTGACATGGGAGATGAACCTTGGAAAGATGCAAGGCTGTCCTTGAGACATGCTGGCAACCTGTGCAGCAGGTTGGGTACATATAGTCTGAGAATTGAAACCTAGTGAAGTGTTGCACCTTTGCCAGTAATTGTGCAGAGGTCCCTGCCCTCTGTTTGCATGGACACATTTGAAAGGAACGTAAGAAGTGGCCATGAACCTAATTTAGAAGAGTAGAAGAATAGAAGAGTATGCACATTGCTTCTGTCTCACTTTAACTGAAGACAGATTTAAAAGTGAGATTAAATTTGAGGAAAAAATGGAATTGAATAGAGTATTTGTGTGATGTTTAGCTACTGGCATGCTGAAACAAAAGGCATTTTAGAGTCATTAATGGGTTCATGGATTTTTTTTTTTTAAATATATATTTTTATTGCTGAAGATTCCCTGCTCCTCCCCATTCACAAAAGGATTTCTCCTCACTGTGAAAATAAGTAGCCAATATATTCTTTTATACACATTGAAGCTGTCTTTTCCTTTAATACCTTCACAAGCTACTTGGGTAGAAGAGATTGACTACTACCAAGAATGGTTAAGACTCATCCAATTAAGCTTTGTGGTGATTTTGCAATGCATGGGTGGGATCTCATCTAGGCAGTTTGCAATTAGAGCAACTCACCATGCAGAAAGATAATGATGTACTGGAAAGGCTGATATTCCAGGGCTGGTTTGCAAAGATTTAATGGCATGCAGTACAGACAGTGCTTCCTAAATGCCTTAGTGCTGGATATTCAGTTTTACTAACAAGAATAATAAAATTAAATAAGCCCAACAGAAAACATAGCATGAAGAACAGTAAAGGAAAGAAATAGTCTGTTTTCTTGTGCTTTTCTCTGCTGACAACTTGTTTACCCAGGATCTCTCTGTAGAAAACTGACAAAGAGTAATTTGAGGTGCATTTTCCAGTCCACACTCTGTCTCTAAACTGATCAAGGAGCACATAGAGATGACTCTCTTAATTTAGGTTTTTAGCTAAAGATAGTTTGAATACTGGGAGACTATAAAACAAACATCCTCTTATTTGGATGGTATGTATCTGTGAGTCTTTGAAAACTTTGGAACCAATAGTTTCAGCCTAAAACCTCAAGTTTTTCACATAATGGTTGGATGAGGCTCTGAGCAAACTGATTTAGTTCAAGATGTCCCTGTTTATTGCAGGTGGATTGGACTAGTGGACAAGTGACCTTTGGAAGGTCCCCTCCAAACCAAATTGTTCTGTGAGTCTGTGATAATTTTTGGGCACACTTAGAAGAATCTCTTCATCAGAGGACCATGATTGTGGCAGATAGCTTAGACTTGGTATGCAGTTTAAATATGAGGAAAAGTTGACATGATTCCTATTTTCAGCAAGCCAGTGAAGCCTGGATCTGTTATTACTTCAGCTATACAAGCATGAAGAGCTGTACTTGTATGTGCAAGTTTTTGTAAGTCTGCCAAAAGGAGAGATTATCCTAACTTCTTTTGTGACAGAAGACTATTTGAGAAACATAATTCAGAATGGCCAGAATCCTCTACTACTACTATGCTACCTGAACATGTAAATGTGGTCAGAACTCTCTTATAGCAGTTGTTCAGTGTAATGTTGGTGAGCTAAACAAACTCCCACAGGATCTCCCAATGGAGAGACCATTCAAGGCTGGTCACAAGTGACAGAAAGTATTTGCTGATGAGGTGCTTCACCTTCTGTGCAGTGGAGATAAACCTCTTGATTCATCACTTGTGCTTGTATCAGCTACTCCAAAGATAATAGGCACCACTAACCCCTCACCTCCCAGGAGAGCCATGAATTTTTGGCTTATCTAATTTATTAGGGCATATCACTGATGCTACATTCCTTAAAAGCCAGAGGCAAGACCTTACTGTCACAGACACCACATTTTCCTATGAGATATGTATCCCTAAAACCCATGTACTTGTACCAAGCATCTCTAAGATTACTAAATGGGTTGAGGGGGAAAAAATAAGAAAAAAGAGTATACAAGATACTCAGAACTTCCTTTAGAGACTAAAAGGCAAACCTCATAGCATGTAGCTGGATGACAATTCGGTTCAAAGGAGATGCTTGTGAACTCTGAGCCAGACACAAAATAGAGTAAGTGATCACAGTAAGAAAAAAAACAATGCAGGTAAATTTTAATTAACAGATGCCAGTAATTTCAAATACTGCTTTTCAAAACACAGCTTTGTGAATCAGTGACTATCACCCCTAGAATCTGTTAGCAGAAAGTCCAGCATCTCATTGCACGGTGACTTGGAGTTTTGGCAAGAATACAGACCAAGACAGTGAAGAAGGAAAGGGCAGAGGGAAAGAGTTGGGGTTTTTATTTTCTTGTTATGTGGTGTGGCCAAGCATCAGTGATTGGTGTGGAAAAATTTGAATGAAGAGCCCCAATCCAGAGGAGGTTTTGGAGGAAAAGAACCCAGGTCCACAGGCAGTGGGGAAAGTGCAGAGGCCTAGTGAAGTAAGAGAAATAGTAACATTACCACAAGTATAGTAGCCTACCTTCCCCACTTAATAAGGAAACAGGAGAAATCCATTTCCCTTTGCCTGAGACCTCATAGATACCCAACTCCTGGCTCTGCACCAGGCTCCCCTCCTCTCCCTGCCCTCCCTTCATCTACAGAAAGCACAAAGTCATGCTAATGAGGCAAGACAGTCTGCACGAGCCACTTCCACAAGCTGATTCACATGGTCAGCAACTTGGACGAAGGAAATTAAGCTCTAATTTACTTGCCAATTCTTCATCAAATCTGGAATTAACTCCCTCCTGTTTCCACCTTCACAGTCAAAGCATTTGGATTCTCCAAAGCATGCTTTGAATGGGAGGAATAAGAAAGATCAAGGCATAAATATTAGAAAAAGTAGCAATAAAAACGCTATTATTATCAGAAACAAAGTTTTACTTTGCAGATTAAAGATTCACCAATACAACTGCAACCAAGTATAGCAAATAAAAAAAAATCCCCAACACTCCACTCCCTTACTACTAATAAATAAATAATAGTGAAGATCAATTGATAGCAATAATAAATTAGGATAGTGCAATGCTGATACTGCTTGTTTGCCTCCTGATAACAGTTTTATGGTGCAGGTTCTTCGCACTAAAATTTACAGACTTGAAAATAAGCACAGAACCACTGCAGTCCACACAACTAGTGTTTGGGTAAGGTCTGCAGCCAATTTGCATGGAGTGCATGTCTCTACATGTGCAGCTAAGATGCACTGGAAATAAAAGGCAATTTTCAGGTCATGGCCCTCTTGACACTTGACCATATTTAGTCCAACTTCCTTCCTACCTGGCAACACTTATTTTGGGTACAGGTAAATTGGTGTGTCCAAGTTGTTTAATTCTGGGCTCAATTCTCCTCTCATTAGTAAAACCTAAGTCAAACACTGTGGTCAGTGGCCAGAAATGTTCACCAACAGTCACTCACATTTCTATACAGAACAATCTCACAGCAAAGCAATTTAAACAACCTGAAATTCAAAACTGACTAAACTAAGCAGGCAATATTCATTTTGTGAAGCAAAGGACTTCATAACAAGTAGGTTTACCTTATGTATGGAGGGAGCTCAAATCTGAAGATTTGAGCTCTGAAGATTTCAGGCAACCTCTATATATTACATATTGATCTCTTATTTTAACTGATTAAGTAATGCTAATGTGCCTACTTTTTCATAACTTTGAGCACAGAAGCAAACCAAATTGCCCAAACAGTTCCTGCTATTGACAAACGCAATTCCCAAAATTGCTATTTTCAAGTGTAGTTGAAACATGTACGTATTTGAAAACAAATAATGTCTCTTGCACGTTCACAACTCAAGTCAGGCAGGAATTTTTGAGCACATTTCATATTACAGGTGTCTATTTTCCTCTCTAAAGAAAAGGGACACCAACATTTTTTATCCAAAGAGGGTCCACGTCTCAGCCCTTGCTGATCAACACCCAGCCTGTGCAGCAGAAACCCTGTCCCCATTTCCCTGTCTGCAGGAATGGACATATTTTGCAGGAAGCTAACCAAACTGCTGGGAGATAATGCTGGAGGTTAACCCTGCATGCCTGGACTGAAACCCTGGCTCCCATTTTCCAGCAAGTGCTTTGAGAATAGAGGTCTGAAATCTAATGCTGTGCTTCTGCACACAATGAAGAATTCCTCACATTAGTGGCTGTGGGAAGAGTCACAGGGATTTTTTTTCTGGTAAACAGAATCCATCTCTATCTTGTTTGCAGGTAAACATACTTATCTTCCAGCATAAACAAGTCATCTTGATCTTTTAGAAATAATAAGGAAAGTTTCAAATGAAACCAAGTTCAGATGAAGAATATTAAAGTATATTCAGGCATGAAGAATTCAATTTCTTCCAAATTGCTTTAGAAGAGATACTAAGATCTCTAGAGGTCTCAAAGCATTTTCCCTTCAATCACAATTAGCATTTAATTCAAATAAGATGACTTTATTGGTAAATAAAAAGGAAATAGAAATATGAATGCACTCTAGGTTGGCAAATATCTCTAATACATGTTTGCCTACATTTGTACACTTTTAAACAAATTTATGTGTTCATTTCTAGACAGAAATAATAATACTTGAGAATTGATTGCATTCATAAATTACAGTGGGAAAAATAAGACTGTGAATTGACAAAGGGCATTATTCACAGTACACTCCATCCTCACACCGACTGACCCTGTTTCACTGACTGGGGCTAAGCCATGTCTATCACAGGTAAAAGAAAATACACCAGCTTATTCTGTAGCAGATTTCTGTGAGGCTATCCACTCAATGTGCATTAATATGCAAGCAGCGACACAGCTAACAGTGTGCCACCCAAACACTGACTAGTTCAAGCACCATCCCTCCTTGAAGCACAGGAATCATAAGAGCAGAACTGTGTTTAAGGGTACCTGCACCCACCAGAGCCAGAGTGTTTGGTTTTGTGCCAGTCCCTTGACCTTCACACTTCATTTTTCCATGTCTGTAAACCAAGGAAAGATAATAATTGCCGAGCCCATGAGAATATTGTGATTCCTACATTCTGATTAACACTGGTAGAAAAATGTTGCCATTTTACAGAGGAAGACACAGAAATCGGATAACTGGGATTGCAACACAACTTCCCAGACCATGCTGCCCTTTTTTTCTCGAACTTCCCACCACGTCTTTCAGTACTTCTGTTGAACATTCAATCTGTTGCATATTCTAATGCTTTTTTTTTTTTTTTTTTTCCACAAAAAGAATAATTCTTAATAAAATTAAAGATACTTTTATCTTCAGACATGGCACTTATGTTCCTGTCAATACAGCCTGAGTTTCCTCCACAAGGGACTGAAAAGCTTCTCACATAGAAGTGTCTGCTGTCCTTATTTAAATAATAGTTCCTCCTGCATTTTTTTTTCTGAGAGTCACCATCTTGGTACTATATTTTAAGCACTAATCAGTGAAGGACTGTTACATTATCTGAGCTCAGAGGGGGCAGAGAATCTTATCAGAAGCAGCCCTTATCAGCTTTGAAAAAATAAAATGTTATGTGTAGGGAAAAATGGAACATTTTTTTCCCAACTGACTTTAATCTGATATTATATCAGATAAAAAAATAAAAATTATTTTTAAAAAAATGCAACTTCCGCTTACTGTTAAACAAAGCGTGCAGGGGGAGCAGGAAGGATCTCATATTCAAGCAGGCTGGGCTCAGAGCTGTCTGTGTCAAACAAGTGAACAAGTGAGAACCTACAGGACATGACCAGGCGACCCACCTAGTGGATCAGGGAGGAGTGGCTGGAAAGTTGTCCAGGGCAAAAGGACCTGGCGGTGCTGGTTAACAGCAGCTGGATCTCAGCCAGTGTGTATGCCCAGGTGGCCAAGAAGGTCAATGGACTCCTGGTTTGTATCAAAAATCATACAGCCATCTGGACTAGGGAAGGGTTTGTCCCTCTGTTCTCAGCATGGGTGACGCCACACTTCAAGACTGGAGCAAGGAAAATTTCCCTTGGTGGAAAAGGATCAGCTTAGGGAATATTTAAACTAGACAGAAACTAGTCCTTATGGAATAGAAACAAGGAGGTTACGGAATGCACCCATGAGTGTTGAAGGAGCTGGAGGATGTCACTGTGAACCTATCCTTGATTGTCTTTGAAAGATCATGGTGACGGGGGAAGGCTTCCTGAGGACTGGAAGAAAGCAAACATCACTCCTATCCTTAAGGTTGGATGGCAAGGAAATTACAGGCTGATCAGCTTCACTTCATCACCTGGGAGCATGACAGAGCAGGGGACCATTCCTCCCCAGGTGCATTTCATCTTGATGAACTTCATGAGGTTACTGTTGGTCCATTTTTCCACCCTGTTGAAGTCCCTCTGAATGGGAGCACAACCCTCGGTTGTATCAGCAATTCCTCAGCCCAGTTTGACATCCAGTGACAATTTCTAGAGGGTACACTCCATCCCATCATCCTAGTATGTAATGAAGAAGTTAAATGGTATTTATTCAGCTGTGACCCCTGGAGTACTCCAGTGGTGATTGTCCTCCAGCTAAATCTTATGTTGCATGGATTTATGGAGGGGAAATTGAGTCTGACCTGTCTAATAGCCCTGTAAAAGGAGATGATTGGATCAGTGGTGAGGGGAGAGTACTGGATCTTGTTTATCTCAAATTTACTAAGGCTTTTGGCACTCCCATAACACCTTCATGAAGAACAAGTTAGGTAAGTGCTCATTGAGTTGGAGTGAAAACTTAAACAATTGTGCACAAAATGCAGCTAGAGGCCATTCACTACTGCCCCAAGGTTGATGGTGGGTCCAAAAGTGTTCCACATCTTTATTACTGACTTGGATGATGAGACAGAATGTATCCTAACCAAGTCTGCAGGCAATACAAAATTGGGAGGAGTGGCCGATACACTAGAGGGTTGTGCTGCCATTTACAAGGACCTCAACAAACTTGAGAAGTGGCTAAACAGGGACTTCATGGGATTTGACAGAACGGACTGCAAAGAACTGCAGCTGGGGAAGAACAATTCTAGGAACCAGCACAGGCTGGGGGCTGCAGGGTGGGAAAGCAGCCTTGTAGGAATGGATCTGAGAGTACTGGAGAACAACCTGACCATGAGCCAGCAGTGTGCTCTCAAAGCAAAAAAGGTTAACAGCATCCTGGGCTGCATTAGGCAGAGCAATTCCAGCAGATCAGGAGAGGTGATCCTTCACATTTGCCCAGCCCTAGTGAGGCACAGACACACTGGGAGTGCTGTGTCCAGTTCTGGACTTCCCAGTGCAGGAGACATGGGCATACTGGAATGCTTCCAGTGTAAAATTGGACATGGAGGTAGACATGCTGGAGTGAGTTCAGTGAAGGGGCAACAAGGTATTTAAAGGTTAGGAGCATGTGGTATACAAGGAGTGGCCAAGAGAGCTGGTGCTGTTTAGCTTGGAGAAGAGAATGCCTGGAGAGATCTTATCAATGTATATAATCTGGGAGGGAAGAAGTAGGAAAGTAAAAATGATGGTGCCAGACTCCTCTTAGAGATGTCCAGTGATAGCACAGGAGGAAGTGGGCACTAAGTGAAACACAAGGAATTCCATATAAATATAAAAAATACATTTCTACTGCGTGAATATCAAGCACAGGCATCCAGGAAGGTCCAGGAATAGAGGAACCACTATCCTTGAAGGTACTCAGAATCCAGGCAGATGTGATCCTGGACAACCTGCTCTATGAGTAAGGGGGATAGACAAGATGATCTCAAGAGATGTGTTTCAACCTCAATCATTTGGTGATTCTATAAAGCACATGAGGATGAAACAATTGTTCAGTTTGTTTAGTAGGCTAAATGCATGACCTCTTGCCTAGATTTTGAAATTCTTAATTTTTGGGGAATAAAGTATGTAACAATGAGGAATATCACCTCAAACTGGGAAAACAGAAGCAAGGGCCATACCTATCAGATAACCTCTAAGTGGCAGGACTTGGAAGCTGGCATAAATGGAGAGAAGTTTTTTTTAGCTAGGTCATTTGAGATGATGAAGAGGGAGAGAACTGAAGTAAACTACAGCAGTGAACAAGGGCAACCAAGGAGTTTGGTCTGAACTGTGAAGTTTTCACTCGTAATATTATGGATTTATATGTGCCTGCAGTAACCTTCTGGTCATAAGCTATTCTTCATCATGGTCTGGGAAACATACTTATAATGTCATTCAACAGAGGTTTGAGTTGTCTTTGACTTATTTTCTCTGGCACAAGGTGTACACATACTGTCAGTGTGTCAGAGCTGCAGTTACCTGTGGTCCAACCCCAGCTCCAGCAAGTACATTGCCTCATCATTATCCTTTCTGTGTTCCTGCTTCACAGCCCCATGGGCAGAAAGGGAAATGCTCCCTGACAGGGCACTTAAAAGACTGAGGGATGGATGTGCCACTTCAAGGGAATCTGCCTTGACAAAAAGCTCCCCAGTGACAAAACTGCGACAGATATTGTGGAGCACTCTCAGTGGTCTCCCAGCTTGACCTGCAGCTTCACTACAGAAGGGACAGCCTCAAGTCTGAGCTTAAACACAGCTGGGATTTTAACCCAAAAGTCTGACTCTGGAAGCAACTTCAACTTCCAAATGCAATTACATGTATTCTTGTCAGTCCTTCAGAGATTCAGAGGTGCTGGACAAAACTGTATATGTAGGAGAGGACATTAATACCACAACCCAAGCAAATATGAGTGGTAAGCATGAAACAGGGAACAAAAGCTAGTGAAGATGGTAACTGTAGTGAAAGGTTTGTAAGAGCAGATACTCCCTTAGAGTTTTGTCTATGTCATGTTTCACTAAACTTTGCTTAGGCTTTAGAAGAGCTAAGAACCACACAGAACCCTCAGTGGTCTTCAAGATTAGAGAGGTCCCAGATGCACACAGACAGTCAGGGGTTTACCCAGCAGGAGATCACTGGGACAGCAGCTTTATCATCTCTCCATCCCCTCTCTGTTTCACTCACCTCTCAACAAGATATTTCCTGCTCTTTGCCCCTTTGCACTCCTGTTCCTGTCAAGTCGTAACATCATCCATCTTCTGCAGAGAGCTTCTCCCTCACTTAAGTTTCTGGCAGCCAGTTTAACTCACTGTTGCTGAACTGAACTTTAAGGGGACTAAAGGATCTCACCCTGCATATAAAATTTTAAGTTCAATATCAAAAATAAAAAGAATCCTTCCACAACAGATATCCCATCAGGATCAACACCAGTTAAAATATTTTAGTTGAAGCAATAAAAGTACAAATCAAATATGAAGTGCTTCTGTAATTGTGTCGTAAATTACACAAATTTATTTCTGTTCCAAAATACTCTTCTAGTTCTTGGATATCCAAAGGAAATTCCTATGGAATGGGACATCACCAGCTTAGGTAATATCCATTTAAATGGGAATGTCTACAAATTAACTTTTTACAGCTTTATTTAAATACATTCAGCATATTAAGATACAATATTCTTACAAAATTATGTACTCTTAGGTTAACTGCAGAAAGACAGAGCAGGTGAACCATTCAAGAAAGCATGCAGGAAGAGACCAAGGCTGAAGACACAAAGTACAGCACATGAGCCAACCTTTCAAAATGTGGCAATTGTTTTTTTTTTTATTTTTTTGGTCGAAATATATTCTTCCTCAGAAAAGGGCAATGGCATGCACAGAGCAGATTTTGTCAGACAGAAAATGTGCAGAATTAGGTCTCCAATCAACCATTCACACATGGCCAATGTTCCCTCAAGTTGTGGTTTAAAAATACAAGTGCCCCCCCTTCTGGCCAACAAAGACTCCCAAAAGTGGCTTTGCAAGATATTTCAGGCTAATTTCAAAATGCAGTTATAAAAGTAAATTAGACTTTTTCTAGGATATAAACTCTCAGTCAAAGCACTGAACTCCCAGTAAAATCCAAAATATTTCTACAGTTATTTTAAAAAGTGAAAGATTTCTTATGCAGCGCTTATGCAATGCCATGTTCTGGACTAAATATCTATCCATCAGTTTCCCAATAATGAGAATGTTGTAAAAACTCTGAATATTATATTGTGCCACAGGACAAGGCTTCCCGTAAGAGTCCAGACATGCAAGGGTTTACCTGGTGAAGAGTGGTGCCAGCTCAGACCACTGAAAGTGACACACTGACATCTGTGCCATGCTCAAGCATGGCAGGTTAGATCCAAACCAAGTTTCTTTAGGTGGCTGGTCCCCTGTCAGGTTAGTCCTTCATCTTGGTGATCAGTTCACAGATTATTGTGCTATAATTACACCAATGCCTTGATGTATAGTTTAGAAGGAAGATGGCTTAAGAGAGGGTAATTGCTGGAGACTGCAAATATTTTATTGACTGCTTTTTAAGTGGCATTTCAAAATACATCTCACAAACAATCCAGATGCCCATTTATATGCCATCTGGATAACAGTATTCAGCAAGAGGACAAGAAGCCAAAGAATGACAAGCAAGAACACTGCTTCTGTGCAGTTGGGTCCCTTTGTAATTGAGGAAAGCAAACTCTGTGTTTCCTCCTCTCTTTCTGGTAAGAAATTTTTTCAGTTTATTTCCTATATGCTTTTCCTGATGCTGAAATGACAAATTACAAAACATAAACGTTTTTTCCCAAGTAATTACTCTTGATACTGTAATAAAGACAAGGCGGAAAACGCCTCTGCAAGCAATGTCACAGTTTAGTGCAGCCTCAATGAAAATTCATGGCAGAAATAACCTAAGAAACACTGAAATACACTGCTTACATGGGCTGTTCAGCTATTTGTGTCAATAGCTTTCTGACTTTTAAAAGGAATACTAGAAAACAGAAAGGAAAGAAAAGCATAATGTTGTGCTACAAAATTTAATACCAATGAACAAATTACCTCTTGGCTTTGTCCTCAGCACCAACATGTAGGGAAGTAGATGAACTAAATTGCTCAAATGGAAAATCTCAAAGATCAAAACGATGGCTACACTTGTGAATTCAACAGATCTGCAGAGCCAGCCAGTTGTCTGCTCCTTAACACAATTGTACTGTTAATATTAGTATATCGCGTGAAGTTCTCCTTTCTACTTGCCACAACTCTTCTGCGTGAAAAATTATGTTAAAAAAGTATGAAAGTTTCCAAATACCTGATTAATTGTCCCTTGTTGCAATTTTTTTCCAGACTCTGAAAAGGAAAGAAAATAATTAGTTTGCATATATTCTAATCAATATGATAAGAGACTTGCAGAGCAACAAACAGTAAATTAGTAAAAAAATAATAAAAATCTATAATTAAGAAACAGACTTTAGAAATTACTTTATAGTTTGAAATGGAAATACTCATAAAATAAAAGAAACACAAGCCTCTGTTATAAAAAAGGTGTGATAGCATGAAGATTGAGATAGGTAGCCAATCTGGCTAATCTGGAACCCCACAAGAAATTTAAACATTCAAAGGGGAGAAAAAAAATTTCTTATATGTAGTATGAAGCCTCTTAATGTTGCAAGATATGCTATGTGACCTGGATGCTGGTAGCACCTAGCTTAGGATTTGACCACTGGAAGAGAAAAGCAACTTCTGCCATTACCTTAAAATAAAATTAAATGCCTGTGTCAAGACTGAGGCTCAGCACCAGCTGGCCCAGGGAGAAATTCTATCCTGATATTATCCACAAAGTGGCAAGTTGAATTACGGTCTTGTTTCCTTATTCTGGCCTTCCTCTGCAGCGTCCTTCAGTGTACTCCTGGACATAAAATCAAAACCCAGACTGAACACTGCTTTTCTACACAACTCGCCTTGGACTCGAGCAGCAAGGACACCTCAAACCTGTTCATTGCTTTTCGACCAAAAGGGGCAGCAATTTGTTCATTTACTGCTCCCATGCACTGGTTGTCAAAAGGGCAGATGGTATCAGTTTGCGACTGGAGACTGTCCACAGGTATTGGGGAAAGTCAGGAATTTCACACTTGCCTGTCCAGCCAGGCTACGTGCACCCAGAGGGTTTTTAAAAATAATAATGATAGGACAGGACTTACAACCTGTCAGTATCACTATTAACTGTCACAGGAGCCTGCCTAGATTGGGTGGCTGCCATCTCCAGCCCTGGAAAGGATACTCCATTTCAACCAAAATTTTCCATATTGATAAGTGTGGCACAAACAGAATTTTTAAAGTGAAATGAAAATATACAAAGTGTTAAAATACAGAATAAAGATTCTACTTAAAGAAAACAATCTTCCCATCCCTGAGACTACTCCTGTTTTCAATGAAAGCATTATAGATTATTCAGATGAAGATAATTACTTTAGGCTATAAGATTGTCTCTTATGATAATTACTTCCTGCATGCTTGTGTTGTGTTTTTATTTGCTAAACAGAAAAATTGTGCTTTTAAAAAACTCCACAGAACTATCATTTAAGGGAGTCTTCTTAAAATGTATTCCCTTGCTCATCCCTGAGTTCATCTTTAGGAGAAATAGGATTTATGCTTGAAACAAATATTTTAGCCAAATAGATTGTTGGTAATAGAAGATTAAAGGAGTATGTGTTTTTAGCATTCTCTAATGATATACAAGTTGCTAGGAAAGCAGAGTGCTTGAAATCTGTGGTTAGATCAACACTATTTTGCTCAAAGGTTTGTGGACTTTGAATACTGATGCTTTCCTGTTTCCCAGTACATTTGTTTTTAGGCTATTTTGATTCACTTTAAAGGAATTTTAATAACTTCCTGTTGACAGCACGGACAGCTGGTCTTGAGAATTAGTGAAAATTCACTTGCTGACTGAGGAAGGAAGTGACATCAATGAGTTTCTAAAGTCAGCCCTGAGGGAAAAGTGTGCTTTGCCAGAGTAGCCTTTCATGCCATTGTCTTTCCAGTGATCCCTCAAGATGCAAACTGCATTATCAATCAAACTTGTGGTTTCTACCTCAGACAAATATAAAAAACCAGGAAGATTGGGAAAGACCTGTGCAACCATTCCTGACACTACTAAGAAAAAGGTGAAGAAGAATTTATGGTTAATTCTTTCCTTGTTATCTCATCTTTCTTTTGGTGATTTAAATGTACAGTATCACGGCAAAGGCAGTTGCAGAAGTGGCTGTATGATACGACAGCAATGGTGACATGGTTAAACAGGACAGAGATTGACTGGGCTGTTAAGGATAGAAGAGAGATCAAATTCAAGGTCACCATTAAATTGAATACTGAGTTCTCCATTTATTTGCTAGATGATCCTTGTCCTCATCGCAGAACAACTGTGTGCATTTGGCAGAGTCAGCACTTGTGCTCAGAAGGCATCAAGGTCTGTAATAACAGACACGCTGAAAATTAGGATGGAAATATATTGGAACCACTACATGGGGAAACCCGCAAAGTCCTGCTGTGTACTGTACTATTGTTTTAGAAGAAACATCACAAAAAGCTGTGAAAAAACATGACACCTACAGAGCTGAAAAGGGGTTCAGTTTCCAGCTGCCAGAGGCTGACTGTAGGGCAGGACAAGGCCATTGAAAGTGGGCAGAATTTTGTTTGTCCTGCCTTGTTTTTGTTTTTTTTTGTTTGTTTGTTTTTTAATTCCAAGAATTATCTTATAACAACTAGTCGCTAATCTGTTTTATTTCTGGTACTCTCAGTTTTGAGGAGGATGTTCCTGTGTTTGTGGTGACCATCAACTTTCACCAGCAGGATTCAAAAAACACCAACACCTGCATCAATCTCATGAAGTGCAGGTAATACTTGACACTGGCAAGAAGTACACATGCTAAACTTAAAATTTTTGACAGTTTTTCCCAAGCTGCTGCAATGAGCTGCAGCATATGCAACAACATCAAACTAACTGGGAAATTTTCTGCCATCTGAAAACTTACATGGAAGCTGCCCAGTAGGTAGCCAGTGCAGTCTCAGAGCTTACCTTCTGCAACTTAGCCTGCTTGTGAGCAGCTTGCTCTTCTATATTTCTTCTGCAACTTCATTTTTCTACCTGTCATCTTGAAAACTGTTCCTAAGTGGGCTCAACAGTGCCACCTGAGCAGCCTTAAAATCACAAGCAAGTCCAAAGACCTTAATCATAGCCAAATAACTGATACTTTGTGATTCAAAAGTTATAAGAACCAGTATGAACTATCATTCTTGTTTGCTGACACTGTGCTTTCCTACCGTGCTAGCTGCAGCCAGACTGCTGCAACTGGATTCCAGTGATGTCTTTGCATCAGAACTGGAGAAACATACCACTCCCAACTAATTTTTAGTGATTTTCTTTTGTCTCTCTAGCTGCAAAAAGTGTAATGGGTGGTTGACTGGTTGAGATAAATGTCCTTCTTGGGTTGACCTCAAGCTATATCACTTTAGAAAAAAAAATTACAACAAACATTGTTTAAAAGATTTCTCTGTATATTTATACACTAATTAGTATACTAATTCATGCTTTCAGGGCAAGGTGTTTTTTCTTTTTTTTTTTTTTTTTTTGTTGCTTGCCCATGATTAAAAGATTACCTTACTGAGAGGAATAATGTATGTTTTCTAAGGTAACTGACAGCTGCAAGACATGAGAGTGTGCCATAATTGCTGCTGTCACGAGGAATGGCAACACCAACTCCTCAGCCTTATGCACACAGTCTACACAGAGAACAACACGTAATTATGCACTCTATGCCCTGCTTACCTCCATACAAAGGAATGTGATATTTGTGCAGGTTTACAGATTAATCTGCTGTAATTCCCTTTAATGTTAAACTACTTCCAGCTCAAATATAATTAAGATTACGAGGTACAAAAGATTCAGATTGGAAATATGAGTACACTTCAACAGAACAAATAACAGCTTGATGCTGTTTTTTATGTTCAAATAGTTGGATAAATTAAGGACTTTGAAAGCACGTTTCTTCTGTATGTATGTAGATGAAAAAACAAAGGTTTCATTTCAAAAGGCAATACATTACTACTCTATTTAATTAGAGAGAAAAATCCCTTAAATATAGAGATCTGCCAATTTATGTGACATGACTGCTATAAGACCTAGCAACAAAGGATTTTTTTTCCTTCCAAAACTCAAATCCAAATTTTTATATACTTCAAGTTTTTATATACTTTCATCATCAATGTCAAAATAAAAGCTTTGGAATAAAAAGTTTGCTTCCTTAAATCTTCAGATAATTCTACTAATATTTGTGGCATGGCAAAAAGGCAGGGGATGAACAGAAATGCTGAGTCTGTTTCTCATTTCTGATGTATCTGAGGGTTTCCAGAAAGACTAAGAATAGTGTGGAGATCTCAGGGGCAAAGGGAACCCTCAGCCTTGATCTGAAACTGCCTATGCATAATCTGGAACAGCCATATTCACTTAACTTCAAGTGGGAATGGTTCCTCTAAAAAATTCTTTAGTGAAGAGGGACTTTGATGCTCTGATACCAATTTACTTTTGTTTTTCTAGTTTGTGAAATAAACCCTACCAACTTCATCTTTTAGCTCATGTTTCTAGACTTAAACACTTATGCAACCTATTAAGTTGTGACCCACTCCACTTTGCTTGCAGTCCTGATCTACTAGTACAGATTCTGGGAAGTGTGAGTAAATCAAAGCACTCATTTTTTATAAACTGCTGCAGCAAATACCCATGACACAAAGGCCTGGGGAAGAAACCCTCAGATTTGTTTTTCAGGCTTACAATAGACAAGGTGTGACACTAACAGGTGATTTTCTGTGGAAGCCTTTAACTTGGCACACAAAGATTAAAATATTTAGGGCAGAACCACACACTTCTTATGCATTATCAGCAGAATCTCTGAAGTCTGTAAGCAACACAGATCTTGCATGTTTGCACATCATTTCCTTCTCCTCCTAACAAGGAATTCAATAAACTGAAAGTACTCATTTATACCATTGCCTTCCAAACCCAGTTTAGCTCACTGTTGCACCTCTATGATAATTATGCAACTGAATACGATTACAGTAGCCTAAAATATATTAATCACATCTTCATGATATTGCATAATTCTTCTCAGTTGTCACAATGCCAACTCATAAGTTGCCCTGGCAGAAGGAAACATAAAAAGAAACCCAAGTTGATACTGATTGAAGCAAATGAAGGAAAGTTGGCCATCTCAAAACACTGAAACTCTCACAGCATTCCAAGGTCTCTCTGGCTAATTTTTTGTGATTACTTCTGATATGAAAACAGACCTTTAATTGTCAGTCTCTAATAAGGATGCAGAACTGTTCCCTGGGAGGTTCAAAGGACCCTGGGAAACTAAACATTTACGAAAGCTTGAGTAGCCAAATGTCTTGTGCTGATTAACATAGACCATTCAGTTTCCACCTAACGAAGTCATAACAAGAAGAAACCCCAAAGGGAAAAAAAAATTGGACTGACAAAGGAACATTAGTCTTAATAAGACTGAGGGCCCTCATTCATTAATTCTGTTGAGAATAAAAAGGAGGTGGGGGTATAACTCAAATCCATTCCTGGACCAAATCCTGCATTGACTAACATTGTGTAACTGTACTTAGGGCAAGGAGATGTTACAACATAAATTAATTAAAAATTTGAAGTTTTACCTGCTCTCTACCTCATCAGCAGTGATAAAAATTTTCAAATGAGACAGAATTGCCAGGATGCCCACTAATGGAATTTTTAAGCAGCCTTGTTTGCCAGTTTTCTTCTAGAAGGCTTTCTGTAACTGGGAAAAGGGAAAGCAAAAACTTGTCATATTTTTCCTTTAAGAATGGAAGATTTGAGATAATGGAAACGTGCCAGACAGTGTATTTGGTTGTAACATCAACACAATATTAGTATCATGAGTTGTATGGTTTCCAGCTGAATATGGCACATATTTTCAATGCCTATTTGGCATTCATCCCGTGTCTAACAACTAGAGTAGTTTGTTTCAATTTTGTTTTACAACTCACTGTGCAACTGCTTTGAAAAGTTTTTTTTCCCTTTTATCCAACTGCTTCACTACTTTTTGCACATTCCTGCACTCTTAATGAACTGAATGGAGCAAATCACACATTCCTATTAATCTGTAATAGACAAGCAAAGCTCAGTTAATTATGTCTTAGTAGGTGCATTTTTTCAAATCCTATCAAAATGTGATCCAAATCCAATGGTAAAAATTCTCAGTTCCCACACTGCAAGGGCCATTGCTTTTTCATCTGAACTGATACAAATCACAGTCTTCCCTTTCACATTGCTAGTTATGCATGGTGCTTTATGCTGCTTTATATTATGATCATCTGCAGAGTAGGTCACATAATCTGTTAAAATACCTTTTTGACTGTGCTCCTTTGTTAAGCTCAATTACTTATGCAGTTGTATTAAAAAAAAAAAAAAAAAAAGTTTCCAGGCTTTGACACAAAGGAAGTTGTTTCTACCCACCTGTTTCAGTTTCCTATATCAGGGTTCTTAGTACATCATTCTGAGAGAGATCATAAAATCATACAATGGCTTTGGTTGGAAGTGCCATTAAAGATCTTCTGGTTCTAACCCTGCTGCCATGAGCAGGGATACCTCTCACTTGACCAGGTTGCTCAGAGCTCCAACCAACATGGCCTTGGATGGTTGACTGATTTTTTTTTCAACAAAGGAAAACTGTGTGGGTTTTTTTACTCTAAGAACCTCACATTAAGAGCTGTCATGATAGAAAAGACCATGGAGAGAAGCTGGAGCTTGAATCCACATGCTCAGACCCCACACAGAAATAAAGCTGTGGGTATACAGCTCTCTCTTTAATATACCTGCTATGGTCTTAGGTAGCTGAACCTTTGCATTGGGCTCACGGTGGACTGAAACACTGCAGTACTCTGGCTTTGGTTTGGTTCCTGCTGGGGTTCTCTTCATATTAAGAACATATGGCTGCCCCTCTCCAGATGAGGAATATGAGTGCAGTTGAAATTTGCAGTCCAATTAACCACCTCAAGGCAAAGCCTCATGGAGTTATCATCATCCTGGTCATCATCATGATCAGCTATTGGTTTTTCACAGGTAGCAAATAAAAATTGATCTCCACCTCTGGAGCCAACTATACCCATATAATCTTGATTAGAACACCATGGAAATGGCATATGAAGGTACCAGTACCAATGGGAAGCAGCACACAAGCCCAGAGAAACTTATTCTGACTCACCTGCTAGGACAACTGAACCACCAGCAGCAGCTGAGCTACAAAGCTTCTCCAGTGTGATTCAGAAGCAGTAGTGTGATCAAGTACTCAGCAAGCCCAAACAGGGAGGGAAAAATGCAGATTCTTGGCACTAATTACAAAGTAGAGTCCTACAGCAAATTCACCATGGGAAGCCTTAGTCTACAGTTTCTGTATTTCAGAAATAAAAAGAAGATGAATTGTCTGTACAACATAAGGCCAGGAAAAGACCAGTGGTGATGAGAGCAAATATTCTTTTAATTTACTACTCATTCTGAGTTATGCCTACATAAACAAACTCTACTTGTTTAAATCTTCCTTGTTTCTTTGTTTAAGGTCTAAATGTGACACCCTAAGGCATGCTCTTAGCAGAATGGCCTCAAACAACTTCTCTAAATCATTCCAGTTAGAAGTAGAAAATTCCCCAGTGAGAACCTGACAGTAGCAGAAAGACACTACTCACGTTTAGGACGAATAATCTGTTATTAATCCACTAGTAAAGAAGAGAGGGGAAAAAGGAAAAGGTGAAATAGGAACCCTATGAAATAGAACTTTAACAACTGAAAAAGTAAAAAAAAATAAATCTGTAAACCAAATAATTTTACAGTGAAAGAAAATTAGGTGAACAAAGGCCAAGAGAAACAAAGCTAGAGCATAACCTTTTCTAATGCATGGCTTTGAATTAAAATTGGTCAGATACAAACCAAAAACCTACAGCAATCAGTTGCTGCAGGGAGTGCAAATTTATCTACATTTTGTATGAGTGGACTGTGACCTTTTACGACCAAATCTTGTGGTTGACTTCAGCTGCAGCTATTGGAAGTCATTTGTAAAAGGTCATCCATGACTGAGAACATAATTCGAATCCAAGATGCACAAGGACACAGGTTTGTGCTTCTCAAAAGAACTTGGGGAAGGAGAAAGAGGGCAGGAAGATCATCCACTGCTAGAGATTCAGTTCTCATATGGATTTGTCATTTGGTAATAGCAATTAATCTAAGTAATCAATTTCCAATATGTGAGTGAAAAATTATGAGAGGATACAGTTTTTATGCTTGTCATTTATGACTACATTACTTAAATTTTACCAAAGGAGATTATATTATCAAACAAGGCTACTTATTTAGTAATGTAATTTGAGTCAATTTTTGTTGTCTAGAGCATAGTAGAATCACTTCTTCCCACAGATTCTCCACTACAAGAAAAGATTATGGACCCTCATTTTTTACAGTTATCAAGAAATAAGGTTCTTAGGCAAAGACAGTTTTTAGCCCGAAATAACATGTTTATCTGACTTTATGCATACAAAACCTTTGCGCTGTTTGGTTTTAGTATGGGGTTTTTTTGTCTTTTTTTTTCTTGTTTTTTCCACTAAAAGTACGATATTTTAAGGAGCTGATAATGATGCACAAGCAATCCTCAACAAGAAAAGTGCAATTGTCCAAGGTAGTTGACTAGGGAAAATACAATAATTTATGTGTAGAAGTAAAAGAAAATTCATGCTAGAGAGAACTGTCAGCAGTTATTTAACTAAGATCTCATGACAACACTTCTCCAGAAACCTAAATTAATTCAGAAGGCCAGTCTGTAAAGGATTCACCACTGCTGTATGAGAGCTCATTTAAAATTATGCAAAAAAAAATTAAATCTTTTTATGCTTGGTGTCTTCAAAGCCAAACCTGTTGCTCAGGCTTGCAATCTGCCCTTCTCCTAGCTTTGGGCAGCTGTGTAGAAACTGGGTATATATTGCACCTACTATGGATAATTGCAGCCACCTCCTGTCCTGTAGGTGAAGCACTCTGATGCTCCTCCAAGCCTCACAAGCAGCACCATGCTCGGCTTGGAAGGAGCCTTATGCTCACTTTGGGAATGTCTATTGAGCCTCCCAGTGTGTGCCATCCTTGCTACAGCAATGAAGATACTGGCAGTGCTCAAAAGTGGAAAGCAGCAGGGGAGATGAAACAAGTTCAGCTGGAGAAATCTTTATGAGAACTGAACTCAACATATGTCACTGAAAACATAGTTACAGTAATTTCTCTACAATAAGGCGCACACTTTTGACTAAAATTTTGATCGAAACCCATAAGTGTGCCTTATAATCCGGTGCACCTTATATATGGACAAAGTTCGGAAATTTGCTAACCTGAAACTGCGAGCCGCAGCAGCTGGGAGAGCCGCGGCAGCCGCAAGTCGTGAGAGCTGCGAGAGCCGTGCCAGCCGGCGCCAGGGGCAGGCGGGAGTGCTGAGGCCCGTGGCACAGGGAGGGTGCCTGGGGCTGTGCTTAAAGGCTACGCCGATCCATGAAAAATGTTTGTGAATTGAGCACCTGCCAGTAAACCCTGTGATTGTGCAATTCCCTTACTAATTCGTTACTTTGTTGTGCGCGGATCCTCTCTGCAAAAAAAAAAGTGCGCCTTATAATTCTGTGCACCTTATAGTTGTGAAATTACTGTAATTTATTATTTTTAATTAAACAGAGACTCAAAATAACAGCAGTAAGGTGGTATATGGTAAGGTTTTCAGTACCCAGAAAATGTGAAGTATCCCAACACTAAAAGCATAAATGCTGCACTGGATCTGCTTGATCACTTCAGCAGAGTGTTAGTAGGTGCTGTCAGGTACAGTGCATCCTTTTCATGTACAGAAGGTAAAATAAGCTCCAAAACCACACCTGCAGGTTTTGTACGTGCCAGCAATTTCTGCCCACAAAATATACTGCTGCTGCTTGCAAAGGACCATATGTACATACCAAAAGCTGGTACTGAGGTACAATTTGCATCCATAAATGTGCAGGTGCAGTTCTGTGGAGACCTATGAGAAGAACGTGACCACACAGCAAACAAATGCTACTTACACAGCAGCCTTCAGACAACAATCTTTCCATAGGATGTGCCAAGCCAGGCACAGCAAGGAGAGGCAGAACTCACAGCTGAAATTGTGGTTGTGCTCGTGGCTAGCAGACTGATTTAAAAAAAAAGCCTACTCAGTCCTGGTTTTAAACCATGGGTGTGTACTAATTCTGGTAGCTCTGATGGTACCCCAAACTGAGGGCAAGACTATAATGTCAGCTGTAAAGGTGGAAAGAATTTGTGAGAGAGTCCTTTGCACCAAGTGATTCAACATGGTTTTCTATGACTGAAAAAGCCCACCTTGTTTATTCTTCTCTAATGAACTGCATTCTTTTCCAGGCATTAAAATTAATTCTGCAAGCCTGACATGAATCAGCATGAGAATTACTGACCAAAGTAAGCTTCTGCAAGTACTAAACAACACAGTACCATAATATGGTGACTTTATTCATGTGTAAATTACTGATTTCTAATGAAGTGAGCACTCAGGATGAAACATTTCTCTTTTCTTCTGACAGGACAACACAGTCAATACTGTATGTGTTTACCAACCTGGCAAAGACTTCCTGCTAACTGCAGGGACAAGGTCTTCACATATGTCCACAGACTAAGGGAAAAATGCATATTTCTGTTTAGCTTAGTAATATTATTTACTTCTAGTGGACATATTACTTTATATGAAATCTGATTAAAGAATGTGAAAAGAAACACCAATGAAATATGGCAAAATTCTCTTCAGATTAGAAATTATTTTGGACTAAAGACACATCAATTGCTATTACTTAAGTGTTTAGTGAAGGGTAAAAAAGCAGTTTTGAGAAGACTAAACTTCCTGCCTTCCTAGGAATCTAAAAAAGAAAATGAGCATTCACCCTTACGTAACTTTTGGACATCACTAACATACTGACCTATTGCTATAATTAAAGTAATTTGTATACTGTGGATTGTTTATAATTTAAAGGCTAGGTCCAAATGTTGTAAGCATGTGAGATGTAAATCTTCAGAGAAATTAATTTTACATATTGATGTTGCTGGCAGAGGGTGAAAAGAAATGCTTAATATTTTTAAATGGCTAGTTAATTAGATGTGCAGTCGCAGACTCTGGAAGAAGAGAGATGCAAACACCTCAGAGCTTAATATTTCTTCTCTTCATACAAGCACAGCAATAATGTTCCCACTTTCAATACTTTTTCTGCCATGGATTACAGATAACTAGCTCCCAGAATCCCATTAAAAACCAGAAACACTGCAGGTTGCAACTGTACAGAACCAAGCTTAGGTCAAACATAGTCACAAGCTCACTGTAATAATGGAAGCTATGTTCATCTATCACAGGAGAAAGCAAGACAGAAAAAAAAAATAAGAAAAAGAAATCCCTTCATTTTTAATTCTTATTTC
>VRYO01001463.1:44833152-44859023 GCA_009812075.1 Sialia sialis | reverse complement strand
AAAAAAAAAAAAAAAAAAAAAAAAAAAAAAGTGCGGCTTATATTCGGGTGCGGCTTATATGTGGACAAATCCCGTGGTCTTCCCAGCTACCCGGAAGTGTGGCTTATATTCAGGTGCGGTTTATAATCGTGAAACTACTGTACTCTTCTTCCTCCCATGTGCTGGCCACCAGTGCAACTGCAGTGCAGGGTCAAGACACATCACATCTCAGCTAAAAATTCTCATCTTGCCTGATAGGCTGATTTTCAACCATGCACTGTGCAGATCAAGACACCTAGCTGGAAACAACAGTGGGGACAATAAGAAGTCCCCATCTAGGGAAGTTCATGTGTAGATCAGCATAAACCTCCTATAATTCCATGTCTTCAGAGCCATTATCTGCACTTAGCTGCTTCAGATTCCTCAGCATCGGAATACACAAGTTTGTCACAAATGACTGAATAGTTCAGATGTGCAATAATAACAATTCTTGACAACCAGCTATTTTCTTTTTGGGTTTGCATTGTATGGCACTCTGTTTTTTTCTTCCTCCTTTTTTTCAATACTCAGATACATCATCTCTTTGGCTTTCCAAAGGGTATTTGATAACATCTCTCTCACCAGATTTCTTAAGGAAACCTAACAGGCACAGAACTAGAGTGAACACTTTTGCTGTTGAAAAGATAGGAAACAGGGCACAGGAATATGAGAGAGGACAGTCAATTTCACTGTGGAAGAAAATTGCCAGTGGAGTCTTGCTGCCTCATCTTGAGGATATCAGTGGTCTTCAGCCTGTTCTGAAATCACTTGAGAAAGGGACCAAATGGGGAAGACACAGTGTTTGCTGGTGATATTAAACTATATGGGGTAGAAATGATGGAGGCTAAAGAACTTTCTATGAGGTTCATAATAAAATGACATGTGAAGGGCAATTTATACAAAATTATGCTAGAAATCTTTTAGGGGAAAGCTTTATTTAGACTCAAAAGTAGTGGACTCTGAACTGAGTTATGAGCACACTGCTACCCAGGAACGAGATCTTGGGGTGGTAAAACTTCTGTGTAAGCGTCATCTTCCTGCTCACCAGTAGAGAAAGCAAATTGAAGACAACAGAAAACCCAAAAGGCAACTATTTTCTTTCTGCATATTCACACACTTGCATCTTGAATATTATCTGCAATTCTGACCCTTCCACTCATATACAGAGATGAAGAAGAAGAAAAGAGGGTGGACTGAAAGTATAAATTGGCTTACAAGGAGCAACAACTACGAAACCTGGCAAAGCAATGATCCAGAGGAGATATGATAGGGATCTATAAAACATGAGTGACATGGAGGGGTGAATCACAACTGACTGCTGCCCATTGTAACACAAGGCTGGAGGCATCAGATGGCAGGTGGAAAACAAACATGAGGAAGTGGCTCTCCATGCAACTGAGAAAGGAAACTCAGGAACTCTTTACTAGGGGATGCTACAGCTGCTAAAACTCTACATGGATTCAGGGGACAACTGAACAAGCTGAGAGACGGGAAATCCTTTTGGGGCTGATAAGCAAACAAAAAACACCTCTGGCACAGGAAGTTTCTGAAACACAAACTGCTGGAGTTTGAGAAAGTAACGTGAGAAGGTTTCACTTTGCTGCTAGGATATTGAGCAAGACAGAGCTCTGGTCTCAGGCAGTGTTACTGCTGCGTGCATGTGTAACACAAGGCAGCTAAAAAAGAAAGGCACTGGATTAAAACACTTCAGTCTGGACACCTTCAACAACATCATGCACCACCTGCACAAGCTGTGGACCCTTCCTGCTGAGCCTCCCACCACAGGGGACTGACCAGTACTTAGATAAATTTCCAAGAAATGGGAAGAACAGACTTACTGAATATTAAAAGCACTAGACTGTGTGCAATGAAAAATGAACAAACACAACGATCTCAGTGACTTCCAATATTCCCTGGAAAGTTTACTGTGAGCAAGAGATTGATCTGCAGTATCCTAAGGTAGATGCTAACACCAGAGCACTCTGTTATGCCACAGGCTGCAAACACAAAGGGTTTAGAAGGCATTAGAGGAACATTTTACCACCTATCAATTTTCTGGTTTACTGGTTTTGCTTCCTTGGAACTACACAAAAATCACTAGAGAAAAGCAAATGAGCCTTTTTGAGAAGTGAGCTGTGTTGGATCTTTGTTCATAAGGCAGATATTAATTTAAAGAATACAAATAGCCCAACAGCCATTAAAATGAACTCTTAGGCACTATTTCTAATTATACTGCATTGATTAAATATAACTATATTTTAATTAAGCTTTGTTCATGCCACCATCCTTGTATTTTTTTCTCCTTCTAGAGGAGGAAATTTATCTCTTTTTCTAGAGATCCATTTTCATGGCAAATAATGCTTATCACTTAATTTATTTTAAAAGCAAAAGACAAAATCTGTGCAAGACATGAATTGTTTCAGCTGTGTTAGATAAAATCAGTGTCTGCTTCAAAGTTCACCTGCATGGAGATCCCCAGTCAATGCCTACACTCTTTACTCTTTTCATTGCTGATTTTGAAGTTCTACCAAGAGGCTCACTTTTAGCATTCTAAGCTGTTACAGCTCCAGCTGCTGAGCTATGTTAACAGATTGTGTGAGTGCTCCCATTCTATTTCCAAGTAAAATCAGGTTACCTACAATCCAGGCTGAGGAGCAGCCTCGTGGTTTGCCCAGCACTGGTACTATGGAGAAGAGATCCTGAATGTTAGCACCTACTGCCCTCTACCTGCTTCACTTAAAAAGCTTAGGCAGCAAAACTAGACAAAACTTCACTTTCCAATTTTTTAAATCCTTGGTCTTATCACTCTGATTTCTAATCTATTTCTTTTGATTGCAAGAGTAGGATGTGTTATTCTCCTCCACATTGCAGGGATTGCCATTACAAAATGTGCATATATATATATTTCTTGCATAATTTTATCCTGTCTTCATAAGACATAATTTTAAATTTCTCTTAGCAATCAGTGGGATTATGAATTCAGAGGTTCACCATATCTTTCCAGGAAATGTGGTGGGAGGTGTACTGTGCTGAAGTTCATCATGACAGACAGAGAAAAAAGAATTCCAGCTTGTAAATCCTTGCCCTGCAATATGATCCATGTAGTGAAACACATATACAGGCCATCTGAGTACCTGGCACATACTACAGAGGGACAGACCTTGATGCCTATACAGATTCTTATCTGCACCATCAAGGACAAAGTTCCTATAAGGCATAGCAGACAGCCAGCACCATGAATGGGGACTCCGAAAAAGTCTGTCTCAATGGTTTTGACCTTGTATTCAGCTTAAGTGATAATCCACAGTTATTGACTGTGACTTGCACTTTAAATTCTCTGTTCTGCCCAAGAGGATTGCTTGAAATTCCTTAGATATAGAAAATCAACAGGAAATCGATTTCTTTGGGTTTTGTTAGAGGGTACACTAACCTCTGGACTTTTCTCTGACCTAGAGAATAGAAAATATTTCCATGTCCATTTGTGGAGGGACAGAAGCCACGCAAATGGCATTCAGAGTCAGACCTGACCTCAAGTCCATGAATGCTAGGCAGTACTGTAGCCCTGGGCATACATGTCTGTTAATTGCTAGCTTCAGTTCTGAACAGAAAAGACACAGGAAATCCTGGCAAGCTCTTACAATTCTATTATCCCACCTGCATATCTTCCAAAATGTACCCCAATAGCATTCCCTCCATATAAGGCAGGAGATACAGGAAAATATAAAATATAAAAGCCATATGCAGCTACTTGTGTTTTCAAAACTCCTTAAATTTCCAGCAAAGGCTTAACCTGATGCAGTTTGCTTTAGAAACAAAACAAACCATGGGCTTCCAGTATATTTGGTCCATGTCACTGCTTCTGCCTCTTCTCAAGCTCCATCATCCATGGTCTGGTAGTTACCATCCCTTCCCTTCACAGACTCATTCAGGTTCACACCTGGAATATTCGCCCCTGGTTCCACCCACTCAAAACAGCTGATTATTTGATAATTAACCTGTCAGACTGCCTAGACAGCTAAAAAACCCCAAGTAACACTGGACCAAGGTCTTCTATGAGAGGCTTTGGTCAGAAGCCAAGGACAGAGCTGACAAACAGACATACCATGACTGCATGCCATGCTTGCTGAAATCATGTGCAAATTTATACTGGGCATTCTGCATACCTCAGCATTAAGCTGGCCTAGCAGATGGGGTCTCTCAGAACTTCTTCCTCTGTGATTGGCAGTAACAGCCAGGAAAAAATAAAGCAAACCCCACCCTCTTGGGACATTCCCTGGGGCATCAGCTCTCCAGCCCACTGGAATTGCTTATCCATCAGAGAAAAGAGGACCCATGACAAATTATTAGAGCCATGAAGCCAGGAGGTAAAGAGCACAACTTCCCAGCACAAAGGCAGCTTTTAAAGGTGTGCTATGAGCTGCCAATGTGCCGTCCTGTGGCCAGGCTGCCCATGAACCTTAAGCACCCCATCAGAAATCACTGGGGTTTGCTCCAGCAAACCACTGGAGCATAATAAGCTAGGTGGTCTACAGTGAAGTGTCAAGTATGTTAAACCCAGTTATAAAAATACACTCCACTCAGCACCTTAGGTATTTCACAAGTTGTGTGTGTAAATGAGGGCTCTGGCTTTGTTTGTTTGCAACAACAGGAGGTCTTTCATTTGTCAATTTACAGCAGAGATTTTGATACTTGAGAACTGTGTCTGTATTTGTGATTATACACCCCTGCTGCTAAGTATGATGATTTGTTCCACTTCAGGTTTTATTAATTAAATTAATATTAGTTGAGCAATCTCTTGGTATAATTTTAACCTGAGTGGTTTTTGCATCAAATCCTCTACACTGTAGCCTCTCCTTAGCTTCCGACTTTATCTCCTGTCCCAAAGGAAATGTTTCACTGCAGATCACTGCTCTGATACTCTTAGGTTTACAGATATTTATGCCTATACTTGCATACTCCTAAATCAATAATAAAATCCAGTAAAATCAACAATTGCTTTAGAAGATACTTTACAGTAAGAAGCTATTACCAAAAAAAAACCAAACCCAAAACCAACCCAACCCAAAGATGGCTAATTTTATGTGACTAAGTGCCCTCTAGTGACAAAGTCCTACTCCAAATAACTTTCACAGTCTCTTCTATGTGTTACACAATTTTGGTTGTCAGTATCTGAAACACTGAGGGTTTTTTGTTTTGATTTGGTTTTGATTTAATTCCCGTTTTTGTTTTTAATTTTTTGTTGCTTGTTGGTTTGGTTTTGCTTTATTTAAAGAAAATAAGGCAAATCAGGCAAGCAAAATCTATCTGTAATAATAACAATAACAATAAAATAATTATAGACACCAATCACTGTGTTAGTCTAAAACACCTTATTTACTGAAACATGATGAGTATTTTTCTGCATCAGAGTCAATGTTATTATTCCTATAACTCAAGGGAGACACATGATGAGTTGTTTAAATTATTCAACATTGCTTGAACTGCTGTTGCTTCTAAGAGCTGTCTGCCACTGAGTGGTGATACTGCAAAGTAGAAGAGAGAACTAACTCTGGGCCAGCCTGGCAAGCCTTTCCCCTTTTTACAAATTCCTCACTCCACACAGAAACCCACCTCATATCAGTCATTTCTTCCCTAGAACAGCCCACCCGCATGCTGGAGCAAACATGTCTAAATGGCAGGCATGGAGCTTCACCCGCTTCATTATCTTCTCCAAACATGTAAGTGGAAAACATGTACAGTAATTTCACGACTATAAGGTGCACTGGAATATAAGGCACACTTTTTTTTGCAGTGAGGATCCATGCGCAACAAAGTAACAAATTAGTAAAAGAATCACGTGATCACGGGGTTTACTGGCAGGTGCTCAATTTGCAAACATTTTTCACCGATCGGCATAGCCTTTAAACGCAGCCCCAGGTGCCCTCCCCGTGCTGCGAGCCTCGGCACTCCTGCCTGCTGTTCTCCCCCACCCTGCAGCTGCCCCCAACGCTGGGCTGCTCGTGGCTGGTGCGGCTCGGCTTGCGGCTCGCACTTCTGGGTTGTCAGCAAATTTTCAAACTTTGCCCATATACAAGGCACACTGGATTATAAGGCGCGCTTCCGGGTTTCAATCAAAATTTTAGGCTTTAAGGTGCACCTTATAGTCATGAAATTACTGTACTTTGGGAAGCCTGGCTTATTAATGAGCTCTTAGAAAACAAAAAAGCTCTCCAAAATAACCCCAAACAAACTGTATTTTTTTTGTCCCTCAATAATTTTAAATTTGTGGAATTAGAGAAATCATAGAAAGGATACCAATACTTTGTACTGCTACTACTTTAGGTGACAGCTGAAGATTTAGAGTCTATTTTTAACAGGGAAGGAAATGGTGTTATTATTATTATTTAGAATACACAATATTTTTATATACTATGTTATAATACTTAAATTAATACATTACATATTATAAATAATGTAGCACGCACACACACACATATATATACATATATATATATACCCCCATAACATTTCCATGATCAGATTTAAAATTATTCATCATTGTTCTGTAAATAGCAGTTTTCCTAGTTTTTCAAGTGTTGTCTTTTGCATTCTAATCTGTAATCTCACACTGGCAATTACACTTCAGTCTGTAAAACAGCTGTTGGTCATTTTTTAAAAGACCAACAATGAATGATTTAAGTAACACTGTTCTCTTCTATACATTTTTTTAAAAATGAAAACACATCAGTGAGAACATGTTTTTTTTGTCTTCACACATAATGAGCATGAATTATATTTTCTGTTTTTTTTTAATGAAGTAATAACCTTACCACATTAATTTTCTTTGCTGTACTCAGTGTCTTTGCACTAAGATAATCAACAATGTTAGCTAGAAAAGCAGTTTGTCAGTGTTCTCTCAAGTTACTATAAAACTGGGGATTTAGTCAGAAGTACTCCTATATTCCTCTGGAACATAAAATTGAAGGCTTAAAATACAGCCTTTCAGTAAGCAGTTTCTTAGAGAAGATAAAAAACAGCTCGTAAACCTAAAAAGGATGTGGCAAAAGAGACAAATTTTCTAATGCACACAGTATAAAATGCACTGAAAGTAAATTCAAATCTCCTAAGGAAATTTTGCTTCCTTAAAAACAACAAACACCAATACTAAAATGCTCTGAATTGCAATTTGACCTTTCAAATTACTGTCAAAAAAAAGGGTACAGTTTTATCGTTAGTACCTGTTTTCAAGTTTTATCGCAGCATTTACATTTCTGCCTCTTTGTCCTTACTCAACACTGCCTAATATTGGTTAGAATCGACATAAAATATCAAGGATTGTAAATGCAAATGACCTATCCACCCAGTGGAAGGAATAAACTACCCTTAAGTATTTTCCCAGTCATGACAGAAACATCCAGTGCCTTCTAAAGGCTAATAAATGTAGACAAGAAACATGTTACTCTTACACTTTCATGAGACATAAAGCTCTGCAGTTCTGTGTCTGTGGAAATTTCTTCTGATAATATTAAAATGATCTTAGGGCTCTGCAGAAACCCTGCTCATAAAACAAAAAAGCTAGGATAGTTAAAATTAATACATCATACATAAAACATTCATTTCTGTATATATTAAGTGACAGGTCTCAGAAACTCCACCACCACATACACGTTCACAAAGCAGCAAAAACACATGCAATTCATTAAGCCCACTCAAGTGTGCTGGTTCTTCCTGGCATTATTCATAATTGAAACATTTCAATTCTAGTTAACAAAAAAAAAAAATTAAAAAAAAATTAAAAAGAAATAAAATCCTCTAATTTAAAAGTAAAACAAGAAAATTGGTTCTGTGTTTCTGGATTACAATCCCATAGTTCTTCAACTAGCCACATTAAGCCTTAGGGTGGCTAATTTAAAAATGTTTGGGGGGGTTTGTGGCTGTTTTTGAAATAAAAAATTACAAAGAAGTAATGCAGCCAACTCAAGCAGAAATCTTTGCAAACACGATTCTTAAATATTTTTTTCCACTATGCGATACAAAGCCAGACAGGAAAACAATGAAAAGTGCCAACCTATATTTTAATTATAAAATGAAATGGCATTCCTTAAGTACGAATGTTCTTAAATAAGCATAAGGAACAGATGGGCTGCAAAATGCAGAGTAAAAGCAGCATATCCTGCAGTATATAGTACTGAGGTGAGAGATGATAGGATGGGGGTGACACTACACCCCTACTTTTCACCTGTTTTAACCATAAAAGCTCCCTGCCAAGCAGCTACATGGTTAGGACACCTCACCTGGACTGCCTATACAAAAAGAGGCAAAACACCCTGAATGAAATGGATTGGCTTGCTACAATGAAAATGAAGAATTAGATGTTCCATTTCAGACTCAATATTCATAAGCCAGAGGTGTACACATCACAAGCTCTGACCCCAATCCACCATTACTCAGCATTTGGCTTGATCTGGTTCACAAAGATGAGCGCAAAGTGTATTTTCCTATTCTTGTTCTGTTTTAGTGGTTCACTAGCTCTCCACGCTGCTATTCTCAGACAAAGACCCACCGTCTCAATTTAAAAATAAAATAAAATAAAATCAGCTGCCTCCACCTTTCCTTTCTAGGGCCCTTTCAACAAACATCACCAGCTGTTCTCCCCTTTGGGCCCTCCAAAGAAGGATAATTGTTTCCCCCAAAATTTATTCTGTAACATTGTTAGAGCATTACCTAAGTGGAAGTGGCAGAGCCCTGGGGGAAGGGACCATGAATTACTGCTTTTTTCTCGCATTCTTCACTTGCAATCTGCTTTTGGTTACCTGCTGCAGATCAGATAACTGTAGTCAGCAGATCTTTGGTCTGGCTCCACATAGCCCATTAGAACTGGACAGACAAGAAACCTGCTTATATAAAATCCTATGTGCAACACCAGATGCAGGAGGAGATCATTATTCTGTGTTGCAGCTGGAAATTCCTGAAATACAGACCTGTGTTGTTTCTGGTGCTTTTTGTCAAGATATGAAAAAAAAGGAAGCAAAAACTTCAGCAAGCTCCTTCTGAAGATCCAAATTTTCCTAAAAAACCTGGTCTACCTTATTTATAATCTCTTCATGCAAATTAATATTTTAGTGAGTTGTACAGTGAGACAAAAGAGCCTTACAGCTTCTTCTATATGCATGATGAAGAACTGATTTTACCTGAAAGTGGGGTTGCAGTAACACTTGATCTCATGAGTTACATGGGGCCAGAAAAAAATACATACTTTTACCATGCTAAACAGTTGCATCTTTTAAGTTTTGGAAAATTTATTATCATTATTATTATTATTATCCCTTAATACAGCAATCTCGGTAAATCTTAACCCAAATATCTACAATTATTAAAAAAAATTTTTCATTCAAGAGAATAAACTGTTCTGAAAAAAAACAAACTGCTAAAATAGTTATCATGCCACTGTTTAAATAGCTCCCACCACAAATAAAACTGTGCTGATGAGCCTGCACACATCCAAGGTCCGTGTCTGTGTAAATCAGTGATGTGTGAAAGTCATCCTATTCATTTAATAGTCAGACAGTATAAGAAAGGAGAAAAAAGCCTATATTCTTAAATTTGTCTCTGTCTCTTCACAAAATCAACCTCATGAATTCAAATAGGAAGAAGCAGCTTGGCACTGGAAAGACAAGTATCCAAGTGCCATGGCTGCAACAGACCAGCAAGGGGAGTAGTAACACTTTGAGAACTGTCTTCAGTGACAGACAACTACACATAAATGCAGGAAAGTATAGAATATTGATGCCAGGCTGTATAGATGGTAGAAGGGATATTAATTCTACTGAAAGACTGAGAAATTAAAAAAAGCAACCCAACCCCACACAGACCCTTACAATGCTATTTGGTTTTGAAAAGAAGGTGGAAGCACGCATAGAGGATGCATAAAGGATCTCAGATCAGTCCAACATGCCACTCACTGAATAACCCACGGCAGCAAGCTAAAATAAAGCCCTCTCAAATTTGTGACTGCCATTTCCATTTCATGTCTTTATATATGCACGTGTATATATATATTCATATATATATGTTATTTTCAGTATTTTCTCATTTTAAACAATAATGGCTACATATTTCTATAGGAAAGAGAGACACTTTCTATCCTCCTAAGAAAATTAAGAGATGGCACTGCTGGGGTGGTAAGTACAAGAGATGAAGAATTCTCGAGCCTCAGTTGCAACCCTTGATAAAAAAAATAGAAGGTGGAATTCCTTGAAGCAGGCTGCTACATCTGGATTCCTTAGGGACAGATAACTGAGCCAGCACTTTCAGAGAGGAGTACATTTTATAACTGCTGGCAGACTGACCTTTTAAGTGCTTGTGCCTGCAGCACTGACAGCCTTGCCCATAGAGGTACCAAGGGCAGAGCAGGACATGCCCCCACAGCTCCCACCACAGAGAGAAAAAAAAGAGGGAGCACTGACAGTTTCTCTCCATTGCATCATTCCCACTCTCCTTTTCAGTCCTGTCCTACCACAGGCACCTCTCAACAGTGGCACTGCCCAACACAACTACAGTCTAAGCACCATGGAGCAGAGGACCACAGGTCCCAGCCAGGGAAATGCTGTAAAATAGAAGCAAAAGTGAAAAGAAAAACTACTGCCTGCACCAGGTTCTTCACAACAGCCAACGTTCCCACATTCCCACCTTTTCTTCAGCACTGTGAATTTTCTACAAAAAAACAAGAATCCCTCTCCCTTCAAAATCATGCAAGTCTTTAACAACTGCTACCCAAGTAGGTAACCAAGACATTTAATCAACTTGTAAATGCCCAAGTGTGAAGGCAACCTAAGTACTAATCATGAAATTACTATGCATGACAAAATTCAGAATAGTGTTTTGCTGTAATTGTGCATAATTTAAGTCAAAAAAGCAAGAGGAGTTATATTTGGATACAGAAGAAAGAGGTCAATTTGATGAGGGGGAAAAAATGCTGTCATTTTTACTAGTCTTAGAGAGAAATCCTTCACCCAGTGTAAGAATTCTGGGATGTTGCTTCTCCAATGTGATGCCGGGTGACAAAGCATCATCAAAGGAACATGCAATAGAAAAAATGGTGTTCCAGAGTCACATTTTCAACAAAAAAAAAATCCACCTCTGTTACCTTAAAACACATTTATTAACTGTGGTTTCAGACACTGGAGGCAGATAGAAACCTGTATGTTACAATCCCAGAGTACAGCTGTAAAAATAAAAACAATATGAAAGTTTTCCTCCTTCTGATAAGAAGGAATAGAAATATTAAATAACAAATCCAGGATAGTCTCAACAATTTCCTAATGATTTCGTGACATTTCTGGACAATGGGCTTAGCAGATTTCCTAATTTAGAGTTTGTAAGTGGATGTTGAGGGGGTCAAATCCAGACCTGGTTTGGACAGTTTCTTCTTTTCTTCTAAAGGGCAAGATACAGGATGCAGGGTGACATCTGTCCTAAACGCACTGCCACTGACATGGGCGAGGCTATGACCTACACAGAGCCTTTCAAACCCAGACACAGATGAAGGGATGTGTGGATAGTGGACTCTGAAGGTCTGCCCACCCCATCAGGTCAGCCTGTGTTCCCTTGAACTCTGTTACAGGGCACCAGCCACAAAGAAGAGCCACGAGCCTCCCACCCCAGCACTGAAATGTTGATTTTGCCCTCCTTTTGCACGGACCTAAACCAAATACATCTAATCCCTTTACCTGGCAGAAAGCAAAGAAACATGAGCTGGAGTCCAGCCTCACGAATTGTGTGAGAGAAAAGGAAACCAGAACATGACGTGCCCTTCATCATGCACAGCCCACTGCACTGGTCTGAGCAGCCTAACTCATGTTCTGTGACGCTATCCTGAGGATATCACTCCTTGGGACATAATTTTTGAACCAGAAAGAACATAAGATAATATCAGGAATAGTGGTTTTCTGATAATCAAGTTCAGAAAGGGTGCAGAGGGCACAGAGGCTATGGTAAGAAATTATCTTGATGCTAATGCAAATGGCGCTGGTTTCTTCGAAAATAGGCTCTTGCACTTGACCTTTAAGGCACACCCTTTCCAAGGAAATACTCTTATCAAATCACAATAAAAATTCCCTTGGGCTTATTTTAAATACAACAAGTAAATTGCATTAGCATAAATTCATCTCCATCTTAAGAGGCAAATTCTTTGATAGGTAGCTTTCAATGTACAGACTGCAAAAACAAGAGGATGGCTTTAACAACCAGCCTCTAAACTTCCCTACAATACAGCTGGATTGGTAACTCTTCCAAAAGTCATAAAATGTGGATGCATTTTTCCATTGAAGGTGCACACCTTTGCAGCTTTTGGTGACCAAAAATATATTTAATTGATTTTGAAGACATCTGGAAAAATAATCCATTTTTGTTTATTCGGAAAAGGTAGTAGTAACAGGAAACAAGTATATGTAAACACAAAGGTCTCTTGGCAGGCATAGCTCTAAGATCTCATATGCATTCTATATAGATTTTGTTCATAATCTAAAAGAGACCCCATAATGTTCATGTGACTACAAGTAGTTTGCTTTTTCTGATTTTTTTTTGAAGGATGGCAGCTTTAGACATTGTGTTGAGTTTTTTTCATTTGCATATCAACAGCACCAGTATAGAAAAGCCACTTCCTTTTGCAAATATCAATTGGGATCCCTCTGGCCATGGGCCTTGCTGGGTAAGCCCAGCATGGAAAAGCCCCTACTACCCTTGGGTGGGAACACCAGACATGATTAGACAAAAATATGCCAATCTTTCTTTTGACCATTTTCATCTTCCCAGTTTTCAGTCTCTGTATTACAAACAGGCACAGAGTAACCCAGTTTTCCCTGTGTTAGTTGTCTTCTTCCTTATGTAATTAAGTCTGAAAACAGAATTTAATTTGCAAAAAGAGAAAAAATACCCAGGACCATAAAGAAAAACAGGATGCTGGACAGAAATGCTCTGGGATGAAGCTATAGTATGAAAATGAACACAGCCATGGCTGTCCTTTTGTTTTTCTCTCATCCTAAGAAAGATCCCACTTTTTCTGAGGCTCTTGGCTTGCATATGTGCACCTTATCCTCCTCCTTTCTCTTCTCTTCTCTTTCTCTAAGGTAGAAAAATTTTTTATCTCTAATCCCCTTGTCATCTGCTAGAAAAAATACAGATTAAACAATCTTGCTTATTTTTGGAAAAATGCATTACTATCAAGAATGTTGCTAAATATCAGTTACCTTGAGAGCTATGAAACATTTATCCTACTTCGGGAAAATATTTGGGGTTTTTAAAAAACTTTTCTACTCTAAATTAGGAAGAAGAGTATAAGATTAGAATGACATTTTAACTAAAGAAGGAGTACTTTTCACTCTTTTGAGTAGCTGAATTTTCCAAATAATTTCAAAATATGTTGTCCTTTCACTTAGGTTGCAGACTCTTGACAAATTCAGAATAACTAAGAAAGGATTCTTTTATTCAGAAGATGTCAAAACAATAATGTCAGCAGAGTTTTCCAAAGAAATGAATTTAAATAGAAAATTCATTTGAAATTTTTTCCCCACACACTGTTCTGTATTTGCACTGGATCAGCACTTCCTTCTGAAGGAGAATGTTCTGTCACAAAAATCTCTGACTTGCTCTAGGGCATTGTGCTTACTTGTATTTTAGCAAGAGGACAATCAAGTCCTAAAAAGATGTTTTCTTACTAAAAAGTAAGAAAAACCCTTCCTCCTTGGGGTCCAGCTGCCTGTGATCCCAAGCCAAGGGCTGGTCCAGTACAGCTGTGCTACCTTGGCTCAGATTTCTGAGAAAATTTGTGAGGCAGGGGTGTGAGAAAGTGGGCTAGAGCCACACAAGAAAAGAATAGGAGAGGTGCAGGCAGAGATGCGGTTATTGAGCTGAGGATGGGTGCTGCTGCAGCATTCAAGAGAAAAACACCAACATGAGAAAATATAAAATACTTAGGAGACTGGAAAAAAAATACAGCATCTTACCTGTTTCCTTCTGTTCTCTACTTTCTGGAACTAATGAGTATTCAAAAAGAAAAAGCACTGAACAGACAACTAAACTGACTGCAGTGGAAGTTCAATTATAATCTTAAATATCAATCTGTGCAATTGTAACTCAGTTCCCATTGCTAAAGTAGGTATTCACTATGTATGAATGAATAAAACAGTATTTAGCATTATCCTCAAATCTAATCATTCTATAGAATACTTAATTTTTGATCTGCATGCTTCTATGTGTCAATGGTGTAATCTTATCCAATTATTGCCATTTTACTTCATTGTTTATCCTATAGCCTCATCTCATAGCTTGGAATGAATCTTGGTAAATCTGTACATCTAGTGGCTTCCTGATAAAACACATTTTCCAATACTATTTTTAAGCACTTGCCAGGCAGTGTGGCTAGGGGCACTGCATGACAGATGCTATGGAATCACTGAACATTTGAATATTATTATATTAATTTTAGAAGAAATGGTATATACATCCACACGGGCTTGTCAGTGATTGTATCACAACCTAAGTGATCAGGAGATGAGTTACCAAAGGAACAAGTGATTGGAGTGAATTGGGGATACTGATTCCTGAAAAGACAGGTTCTATATTATACCCACAGTAGTCTACAACAAGGATATGTATTATGCATTCATTATTTCTCCTGCTGCAGAAGACAGGTGACCTACTCTTAACTAAGCATACATGTAGCTTGCTTAGATAACATGTGTCCTCTTTTTCTGAATAAACTCTTTTTTTGCTTTAGGAAAGCCTATTTCTCACCTCATAAACTTGTCACTTTCAAACCTGGTTCAATATAAGGGAAGATGATGCAGTACAGGCAAATGGTTTGATGACCACCACATGATCCAGGTCACAAGACATTCAGATTTAGCTGGGAAAGCAGAGCTTGTGGTGCTGAATGAGACATGCCCCATCTGGCCAGTGCTCTGCAGCACGTTCTGCAAAGAAGGATACTTCAAAGATTTCCAGGAAATAACGCACCTTCCTGATCAGATGAAAGGTGTGCACTGGAACTGTGACTGGGCTGTGGCCCAAAACTAGACTTGGCTTTGCACTAACATAAAAAATTCCTTTTGCTCGCGTAGATTTAGTTTAAGAATTATGATTTTCCTGCTGTTGGAGCCAAGACCAAAATGAACACAGCCAGTTCCTTTTATGTAATGCCAAACTGGGAAGACTTTTTCCAAAGCTTGCTCAAGCAAACAGGCACAGTGACCACTAGCCATTGTACAACTCCACAACACCTGATGCTCTCAAATGGCATCTCATTCACAAGCCTCTCCAAACTAAAAGAGGTAAAGAACTAGTCTGTGCATTATTGTATACTTCAGTTTCTTCAGAAATATAAATACAGGACTTCCTTTGCTGAACAGCATCATCAGAACCAAATTTGTAGCAATGGTAGTGGTTTTCTCCTTAATTCCAAGGATGCAAGGGTAAGGTGTACAACAGAACTGCATCAGTTACTATCTGCCATTCGTTGACAGTGAACGATAATTGGTTTAATATCCATTAAAAATAAAGGAAAATGTTCATGCTAATTTATTGGATTAGACATCAAGTTGTTTGCATTACAAAGTCAAGGAACAACTGCTTCTGATGATGCCAGTATAAATTATCACAAAACAAATCATTTATTTCACAACCGAAATTGTAGATGTGTATGGTACTACTAGAAACACTTCAAATACAATCCAGTTGCCACTGTCTGCCAGTCTTTCAAACTAATAATTTAGTTCCCTTATGGCATTACAGTGATGCACAATCTGTATGCAATTCACATCATTTGCTAATTGTATTTTTTCCTTCTTCTAAATTCAAGCAACACACACAAGACTAAAGATATTTTCACATCTTATTAATTTCATTATCATTTATGCTAAGTCTGCTCCAACTGAACCTAAAAAATGTGGAGGAAAACAGTTTTGTTTTTCTTTTAGCTTGGATTTAGATTTAAGAAGACAAGTAGCAGCAGCAGCACGAGAAACATATAATAGGGCTTAATTACATCTCATACAGGCTTAATTACAAGAAGTGGCAGAAAGAACCTGCAACATTTCATCATTAGAGAAAAGTTATCAACCATGTTTCCCAAACTTTTAGTACAGAAGTGCTATTAATTGCTTACTGCCTGCATACAGAATTCACATTTGTTATTCAGGCTGATATACATATCACAACTGCCACAAGAAATGGATAACTGAATTAGTTTGATGAATTTCGTAATAATAAACATAGCATTTCCACAAGAAGCTTAGGGAATTGGAAACCTGCATTTATGAGTTCTGATTTCTGCAGCAAGTGGTTTGCTTTTTTTCTTCTTATAAATTCAGGATAAAATATTGCTATTGTTATATCCTTTGATATCCTTATTTAATTCCCAATGCATAGAGAAAATAGTCTATATGCCCACCTAAGTAAATCAGGCATTTCAGAACTAGTTGAAATACACTATTTCATCCACAGAGGCAACTTGAAACACTTTGGTTTCTGAAAATGAGAAGAAAATGGGAAAAGTGTATTTCCACAGAAACTCATAAAACAAGTTTATGAAAATTATTATTGTAAATTTTAATTTTCATTATTTCATGACATATCAGTTGTAGTTTTACAGTTATTTAGATACAAGTGATGATCTTTCATTGCAACCTGGGGGAAGAGATTTAGGTGAAAAACGCTAATACTGTATTGATTATTGTACCATTGATCGATTCACACAGACTTTTGTCTAGACTGCTTGTAACACAACATTATGTGTTCATCTTAAGTTATGTATTACAATATTTTGGAGATACAAACAAGTTCCAGAACAGCTGAAATAATTTCAACACTTGGTGGTAATCTCTCAAGAAAACCCCCAAAGTTTTTCCAGCAATGCTGACTTCTACAAGAAATGCATATTTCACTGGAAGTAACCCGACAAAAGAATTTGGAGCAGGCCTAATCCATTTCTGATTTGGCTGTTTTGATGGCATTTAGTACATGCTCTCTTCTTCGACATTCTGCTATATTATTGTTGTCAACATCTTTGAGCAGCAACACTCCAAAACTCAGCCTACACGACTTCCTGGTCATCAAACCTGAGCACTTCTGCTGTGCTGCATAGAGCTCTGCAGAAATTCTGACTAAATGCTGCCATTTTCTGTTTCACCCTCTATCTTCAAGAAAGAGGGTGTAAAAAAGACTACAGAGACAGAAGTTACTCACACCATCTTTCTTTAAAGATAGCACATTTTATTGCTTTTCTCCCCCAGTACACAATGTGATGTTTCAAGCAGCAGAGCTTTGAGAAGCTTTCTTTAGGAAATCGTTCCATAGCTTGCAATACATCTTTGGCAGAAAACTAAACTCCCTTTAATTTAAGGATTCCTGGAATCCAGCTGAACACTGCTGCTGCTCTTCAGTCACCCAGATTCATTTTGCATTTCTGTGGTTATCAGCATTAGTGCAAACTAAGTCTTTTCTCTTGAAATAATAATTTTGTAAGAAAGTGTTTTTTAGCCTCCCTACTTCTAAGGTCTAAGCAATTCTAATAAATATGATTTCTTTTAATCTTCTGTCTGAGGTTAATCTAGTAGGTATCAATATTTTACTTATCTGCCTCACTGTTGTTTTTGATGGGGGGGGCAGGGGGAAATCAACAAAAGGCTGAAAAGATGTTATAATAAAGATGTTAAAGAATAAAAACTTGAACTTAAATCATGACCCCTGCAGACCCTCATTAGTACAATTCGCCCTGTCTCAATTCATCACCAGTCATCACTGCTCATTATTTATAGTCCTTCAACTCATCTACAGTCTGTATAACCATGTTTCTATCTAAGCCAACATGTATTAGTTATTTGTGTGTGCTTTGGCAAGATGGTATCAAAAGGTTTACTGAAATGCATGTATTATACCACTTGCCTTTCATCTGCTTGTTTTGTAATCTTATCAGAAAGGTAAAAAAGCAATCTGGCTAGATTTATCCTTTCTAAGCCTATTTGTCTTATTGCTTATGGTTCCATTATTAAAGCTGAGGAAAATAATCTTCTTTACTCGACCTCGCAATGCATTTATCATTTGCTTGCTTTTTATGGTTCTAGTTTCACTGTTTCTTCCAGTTAGAGTCATGAAACACTCTCAAAAATGGACCCTGACATGGAAAAAGAAACATGTGCACAGTAAGGATAATGTTTGTGGAAAGAAGTAGAAACACAAATTAATTAGAAACAGAAATAGAACACAAGGTATAGCAATTTTTGATCCTAAATCTGCCTCTTTTGACCACAACAAACTGTGTATGCTAAAATTCAGTTCTGCAGCCAGCACTACAAATCAGCCAGCCAGAGCACTTCAGCACTGCCTTAGCTTTTAACCACATGAAAGGTCTCTCTTGACTTCAGGGTCTACTCAAGTGTCACAAGCTAAGCACAAGTTTCACAGAAGGAAAAAAATCAGCCACAGTAAATCACAAGCCTCATTTATTAGCTCTGAGGGCCTACATCCTGCAGATGGAGGATGCAAGAATAGAAGGCATGGATATTGGTGCCACTGAGGGACTCTGAGTTCAAAATCTGGCTTTGCACAAGCCAGTGCTTGTTCTTTTTTCTGTTATGCCTGTGGATCAGCATTCATTCGTATACCTCATTCTCTTTATTATTTGCCGTTTGGTTTCTGAGCTTTGTTTTTGTCATTCCCTGGATGGATCTTTTGTAAAAGATTATAGTCTCCCCTTGCTACTAAGTGGAGATGCACAGAATTGCCCTCTGCACTAGCAAATTGCAAAAATGGTTTGAGATGTTACTCAGTACACTGCAGATCAAGTAGAGGTTCTTTAGTCACCAGAAAAAAAGTTCAGAAGTAAAGGAACTGGCAGTCCCCGCTTTAAATACGCATCTCAATTTTGTCCACAGAACCTTTGGGTTGTGATAGTTTTTTATATGTAATTTTTCAAGTCCCATTACACACTGAGACTTACTGAGTATCCCTACAACATTTTTCCTTAGATATATTTTCCTCAAGCCAGCAAAACCCAAACCACCTCAAAAAAACAACTGCTAAAACTCCCAAACCCACTTAAATAGTCCAAGACAATATGAATCCATCATTGCTGCACTATAATGTTATTATGCTGCTTCACAAGAGGTCAAGGAAAAATAAATAAAATAAATAAATAATCAGCAGCTGGAAGGGTAACAACATGTGCCAATTCACTTTCACACGAAAAAGTAGCTTCTCCTCTCAGTAGTAGAAAGATGATACTGTCATAGGTCAGTTAAAGAGTCCCTGACCAAAAGCTGGATTTTCAGCAACAGCAGCAAATATCTGAAACTGTTCAGCAAAAGAAAAGCAGGAACACAGTAGGGGAGATAAACAGAGAAAGAAAAGTCAAGAGGAGAAGTCAAAAGAGATGTGATTCTTAATAATAAGACATTAAAAAATCATGATGTTAAACATAATCATGATAGAGACTGTTCCAGAAAATGCATCAAAATAAAAGGGAATACAATACAGGAACAGTTGAAATCAGGGAATATTAAAGCAAATGCTGACGAACAAGCAGTGACTAAAGAGGAACAGCAATGTTCAGCCTGAATTGGATGCAGAAGCAATTTGAATCACTGTGTTTACTCTTCTTTTTTTTCCTTCCCTTTTGTTTTATTAAATAAGCCACTTCTTCTTATTCCAAAGAAAAGAAAAAAACATTCAACCTTTCAGACATCTGTGAAACTGAAAACTCTGTGAGGCCATCCAGGAACACTGTGGATATGTGGAACAGGGTTCAATGAACAAAATGGATTTGCTCACACTTCTGTGAATGTCATTGATCTCCACAAGAATGAAAATATTAAGATTAATGATAGCATCAAATGTTACACCACCAAACAGACCAGGAGACCCTTGAACAGATTTTAAAGAGAGGAGCTGCTCTAATTCTGTTTCCTTCCATTTAAGACTCAAGGCTAGTGGGGGTCATGCAAACAGGTAACAAGCAATTTAGGAAGTGGATCACCTGGCTGGTGCAATTCCTTCAACAGCCTAGGGATCCTGAGGGCATTTTGCAACACAGCAGTTGCTAATTGAAACACAGGGGTACCTCTTTCACTCATGGAAGTACAGAGCACTTGAGCACTAGTCAGAGATACACGCTGTAATGGGTTTTGGCAGCTGAGGTAGAGGGCAGAGAGGGCCAAACGCACATGCACGCACTGACAATGCAAGAAATCCCACTCATAATTCCCTCTACACTTCACAGCCAAATAAGTCTCCTTACTCTTTTCAGTTCTGTAAGAGAAAAAGACACAGAAATATGATTCATACAGAAAGGTGTAAAGGATGCAGCTTCACACACATCACTGTGCCTCAAAAGTCAAGTAAGATTTACAGCACTTTCTCAGTTAAATTACAAAAGAGACAGAGACATTCCAGGACACATAGGACTTCTGAAAATTTAAACTAGGTAATGTGTAATTAGCATGTAAGCACTATTTTGTTACTAATTATTCAGGGGGCATAGAATTTAATTTTGCTTTCTTCCATTTATCATTATTCTATCCACCTTTAAAAATCCAATGGCTTCTGGAGAATAACGGCACATAAAATTTTTCAAATCTGGCTTTAGTTACTGTGCAGCTATATATAGATATTTTTAACAACAGTAATTTTTAATTGCAGAACTATTTTGCTTGTTTAGTCGTACTGTGTTTCAGAGCTGCATTATACAACGAAATCTTATGCATTTGCAAAATTGCAGTGCACAGCTGTTTTGTTACTTATATTCCATCTTAAAATTGACTGGCTGTAAAATGAAGTTTGTCTGAAAACAATCATTTCTGAACTCATTTAAGTTTACAGAACCCCCTATGAAAGTCTCTCTTATTTGAGCTGAAAATGTAATTCAGTGGTTAAATAAATGCTACACTAAAACTGCAGTGCAGGAAGAAAGGGGCATTTTACTTTCATTCTTCTCTTGCTGGGTGGTTTTCAATCAAAAACCTAAAAAATGTATTTAAGGGCAAAAGATCCAAGGAGAAACAGCTGACTCAAGCTACAAGGTCAGGGAAGCTAAGAAACAGCTTCATGAATATCTTATACCGATTAGAAGGTGTAAGTCTCAGAAAATAAATAATTACCCAAGATACAAGTCAAACTAGTTCTGTGAACCATTTTTGCTTGTTGCACTTTTAAAGAATTAAAATCACCAAGAACTGTTTGCATAACCAGTTAGTTAGGATAGGTTGCAAGCAGAGAGTTAAGAGATTTCATTCAATAAAACCAGAGATAAAGGGCACCATCAGGTAAATCTCAGGTAAATCCATGGCACAACTTACGGTGATTTCAAAAGGAGGAGTCTTGAAGCTCAAGAGTAAGGATGGCACTTATTTCCTAACCAGAAACTCTTTCAACTAATACTAGAGAGACATGTTAGAGAAAGCTCTCAAAAATTATGGATTTGGTGTTTATTTAAAAAAAAAAAAAAGAAAACTAAAGGCATGTCTTTATGCCTGTGTCACCACATGGATATATTCACAAGGGGTTAAGAGGAGATGCAGCAAGTGATACCAATTCAGGTGACAACTGAGATGAAAGGAGGTAGGGGGAATCTTACAGAAGCAGTTTTCCAAGAGAGAACACTCTCAGCTCTAGCCAAAGCCAAATACTGAGGCCTGAGATGTTTTAGTAGGGACTTTCAGCTAATGAGGGACAAGCCTCAGAAGGATGAGTCAGAGATCCCCTGCTACACCATAAAAAATGCCATAACACACCTACTCCAAGGTCTCTGTGTAGTGAGTTCAGATGGCAGTGGTTAGCGAAAAAAGCAGCAATTTTCTTTTGAAAGGAGTCTGGACTTAAATAGACATCCTTGCTATTATCAAAACACTCACCATACTTTAACAGTAGGATACCTGCTGTGAACAAAACAAGGAATTGGCTATTAAATGCAAAAATCTGCCCTCTGTTTTGGCAACGAAACCTGGAATACTACCAGGTACTAAAGAATTTGATTGTGTAAAGGAAAAAAAAGTGAAAACCAAAATGATTGCTGATGGATGTTAGCCCATGCTAAATGGGCTAAAAATGCATCAGGACAGCTACAAGGAGCACAGTCAGCAGCTAACCTTTCACAGCCTCTCCCCTACAACTTTTGCAACACACTGAAAGGTTCACATTGTCACTGAGCAGCAAATATAAATACACACCGTCCAATGAATGGGAATAACATCTCTATGGATTTCACACAGAAGACAGGGCATGACCGGTATAATTAAGTAATTTGTAAACTGAAAAAAAAAAAAGCAGGTTCGGCAGGTTTCAAAGCACAGGACAGATATCTGTGCTTCTGCATTGTAATGGACTATTTCTTCTCTAAAGGCAAATGTTTATAATATTATGCCAGTCCATGGGATTGTCTCAAGATAACTAGTTCTTCTGCATTCAGCACACAAATACATTACTCCATTTTATTCCTATACAAACAGCAATTTCCCACTATTATGAAATGAGCATACAATGAATCTCATATTCACCCTACTCTCACAATGCCTCTTTATACTGAATGAATACAAAATGAGGAAGAATTAAGCTTGTGTGGTCAACTCATATTTTAACACCTTTTGAGTGCTTGAAAAGTTAATGTCTCCAACATTTTATAAATATATAACATTCAAATATGTGTAGATAAAATTCAGAGTCCTCTTATTTTTTGTATGCATACAACACACATGAAGTTTTAAGGAAAAGCTAAAAATGCAGTGCCATTTAAGACAAAACATCCATTGCAGCTTCTCCTTATCTCTGCTAGAAAACTGTAATTATAAGCTTAATGCCATGTCCAATGTTTTGTATATTTTTTAAGTATAATACTCAATACAAAAGTCCATTTCAGACCTAAAATCCTTGGTATGGTGCTATAAAGCCATCAACTGTGTGTTAAATTATACTACATTTCATTTATACTACATTTCATTTTAGCTGTGATGGTCCAGTAATTACTACTGATTGTTTCTGATCTCTCACATATTAAAAAGCATGGCTGGTGAATTAGTGATGATAACCAATAATGAGAAGCAAGAGCATTTATACTTTTTCTTTGTACACCATTCAATTATTATTAAAAAAATCCATTATGCTCTGTATTTTACTACATAAGGCAGATATAACCCACTAAATATATATTTTACTTTCTCTCCTTTTTTCAACAGAGATGACAAGATATTATCATATTACCTTTCCTCTCTCACTGCACTGCCAGGCTCTGGCCAGCCAATTCTGAATTTGCTTTCACTTTCAGACATTTATCTGCATACAGTTAGGTGAAAGGTATTATTAATCATATCCTGTTGCTAGGCTACCTGGAGATGTTCATTTAAGCTTAATGTTTCTCTTTGTTATAAAGTGCCATGAGGAGCATACAGATTTGAGACAAGAAAACTACTTTGCAGAAGCTGCTTAAAGCATAAAATAAAATCAAGGCTCTAATAACAGAATATGCATTAATAAGAAAAATAATTTAAAAAAACCTCCAGTATAGTCTATAGTTTGCATAGCACAGCTTCATTTTAACATGAACCTTTCAGATAATTGATGCACAACAAGAATTAAAACTAAGGTTTAGTGTTCAGAGACACATGGCTGTTGGAAGAGCTTTAAAGACACTGCAATGTCTTTATTAGAAATAATTCTGCAATGAGAGCATTATCTAATATTCAATGAAATAAACAGAAATGTATGAATTATACACAATTTAAAGAAAAATACCATATATATCCATGTAAATTAGCATATTATTTATAAGGTTTTTGGTTCAAGCTTACGTGAAGATCCACACCTCTGCATAACGATTCATATCCATTCATGTCTACCACATCTAGGAAGAGTTACCAAGGACTTGACTCAAGTTGACGGGCTCAAGTTACATGTTAAAAAGTTCTGTGCAACAAGAGATGGAGCAGCACAAATGCGGGATCTGCTTTAAATGTCTCTTTTAACCTAGTGAGTAGCAGTCGCTCAGTGGAATTGGAAAACATGAAGCAAAATCCTAGCAAAGACAAAGCCGCGTATAATTTTACTACATGACCAGCAGGATGAAGTTCTCTGACTCTCTCAAGGTCTCTATACAACAGCTATCTCATTTAAAAATCTGCAAAAGGCCTTGTCTATGTTGCAGCTTTAATCACGTTAGGGAACTGAAGCAATACAGTCCAAATTTTTTCCCTTCCACTCTGCTCCAGCTTGTCTAAAAAACCCTGGACATACTTAAATGACTTTTCAAGTATTTTGGAATACTGATACTCATTTTAATTCCCTGTTAGGATCCCTTTCCATTACTGAAGACAGAAAGCATTCACTTTGAGAGTATCAGTATCTGGTGCACACACTCATTTGGAAATTTGCGTTGTAGCCCTTAACAACACACAAGAAGCAGCAGCACCCACTCAGCCTGTAGTTCCTCATAACTTCCTAGTCCATCCATTCTGTTGAAATGCAAAAATTCTGAATACCAGTATAGACTGGCAAATCTTCTCAGTTTCTGGGGACAGTAAGCTGTTTTCTGAAGTTTTGACCTGCAAGCTAACATAGCACTTTGACAAAATGACAGTAAGCAGCGTTACAGAGTTTTCAATACAGATTCATGCCTTGGATTCTGGTTATCACCAGAAACACACATGGGTACAATAATGAAAGTAATCTTCACCCTTTACAGAGTTAAGAAAACAAAAAATTACTTCCAGAGAAGAGCAGTGACACTGGACTCCTTTTTTTAACTCCTGCTACCTTGATGCTTCCCAAGTAACACCTGCAAGCAATGCTTGTTCTGATTCTTCATGTGAAAAAAGAGATGCAAAATACTTCTGGAGGATGTTATTGCAGTGCATGGATATGTCAGCACAAAAAGAGTACAAAAATGGCTGGAGTATAGAAGACTAAGTGATTTTTCAGTGTTTCTTTATTACAGACATTATTTCAAATTAACTTTCGTTTCTGCACTAGCATTATAGGCATGGAAAAGTTTGCATTCAGCATTTTCAGAAGTACTAAGCATGGGATTTTTAAGTCCATAAGTAGAGATTTTTTTAAAAAGCTGGATCTATGGCATTGGTTTGAAGTATGTACTGGTTAGCTTAAGAAGAATTTGTTTCAAACAATATTCAATTCTATTTATTCTTTATGGAGAAAGATAAAATATTGCCTACAACAAAACTAAAAGCCAGCAGGTACATTTCCAGCACCAATTCTGGTCTTAGATTTCTAATTGCAATTGTGCTTTCCTATAAGAAGGCTGAGATGAAGCCAAATAGACCATGCTGAGGACAAAGCTAGTGCTGCTGATATCATCATAAGGACCTGTCACTGTTTTTTATAGTAAATATTGTACCAGACAGCTGTTTCTTCAATGAAGATCTATTTAGAAAAAAAATAATTCAAGGAAGACAAGGTTCAGCTTCATTTAGAATACCAAGCAGTTCTTCAAAGAGAGAAAAACACCCAGGACAAATGTGCTACTGCTCTAGGTTTACCAGACTATGTGTTCTGGTTTGGTAGTTCTGCCTTAATAATGCCTTTGTAACAATACTAACTCCACATGGCCACCGAAAATATTTTTCTCTTTTATTCAGATTTCAGCTAGTAGGGGAATTAAAAAAAAATAAACTCAAACCAAAACATCTTTCTTGAAATGAACTACAATTACAAAAGCCTCATTTTAGCTTATCACAGTTTTATTAAATAAAAAGTGCAATGAAATATCCCACTTGTAAGAGTTAAAAAGGACAGCTGTAAATGCGTAACCTCATTTTAGTTTTGAAGTTGATTACAAAGCCATTATGGCAATTACATCTCACAGAAGGAAAATAAAA
>VRYO01001463.1:44803411-44832152 GCA_009812075.1 Sialia sialis | reverse complement strand
CTTATAATCGTGAAATTACTGTAATTTTAAAATTGGGCTGTGCCTGGTGCTCTGATAGCCACTACTGCCACACTTATGGTGTGAAACAGACCTGGTCCACATGCCCTGATCCCTCAGCTCTTGTAACAGGAACAAATTCCATACTTCTGTACTGCAGAGGGAGATCCTTACAACATAGATAACCGACCTGCCATTTAATTTGATATTATTTTCTTGAGTTTCCACTCACACTTTGAGAAAACAACTTGATAACTCATCCTTTTATTTTTTTTTTTTTTGGCTTGGCCTTCCTTTTCTGAATTGCTGCCTCTGTTTTTCCTACCAGATGTACTGGACAGGTCAGCTGCTCCTTAAAGAGCCAAATAATAATTCTTGCTGGTATGGAGGACAACCAGCCTCTATCCAGGGTAAAATTTTTCAGAGTTTTACAGCATTAAATTTAGAGGCTGCTCCCCCCAACGTCAGTGGGAAAAGCTAAACATAGCTTTTATTGGAAAGGATTTAATAATTTGGAGACTGGAACCCTGCGATTTAGTATGCAGATTTTACATCTTGTTACCTACATTTAGGGTTTTTTTGCTACAATGCCATCTTACAACTATCTCAGTAAGGCATTAGGGTGGCAGAGATTGAGAGCACTTCCAAGAGCAGGTGCTCTTCTTGTGAAACCAAAAGACATCAGTTTGTCACACAGCAGCAATGTCAACAAGGTAGGATCCTGATGTAAGGCACCATAACTAAAGCATGCAGAGCAGATTTGGTCAAGGATACATTTTCTGCAGCCTCAGAATGCCCAAACATAATAGAGAGGAAGCAGTGGATAGCTTCCTCCCCATCCAGAAGATAACTCCTCATCTTTCAATGCCCTCCACAGGATCACACCAGTGAAGTGCTGCTGTAGGCAGTGTTGCATGGAGTCCTCTGTAGCCCATGAACACTGGGGTAACTTCCATACCCCTCCAGAACTGCTCAACTTATGGCCAGAGGCGTCTCAAAAAACTATCCCTCAATCAAGTGTGTGTGAGAGCAATTTAAAGCTAACTGAAATTAATTTCCTAATGAGCAGGGAGTTCTTTAAGAACCTAAACACACCACACCTGCTATTTAACCTAATGAGATGAATTATTAATGGATTAATGAATAATCTCCCTACTGCTTGTAATTTTAACAACTCCCACACTCAGCTACTTACAACACTGTGCTGAGCATGCAGTTTTAAGTGATCACTTCTACAATTCAATGTCCTACCTGCAAGGACTCAATTCTGTGTTAACACCTATTGCATTGAGGTTCTCCACACAAGCAATGATGCCTGATTTTCATGACACCCTTCTCACCTTACAACTGACTTTTAGCTTTCTGCTGTTCAGCTAAAAATGATGACTTGCTCTTTCCCAAGGGCTAAGATCAGCTTTGGTTTCACAGGCATCATGGAGACACCTTTCCACCTCTGTCACTCTTTATACTCCTTATTTAACCAAGCAAACATAATTCTGCTTCCGGTAACAATACATTGACACACAAGCCATTTCCTTGTGGGTAGGCTTTGTTCAACAATTCTCATTTCTCCTATAGTACACTTCAGATCTAATCCCTTCACTTTTTCCTTGGATGTACGGGAGCCTCAACACCTCCTGTCTTGCTAGCTCTGTGCATTGCAGCTCAGCATCTCAAGCAGTCCCAGTTTCCTGTAAGATAAGTAAGATTTTAGCTAATACTGCCAGTGTATTTTCCAGAGCTACAGTCCATGCCCATCTTACAGCAACACCCAGATATTTTGGCATGCTCCAAGCTTGAGAAGTGTTTCTTTTCTTCTACCTCTAATTGAAAACAAGTTATCTAAAATACAGTTTGTCCTTCTTAACCTTTGTTATCTTCATCCCTCATGAAATATGTCTCCCCATCTGGAAAACTCCTTCCGCTTGAATTCCAGTCTGGTTCCACATGACAGCATCCCTCTGTATTTTCCCTCCAAACAACCTCTGTTCCACTGGCTCAAGAGATCTGGCCTTGAGATATGGCATTTGAGCTCTGATGGCCATGCACAACTGTTCATACCAGAATAATTGCAGTCTGAGCTGATGATTAATTCCAACCCATAAATATTTGTTATTAACAGGCAGAGGGCTGTGACAGAACTCTTCCACATGGCAAAATAAATGAAAAAAAGATTTTAATCTCTGCAGTACTCTACAAGTGTACAAGTTTTAAGACATGCTTTGAAACACACTTTAGTTTCAATTATTGTTAACTGCAAAACATGAAGGTCATAGCATAGACTATACATCTTCAAAATGTTTAGTAAAGTAGCACTGATGAATTACTTAATTAATCATAGCTGCAGCTATTTTTCTCACAATTATTTCCTACTCTTCATACATTTTCAGATTCAGAGCCATTTTCTTCAGTATTTCCCTGTAACATTTCTGTAATTCATTAATAGCAATGAAAACACATAAAGAGCAAAGATTTTCTACTTTTCTAGGAATTTTTTCCATAATAGCATCCACCAATCTATGCACCAAATAAGTGAAAAAAACCCCAAAACATTGGACTCAGTTTGATTAAAAGTACTTTTTAAAGCAAATTTCAAAATCCAACATCTATGCTGCTGATACCTGCCTTCAGGTGACATTTGAAACCCTGCTGAAAATCAAATATGCCAGTTGTAAATAAGCATTATCAACAAACATCTATAGCATTGTACAAAGCTTTCCAAGCAGAGAGTTTCCACTGCTGCCATAGCAAAACCCACAGAAACTTAGAAAAAAACAACTCTGAAAAATAAAGTACTGCAAAAATACTACTCTAAAAATGGGATATATAAATTAGAAATTTTCCAACACAGTTTGTCCCCTATAGACTGTTGAACACATTCTAACAAGTATGTAGGAGAAGAACAATAAAAGAAGGAAAACAATTGACAGAACATTAAGAAATCCACATTTTATACTATGGCTTAGCTGCTCCCCAAAGAGGGAATGGGCTGTGCCACCATCTTCTGAAGGAAAGAAAGAAGACTTGTATTCCGAGGTTTCAGCATCCAATTAGGAATTTATCGACTAAAAATTAATTTTAAAACAATTTTAAAACTTTATGTCTATGCACAGGCAAGCATGAACTTTGTTATCTTTTGCTTCTCAGGTTTCTTTTAAACTTGGGTGTGATTTTTGGGATGATTTAGATTCTCAAGTGTCTTAGAAAGCCTGACTCACTACTAAGAAGTTTTACCCAAATTACATATTTTTAAGATGCCACAGAGAAATGGAGAAATCATTTATGTCTGGAGACACAAAAAGAGTAAGAATAGAGAGTAATTGCTTTGTTTCTATATACCTTCACATTTATGCTTCAATGAAGAGAGCAGAGAAGCTCAGTAACACATGGAGAAGGCAGTACAATATAACAAAGCATCTGCAGATAACTCCATCTCCATTTTCTGCTCTTTGGTTTTATAAGGAGTCACAAAAATACTTTACACTTCATTATTTCTATAGCACCTATGAGCAAAGTGCACTGTGTTTCTTCATGTCAGCCAGCCAACCATTAAACTACCAGAAGTTAAATCTTTTAATATCTTACATTCAGTTCTGCAGGCTCCATACATAAAGTAAGGGTGTGGGAGAACAAGCCCTGACATTACTAGCCAAAAGGAACAAAGCATAGTTCTGCCTGCCATCCTCTTACATCACTTGCAATACTTCACTGATTCTATTTTCTTTATAAAGCATTAAAAATATGGCTAAAGACATCTAATGTTTGACAAGTAAGCATGACAAGATAATTAACTATAGCCACTTGTACACAAAAATAGTAAAAATACAACAAATCAATGAGCAGCTTTAAGTCATGGATGTACCAGAGAGAAATTAAATCATGAATAGTTTCTGCTAAGCCCAAGCTGATCTGGAAAGAAAAGACAAAAAGTTGGAAAAAAGTTTTCCTTTTTCTCATCTACTACCAGAAAGATACTCTCTTCACAGTGCCTGAGATTCTGATGCATATCCAGGTCAAAGGGACAAGAATGAGTGCAAAAAACAACAGTGTGTATAGTGTGAATATGTATGTGTGCACTATCTTTAATTTAATGGCATAATTAGTTGTCCTGTGCAACAAACCAGGGCTATGTGACACTACTTTGGATGGCACACAAGAATCCATACAGAGAGTCATGCTTTGTATCTTGGACCACTAATAAAAGCACAGTTTTTTTCCCCACTCTGATTATTGGTATAACTGGACTCCTTTTTTACTTTAGCATATATTGTAAACATTTGCTTTTTAGGTTCTTTTGGTACAAAAGAACATCCTAGCAATAAATCATTACAACATTACCTTCAAAAAGGAGGTAGTTTGAGCTCTTGGGTGCAGATAAGAAAAGCAAAGGAAGTTAATGTGTTTAAGCTAACTTGCTTTCCTTTGTTTATGTGTGCCTATTGGTTCTCAGTATTTTCCTTCTCTTTATTATATATTGCTGTTGGAATTAAAATTATAAGAAATGAACATTCTGCCTGAGGGATTGCAAGAGAAATGTGGGAACAAAGAGAAGCAAGCTCAGATAAAAAGAATACTCAAAGAATTATGGGTGGTAGTTTGTATATTGCCAAACAATATGAACAATTAACAATTGTGTCTTGGGATGGTATTTCCTTGATAATAAGTACCTGTAGTCATGTCAAATTGATGTGTTAACACAAATTACCATCTCTCACACTGCCTTTTCCACTGGCTTTACTCCACTCTTTAGGACAATCTTTCCTACAATTGAGCAGTTTATAGCTCAAGTACCTAGAAAACATGAACAAATCAATAAATCTTTATATGAGGCTCAAAAAACTCCCATCAAAAAATGCATCTACTTGCTTTTGATAATGAGAGGCAACAAAAAGGAAAACAGAACATGGCAAAAAACTTCCATGCAGAAAGATTCAGGCTCTATGAGGATTCTTAATATATCAGATGCAAAATGTTTAAGTATTAACATGAGAAGAAAATAGTATTAAACCTGAGAAGCAAGCATAAAACACAGATCTATGATATGTAAAGAAGAATATATCAAGGTTATGAAACAACTTGTGGTTAGACCACAGTGATCAACATTAATACCTTCAATATAAGCAGCACTGAAACATCTCCCACCACATCTTTGGTGGGAATGGATGCTGAAATATAAGACTGTAACCTTCATATACATTCTAGCTTTAATGGTTAGTGAACTATAAATTATATTTTTCCACTTCTTTTGGCTCTTAAATATGTGAATACTCAAGTTATATACAACTGCCTTACAGATATTGACATAATATTTATTGAAAAATTATAAATGGTGAATTTATTAAATGTAAGTTTTTTAGTCAATGTTTAATTTATTATTTTTTTTACCTATTCAATATTATTAATATTTTAATCAGTATTTGTTGAGGGTGTTGTTTTTATTTTTTAATTTTGCTTTATTAAGCCATATACAAAAGAACATACAGACCCAGAAAACTTGAGAAAACTTTGCTTCTAAATGCAGTAAACTAAATACTCATACTGACAGACTGATGAGTGATAGATCTTAAACTAGGATAAATTGGAAAGCATTTTTATAATTCAGATTTTACACATTTCCTGTCTGCTTTGCAAACAGCGCTTCTGAACCTGGATGCAGTGACCCCTGTCATTTACAAGAAATAATTTTATCTGACTAGACAATACTTTTGATAATACAAATGAATTTGTTATGAGAATATGAGAGCATATATTTTGAGCAATGACAAAATTCCATCTAAGGATTAAATTAATAATGACATGGATTTTCAGAATTACTAAGGAGAAATGGAATAAAGAGAGCTTCATCCTACTGTAAGGAATGTTCTCGTGCGTTTGTAAGGAAGGGTCTCAAAGCACACCAAAGCTGCTACTGAACCTGAAATTCTGTGTCTCTGTTAGCACAGGATTCTAATACCAGAAGAATCCTTCAAAGCAGGCCTAGCATCACCTCTGCTCTGAAGACAGGGAACTAGGGCAAAAGTTCTCAGTATTATTTTCTTAAGAAATCATTGGAAAACTCAGACAGAACATGTTATCTTCCACCATATCTAGAACCTTGAATAAGAGATCACTCCTTCAATAGTAAAGGGAGGCAAAAGAGTTTGATGGCGTGAATCTCTGCATTTCCTGTTTACCAGGTAAGCATATCACATGTAAAGGAAAAGCCAACACCACCATGAAACAGAAAGAAGCTTCCTCTATGCACAATGGCTGAAAGGGGCTGCAACACACTATATAACACTTGTGCTTGCAGCATTTTATGCGCCAGGTCTTTTTTCCTTTTTTTTTTTTATTCACAGAACAGTATCTGCACTTCGTTGATGAGCACTTGAACTGGTCTTTCAAAAGTATCTTAAAATTATGACTAGAATTTACCTTGGTTTCTGCTGGGATTGAGTTAACTTTCTTCCTGGAGGCTGGTACAGTGCTGTGTTTTGGATTTAGCAGGAGAATGATGTTGTAAAAACACTAGTCTTTTCAGTTATTGCTAAGGAGTGTTTATACTAAGGCAAGGACCTTTTCAGCTTCTCATGCTCTGACAGCAAGAAGGCTGCAGGGGCAGGAGCTGGTGGAAGACACAGCCAGGACACTGGGCCAAAGGGATATTCCACACCACATGGTGTCATGCTCAGAACATAAACCCAGGGGAAAACTGGCTGGGGGCCACTGCAGGGGAACTATCCGGGCATAAGTTGGCAGCAGGGTGAGCCATGACATTGTGCATCTCTTGTTCTGCATATTCTTTCATTTGTATTATTATTTTCTTCCTTTTCTGGCCCATTAAGCTGTCTTTATATTAACGCTCAAGTTTTCACACTTCTGCTTCTCTCCCTCATCCCGCTGTGGGGTGGAGTGTACTGCGTGGTGTTTGGTTTCTGTCTGGGGTTATACCAGGACAGAACAACACAACATACAGAGGGTTAACTAAGCTCAAGAACCACAGAAGAACCTGGCAAACCTCTGCAGTTTTATATAGCCTAGCAATATGAAACCCCTTTCTATTCTTGGCTACATTTCCTTCACTCATCCTCTTTAAGGAGTTTATAGAGAACACAAACTGTAGTACCTCTGAGGGAGTATTCTTTAGGCTAATTTTAGGCAATGTAAACCAGTCTCTTTCTAGACTTTCTCTTAAGCCTGTCGTCTACTATGACTACCTAGAAGATGGTCAGAATAGGTTATTTAAAGTGGATTTGTAATTGTGAACACACACACACAAAAAAATAAGCCCTGTTGAAACCAGTCACACACCTGCAACTGTACCTGCCTGCTCACCACTCATTTTTAGCTTCATCCAGGCAAGTGTTCCTGTTCCTCCCAGTCTCTCCATGCTCCAAATAACAAATACTATGAGCTCTCTGCCCCAGTCTTAATCTAAACCAGTATGTGAGTCCAGCCCCACTGACACTACACCACAGTAAAGACTGAGAAGTGAAGTTATCTGGCAGGACAAAAAGAAAGATAACCACTCTCCCCTAACCACACTGGTCAGGAAGAACAGCCTACCAACCCCAACATTTCTCTTTCAACTCCCTCCTACACATCTTCTTTCATTTTTTTTTTTTTCTCTCCTGTATTTCATTATTCACATCCCTAGGCTTAAGATGTGAATTGAAATATTTTTACATCATCTTTGATGAATCTCCATACATAATTTACAAACCTTTACATAAATTCCCTTAGACCAACACAAATCTTCTCCCTTATTCATGTATCACCATCATGGTTTAACAAAGCATGGAAGATCTCGATCTTCTGCAATTTAATTAAGTTTTAAAGGACTCCACAACTATAATCTACCAATATTTGAGGCTAAAATAATATAGCAAACATCTATTTAAAAAAAACAAACACATTTAGCAGGACCTGTAGGACTAACAGCACATACCTGAGCAGGAAGAGGAGTGCCATCCACTACAGAACTATTTATTTGATCATCCAGAGTCACTTTGGAATTCTGTAATCCAGAGCTAAAAGCATTCATCAAAAGTATCTTGCTGGCAACACTATGTCATATCCACTATCACGTGGGAAACATGTTGCAATGAATTATTGCTCAAATCCAAAATATCTCAAACTTTTCAGACTAAAAGTGAGCTATGGAAGTGGTCTTATTTGCTTAAAGCATGAAAAGCATAACACTGAAGTAAGTTGACATTACCCTCATTTCCATAAACCACTGCAGCTACTGACTGACATTTTGCAAGTTAAGCAAGAGAGAAAGCAAATTCACACTGGCATTTCTACTGTCAGGCAAAAAAGTGTGAAGCGTGCATAAACCTGCAGTCCCATCTACTGCTTGTCACCATCCCCCTGAGAAGGAAGCACATAATGTCACTTTCTCCTCCTATCCCTTTGTACTGCACACAGAGAAGGCATGATGCTCTGCATCTTCTCAAATGGTGTTTTATATTCAGTACGGAGCCTTCACTGTTCCAGGAGAGAGCCCACTCAGACAGCCTGTTTGATGGAAACCATCAGGCTGGAACTCACCCTCAAAACAGTTGCCATGTGTTTAGGCTGCGGACCTGTGTTTTTGAACAAACAAAATAACTGAACTTCTTTGGCAGTGATTCAGAAGCCCAAAATATGCATTATTGCACCTTCTAACTGCATGGTGATCAAAAATAGACTTCTTGATGAATTCTTCCTTTAGAAAGTTTACTCTTGAAGGGGTATATCTTTTGTTACAAACACAAGGTTCCTCCAAACAAGAAATGCATAAAAGAAAGGATTAGCAGAGTGAGATGGCTTGTATTGCCTTTATAAGGAAAGCTTTTAAATGTTTGATTAGGTTTGCTTTGGAGTTTATTTAATCTATGACAGAATGCTGTCTTTTTCTAACTTTCAGGAATTGAATTAAAATGGAATGTGCCCTCTATCTAACAATTCCAACAAAAGACAGTACAGTTCCTATCAGAAAATATAACTTAGCAGAATTAAAATAAAACACTCATATGTTTAATAAAGGATGGAAAAATATGATTTCTACATCAAACTCTCCAACTCATGCTTCAAGAAACTGCACTGCAGACTTTGTTCACAAAATTCTGAGGACATTTCATGTCAAATCAAGACAATCAACTGATGTAGCAAGGGCTCTTTATGTGAAATCATTCTTTAAAGGACAAACTGCACAATATTTGCTAATAGTCTATGAAGTACTGTAGCTAATTAAGGAAAGTACATTTGTCAAATAAATTAAGTGATACATTATCATTTGCCTTCTCAGTAATCTATAATGCATCTCCAATATATCAGCATGAGTTAAAGGAGCCTTTGTTACAGCTAGTAAAAACCTCAATTACTCTTCTGAAGAAAAGTCTGACATTCAATTTTTTATCCATTCATAACATGACACTCTAGTTAAGCTATATTTCATATACTTCTTTGAATCAGAAAGTTCCTTAAAAAGTTAAGTCCAATATTAAATAAAATAATTTTGATTAATTTATTTTTTTAAATAAACAAGAACCTTATTTTTAGATTGTATTTAGTTTCTACTTTGATAAAATTATACCTTCCATTGAAAATTATTCTGAAGGTTTCCAGGCTAACTCAACTTTAAGCTATTTAATCATTATTCTTTTAGGATAAAAAATCCCCCAAACCCTTACCTTAAAAAAAATATTTAAAATGTCTTTACTATTTAATTTTTCTTTTTTTTTTTTTCAACTATAAACTGTTGCCAGGAAAATAAGTGAATTTTAAAAATGAAAGCAAATGTCGTTAACTGCATCTATTTAGTGCTTACATAACTTCTCCTAAAGCCTTTCTTTGGACCACCTAGCATGTGGGGCTTGTAACAAGTCATTAGAACTAAATTGCTTGAAATTAGTGAAGTTATTTTTCCATTCATGCACCCGTCTCAGCTAAGAAAAATCATTCAACACTGAGCACTTGACAGCACAGCCACTTTCCCCATTAATTGTCGACTAAGACAAGAAAATTGAATTTTTGTCTGCTCAAGTTTAGGCAGCGGTTCCACGGGTAGAACACCCTCAGCTGCTGTCAGCTGCTCAGTTTCTCTGAGCTGCAGAAGTGAACTGGCATACCTATAGCTGCTAATGACAGACAGCTCTTCTGAGACGGAGTGGCAGCAGGTTAGTTCCTCCAAGCAATCCACAGGGCAATGGAAATGGCTTCACAAACACTGCTTAATCGTTATTCTGCTCCCAAAGGTGTTGCAGCTGATTGATACGCTAAAATTTCATTCTAGCTAGCGATAAAAACCCCAAGCTATCACACAATTCTATTTGCTATCCTTACCCAGCAAACGTTTTGCCCAGCTCAGACTGTCAGCTCCATTTCTAATCACTGTACAAGTCACATTAAGTAAATGTGGCATTTGGAACACTTGATGCTGTATACAAAAAAAGCAGAAATCCTCACTTATCTATCTTCCTCTCAATCTTAGGCACTAAGAGATGCATGTTTTGTCAAATGTATGGAGAAAATATACATCTAAAAACCTCTAATAATTTCAGTCGTTACTGATCTGACTGGCAGAGAAGTGAGTTAACTTGTAACTAATTTTTAAAAAATGCTAAACTTTGTCTTATGAAGAAAGCCCTTAATACCTAAACCCCTCTCCCCTATAACATCTATCACATCTCTCATCTGCTCTTATTAAAATTTCTCTTCTTGAAAGACAGTTTATTTACACATGTGCAAAGTCAATCCCAGAACAGTCATGAATACAGTTAAACAGACATCTCCTTCCCTCTTACAAAAAAAAAATATTGAAAAACTACATTCTCCAATTTACTATCAACATTTTGATAGGTACAAAGCTGAAGTGATACTATCAATCATTCCTGATTTGTTTTTGATAAAGAGATGCACAGAAAAGTACCAAAAATGTAAAAATGTAGCCAGGATGTTCTGCTGAGCCATGCGTTAGTCACTTCTTGATTTTTATGATATTACAGGGACAGAAAGTGGAAAAATTTTTTTTAGTGATCCAATGGACACTCTGGAGAATATTTCTATTGAATTAAAGAGTGTCATGGGAAAAATGTTTCCAGTAGTGTCCAGTATTCAAGCTGGACTTCTCAGCAGAGGAATCTCAAAGGAAAGGCATCAGTTAAGACAACACTGTACAAATGGATGGAAGAAGGAATAATTCAGGGCTACTGAAAAAACCTCCAATCTAGAAGACCTCTAAATTATAAAACACAAAAGGCAAAGAGAATTCTCTGAATTACTATCATAAATTTCTCTAGTTTATAGTCTACTCTAAGCACTGTTTGCAGAAACAATATACGAAGCTGGAGAGACCTTTGAACCTGACCTGATTTATTACTTCTTTTTCTCTGCCACAGAAAATTGGATTCCTAAGCCTCTGCTTGAGCCACCTGAAGGTAGAAGTGACCTGATATGTACTACGTGACACAGGATGATCACCTTGCTACCATACTTGCTTGGCTCAAGAAGCATTTCTCTTGGAAACTTAAAATTTTCAGGTCTTTACCTGCCTGAATATCTGCCCTCACTGGTATTCACAGAAGTCTAAGACTAAGTTATTGGATCCTATAAACATTTCTCATTCAAAAAATCCACTTGATTACTACTGTCTTCCCATTCAGAAAACTCAGAGCGGTATGATTTGGGCTTTTTTCTGGACTAACTTGTTGAATTTATGCCCCCAAAACTATTTCAGCGCCTCTTCAGGCTCTGCCTTCCCTCCTTTCCACCATTCCCCATTCCCCAGCTCACAGCATTACACCATTACAAAGCCTCCACATGCAAATATTTACTGTTACTTTGGATGTTTAAGCATAAGATTAAGCCTTGCTCCCCCACAACAAATATTTTGTTTTATTAGTAACCGGAAAACACTCCTACATAGGTACAGTTTCAAATGAACATTTTTGATAATACAGTATTTGGCATTGCATCGAATGCAAACATAATTATTTGCTCAGTTTTATGGCTATTTATTGAAAAGAAAATCGTAACAGTTTGCAGCAATAGAACTACCTGAAACATTACTTCTATGCCACAAACACTGTTGTGCAAGTGCAATATCACATCAGAGAAAAGCATCAAAAGCCAAAGAAAAAGAACATTTAGAAAAAAAAAAAAGCAGGATCAGACACTTGGGTACTTTCAATTGGTCAAACTTCAGTGTTCCTCACACACACAAAAAAGTTTTCATTAATTCTACTGATTCTCTGAAGCACAGATCTTTTTTGGCAAATGGTTATCTTACACGAGGAAGATACCTTCAAATTGCATCATAAAAGAAGAGACTGTTCCTACAAATCTACCCATTAAAAACAGCTACAAACTGCAGCCACATTAGCTGCTTCCAGATATTTGGAGGGCAAGAAAAGAAATATCACTGGGAACCAGAGTTCTGGAAAAACCTTAAGTGTCAGAAGTTTTTTCAAGGCAAAACCCCGGTTGTGGCCATGATACTCACAATGAATGGCTGATAGTGTGATGACAGCCTTCTTTAGATGGTGTCACCAGAGAATGATTGTATGATAGTTTAACTAATGATTGATACGTGAGAAACAACATAGTTGAAGGACAAAAATATTTTAGTGATAGGAACTGCCAAGCAGTAGTCTGAGAAAAGTAAAACACGATCATGAAAAGTGTAAACATGCACAACAAATATGTAATAATATAAAGTACAGTAATTTTACAATTATAAGCTGCATCTGATTATAAGCCACACCTCCCAGTAGCCGGGTAGACCACAGGATTTGCCCATATATAAGCCACACCATTTTTTTTTTTTTTTAAAGTGAGGATCCATGTATAACAAAGTAACAAATTAGTAACAGAATCGCTGCCAGCTGGGTTTGGTGTCAGGTGCTCAAGTTGCAAACAGTTTTCATAGACCAGCCAAGCCTTTAAAGGCAGCCCCAGGCACCCTCCCCGGCCGGCTCTCACTTCCGGGTTGGCATTTCACTGGGATTTGTCCATAGATAAGCCGCACCTGAATATAAGCCGCACTACTGGGGTAGGCTGGATTCTTCAATTAAAAAGGTGCGGCTTATAATAGCGAAATTACTGTAAGTTTAGCACATTTCTTGTAACAGAAGTCATACCAGAAGTTAGAATTAAATGTCTATGGTCTGCCCTCCTTTTCTATCATCAAGGATCCAGAAACCATTTTCTTTTCTTTGCCATTTTTTTTCAATTGCTCTTGTTTTTCGAAGGTTTACCTCAGGGAATAATGAGTAACACATTTGATAGGGAATGTGTCAGCTTCAAGAAACACATTGAGCAGAATGAATAAATGGTTTTGATCCTTTCAGTGGTCTTTGGCCCTTATGGAGAGATGAAACCAGCTCTAGAGTTAGACATTCTGGCAGCCCTCTGACCCGGGTGAAATACCTGATCCTCAGCCCCAGATGAAAGCTGAAAGGATAGGAAAGTTTTGCAAATAAACATCTGACCTCCCCAAGTAATTAATATGACTGCCTTAAGGGGATACTCATCCACATGGATTAGCTATTTAAAATACCAAGGTTAACTTCTAACTTTCCAGAAAGTGAGTTATTAATTTGTGTGAACATTGGTCATCACAGACTAGACTTTGCTTAACCTGCTTCCCAACTGTCATTCAACTATATTTTATTTACAGAATATTAATACAAGCAGTCCAATATGCACATTTTAATAGCTGGAGAGTCAAGGCTGAGTCTTCTTGCCAAGAATACCTTGAACCCACCTGTCAGTCACAGCATCTGGCAGCTTTATTGGCATTATATTTATATGTATAGCAGTCCTAAACTCGATGGCAATAGAGTTTTGTTATATTGCATGATCAATCATAACTTAAGTGGTAGCACAGCTCAGCTATTTGCAGATTAATTCCACCAGAAAGAAATTTCTGCTCAAAGGTTAAATAAATCATGAAGTATTTACACCTCACTGCAACTACCTCGGCCTACGTAAGCCCAGTCTCATCCACCTGTTCGTCTTCAAAACAGGCACACTGAAGTGGAAAGATTGTAACAGAAAAGAAGTAGGGTAAAATTAATTTTGCCATCTATAAGAAGATAAAGCAAATTAATTAAAAAAAAATCCCCAAAATCCATATTATTTGTTATATTTCACATACACTTTGTGCTGGCCCCATTCCATGAAAGTATCTTGAAATCCAGGAGTAAAGCCAGAGGGGTTTTTTGAGACATTCTTCATTGTCTTCTACCTGCCATCAGAATGCAATGGCAAATCCTTAACATAAAATTGCACAGAGGAAGAAAACTCATCAAATAATTATTGGGGAAAAAAACCTAGTGTATATTTTTTTACAGTTTGTTGCTTCATTGGATATTACTTAATCGGGGGGGCAGTGAGCCAACTCTCACTTTAATGATTCGGATCCTACAAGTAATTTCTTCAGTGATTAGGAGTCTATTCATATCACATGGACTTTATTATTGCATTAATAATTCAGCAGCTCCCACAGAAAAAAAGATAAAAACACATCCAAGTAAATTCCTGTCCCTCTACCAGCCTTCCAGAGCTGCTTTTTTCCCTCTCATCATAGAACATGACAGATTTGGTTCTTTAACAGTGTCAGAATTTTACATATTTGATGACCTCTTTGAGGACTGCTGGTAGGCAGAAAAGGTTAGAGAACTTGAGAATCTTATATTTCAGTTTCTATGGGGAAAAAAAAATAAAAAATCTTTCACCTCTATTAACAACTGTCCTGTAGAGCTATTTGGCTTGAGCATTTCCAAATAGTTTATAAATCAAGCTGCAGTTCATGAAAAGCCTTGATTCTTTGGCCCAAAATCAAGAACAGAAGTGCTTTCTGGAAAGTGCTCCATAATTCTTGACTGTAAGTATGGAATCATCTTAAAGCAATGACATTTAATGAATTATATGCACAACGTTTAAAGTAACAGGCTGCATTTTACACACACATGACCTGTGTTAGCAGATTGTAGCCCGTTTGTTCTCAGTAGTGGACAAGGCATACTGTGCATTAATGACTTTTTAATGAGAGCATGAAAAAGCCAGAAGCAAAGAAAAACAAAACAAAATTAATGCATTTATGTATTTTCCTAATTTTTATAGCCAGAATTCATCCAAAAAGTGTAGTGTGAAATACACTATAGTATATATTTTTTTAATGCAATAGCATTATTGCAAAAGATTCCTGCATTGTTTGGTCACTAAGTGTTCTTCCAGGAATAAAAAAATTATTTTGCACAGATGAGTGGACCAGAAAGTGAAATTCTATTTACCCAGCTCTGTTAAGCTTTTGCTAACTAAAGCTTCTTCTTCTCTGCCACTTTTGTAAGGCCAAAGTCAAAGTAACCTCTCATGACATACACCTCTGAACAGCAGAAACATTATGGGTGTATGGCAACAATTCTGGAACAAGTGTTTCCCACTCTTCCCAGGAAGAACCTCCTCTTTTTAAAAAGTTAAGCAAGAACACAACATATAATCAAAACTGTCTTTGCAAACAATGTTTGCTATACTTACTGTTTCCTGTTAGACATATTTTCTTTTCTTAACAGAGTTATTTTATGGATGAATGGAAAAGCATCAGGCACTGATGTTTTCCTGTTTAATGCAACGAAATGTTTCCAGCTGCAGCTAGCAGAGCTCACACACCACATCTCCCTAGCTGACCATAATCAAAACCAAACACCTCCAAACCCTCAATTCTCTTGCATATAATTTACTGAGAGGCAATGTGCCCATTCCCAGGGCCTAACAATATGACACTAAACAACCCCAAGTCCACTTAAGCTGATCCTAAATGCATGCTTGTATTAGGCCAAGGTTATAACAAATCTGTCACAGAAAGCATTGCAAACTTTTAACAACTTCTTCCTCAATCTATGCCCTTACACATGTACACAAAGCTGGGCAAGTTTTTCTATTGTTGGACTATAATTAGCACTGAAATGAGCTGCTCCATTCCAATCACATTAAATAAAAAATCAGTTAACACCTCGACTTTCACCTGGCACTTACCCACAGTGAAATTTAATATTGGTTCTGATTATTCATAACCTTACACTGCTGATTTTCAGTTACTTTCCTGGATGTTACCCAGCGTCTATGACATGCAGAAGACATTCCCTGATGTGCATGTCAAAATTTGTGGCTATTAGGCCATCATCTGTTATGTTCTAGGGCAATTAATTTCTTTGCTAAGAGACAAGTTTTGCCTCGCTATCACTGTTACTTAAGAAAATCAATTTTTCAAAGCCCATGACTTTCTTAAGAGCTCCTCCCCTCCTTCCCCCTTTATTGTCTGCTTGGCTCACAGGAGTTTTTGTCCATGGGAACTGAGCTCCTTGCAGGCATTGACTCAACACCATATCCCACCCCTGCCATTCCAGGACCTTCTGTGCTTCATCATCCCTGAACAACAAAAAAATCCTCAGCCAACCCACCAACCAATCAAAAAACTCAACTGAAAAAAATGGAATCACTGCTCCTTTGGAAAAGTCTAACAGTGACCAAGTCTTTTTTGTTTGTTTTTAATTAGAATATTATGGAACTATAAACATGAAAATTATTACTGCCATCCTCCAGAAAATACCCAAAATATTTTGATAACTCCTGTCATTTCCCCTTGTAGATGGTGCCAAGAAACAAAATTTGTGCCTACTCAGCCTGATTTTGCTAGAACTATGTGCTGTGAATTCCTGGCAGGATTGTGTGATAGAAAGCCGAGTGGTCAATATAAACAAAATCATTTGAAACAACAAATTGTACTTCTAGAACACAGGTTTTCACACAGGTTTGATAGAGGTCAATGATAGTCTTGGATGTTGTTACCATGGGGAGGCTCTCTCAAGTGATAGGGAAATATTCATTTTTGGTGATATGAGTGGTACTGGGGGGAGTGAGAGCTCCTAAAGAACCACTGTAGGCAACAACATTTTCTGCCAAGTTGCTGCCAAGTATGGCTTTCCAGGCAGTACAGGATGCTCCTGCTGCACATCTTTGCTAAATCAAGATCAAACCAAACCAATTCCAAAGCCAAGAGATATGTGTGATATTCTATTCCCCATGACTTTACATGCCTTGGAAGAGTTGTATCTATATACAGGGCAATGCTTATAATACATAATATTTTTCAGTTTTCTTAGTAATGAGTATTTACTGTTTTATAAAAAGTAGAATCTTTAAGTTGATCTTATTATTGACCATGACTTCCAAGAGACATGAGCATATATGGGAGTTTTGGAAGGAGCTTGCTTGTTTATTTTAGATTTTGTTGTTGTTTAAACATAGCATTTGATAGAACACAGCTAGCCCTCTCTTCTTTGTGGCTGAAGACTGTAACATTCACTCCCTCATATATAGCCACAAGGCTCAAGGTTAAAGGAGCTGCAAAGAAAAGCACTGTATGCTGATGCGTCATGCATCTTCCCAGTTTCAAACTGACAGATAGGATATGTCTTGCACAGGAATACTGTAGAATGCAGAAACATTATTTTTCTTTGAATATGCTATTAATATAAATTTAAAAAAAAATTCAAAAAGTGAGACACTTGTCTGAAGAAATAGGGATCCAAATGTGAAAACCCAGCCAGTATTCCTGCTGCCATGAAATAATGACTGCTTTTAAAAATAAAAAACCCACAAAAATAAAACCAGGTTTTTTTCACATTAAAAAAAGTTAAAGGCACTTCTCTTTTTCCTTGAACCTTTAGCTCCTTGACAGAAATAGTTTTTTTCTAGCTAAATCATACACATCATCTGTCCCCCATTAACCCCTTGTACACTAAAATGGCTCCCATTACTCAAAAAACCTCTCAACCTCCTGATCTTTAAATGCTTGTTTCACACATTGCAAGAAATATCCCAAATTAATAGCAATAACCTGTTTACAGTAAGACCACATGAATAAAATAGAAAAGAAAATATAGACATGAAGGCATTAGAGCGTGAATACAAAAAAATTCTTCAATATAAACTCCTCTCCATGTATCCCACTAGCTGACTGTGGTTAGAAGACTGGTTTCCATCTAAAATATTTCTCCTACCAGCAGTCTCTACTCCCACAAAAGGAAGGAAAATAAAGGGGATACTTTAAATAAATATATATATATATGCATACCTATATGTATGTATGCACACTTAAAACAAACATCAGAATTTCTAATTATACTCCAGTAAGAAACCAAAGCTTTTCCTTGGAATTTTGCAGAGACCACATCACATGTTTAAACAGGACTGTTTGCAATCAAGAAATATATCAAAGCAGCTCAACATCAGACACAGAAGTAAGCAGCCTTAAATATACTCCAGCAGCAACTACTTGCTCTTCTGAAAATGTGCAGTGCACATAAGGAAAATGGAACAAGCCAGCAAAAGAAAAACATTCATCTTTTCATCATTATTCCTAGATAGTAAGTCGTACGAGGAGCAGCTGGGGGAGCTGGGGTTGTTTATTCTGGAGAAAAGGAGGTTCAGGGGAGACCTTTTCACTCTCTACAACCACCTGAAAGCAGGGTATTACAGATGGGGATGGATCTCTTTCCCCAGTGACAGAATTAGAGGACATGACCACAAGCTGTACCAGGGGCACTCAGGTTGGACATCAGGAAGAATTTCTTCATGGAAAGGGTATTTTAGAATTTAAACTGACTGCCCAGGGGGGTGAAGTCATCATCTTGGAGGTGTTCAAGAAAGACTGAACATGACATTGACTTAGCTGACAATATGGTTATTAGTCAAAGGTAGAACTTGATGATCTTACAGGTCTTTTCCAATCCTTAATGATTCTGTGATCTCACTCCTTTTCTACTGTTACATCTAAATGATGATTTGCCAGGTGAAAAATGCCTCCCTACCCTTCTTACTTTGTAAGATTATATGTTTGTCTTAAATGGTACTGCATCACACAATCTATGCCCCAAAGAGACAAGACTGCAGGACTGTACTGCCTGAATGAAAAACTTTTAAGGAAAATACTTTTTGTGACTGAGGAAGTGCCATGAACTGAATGTTATTAAAAGCAACAACAATGGTGGACAATAACTGAAAATTAACAACTTCACTCAATGGCAGCTCATCTGTCAGAAAATGAAACAGAAATTGGAAAACAAAACAAAATTAACATATCATGTTAGAAAAACAGAATAAGCATAGCTACTTAAGACTGCTAAGGACTCTGTAAAATTACATTTCTGAACATCGGCCAGATAGTCTCCTCCAAGGGTCTGACTAACTGGAAAACATCATGAAGGGCACATATTACATTTTTTGTATCCAATTTGAAAGAGCATTTTAAAAAGTGTTACTGTTACTCTGCCTTTCCAGGAAGGAGGATACCCCAATTCGTAAGTGTTTTAATATCAAGCCAAAAAGCCCTCCAGGGGTCCTACAATTTAAATTTTGAAGTGAATTCAGTTACATGCCCATAGATATTAAAAAAAATAAATTTCAGAATCCCCTTCTTCTATTTGAAAACAAGCAAGAAAGAGTATATTCATTCAGGTGTCCTAGTACATATAATTAAAGTGTGCCCTACACCTTCCTAAAAGTAAATCTCTGTGATCAAAGTATGAGCAAGGTTGTGTGGGCTGTTTATTATATACAATAATACATGAAATGTCTCCAGCTTCTGCTCAAACATGAAATTAAATATATAGCTAAGAGGAGCCCAAAAACCTCCTCCTATTTAGTTTGTTTTATACCACCAGAATGTGGAAGCTAGGATTTCTTCTAAACCAGAAGGATTTATAAAATTAAATATGATTTAGCTATAGGAATAATAAAAGTAAAATGAATGAAATGCTATAGGAATGATAAAAGTAAAAGGAATGAAATACAAGATGAAAATGATTGAATGCAAAAATGTATGAAATGGCTGCTAAACAGCCAGACCTGGGAAGAAATATTCTCAGAAATAGACCAATACAGCCCTAAGTGTTATAAAATACGAAATTTTAACATTTTTTTCTTAAAGCTTCTAGGGTTTGCAACTGTGGAAGACAGGGTGAGACTCTATAATCAGCTCAGAAAACCATCTTCTCTTATACTCAACTTTTACTTGTGTTTTTAGACCATTATGATTTAAGAAAATACCAATTTCCACCTGTTTCCTAACAGCTTTTTTCCTGGCAAAGGCAATTCCTCTTTCCCTACAGCTTCCATCTACTGAAAGCTGAGTGGGGGGAATGAGACCAATTCTATGTTATATAGAGAAGTTAATCTAATAAAATTTTGTAGCATTTTTGCAATACCTGTGTAATTGTTCACCAAGCAGCATTTACTGATCCTATTCAATCTTCTTTCTTTTGTGCTTCAATCCAATAATGGAGCAGATTAAAAAAACCAAAACATAACAACAAAACAACAAAGAAACAGAAACATTTCACATACAAAACACAGCATATTCCAACCAGAAGGGTGAAACCTAAGTAGATCCAGGCTCATTAGAACAGCCTCATTAGTGACTGGGCATTGTAAACCTGAAGATTTGTTTGCCGTACCAGTGATGTTCTCCAGCAAACATAGGAAGATGCCCATAAGCTACTCAGGATTTTGAAAGCAGAAATATTTCAATTTTACTAGAAGAATTAAATTATTCATAATCATGATAAAGCAGCATTCTTTTCACCTTTATCTACAAGCCTGTTTTCTACAAATATATTACTTTAATGCATTTTCTGATGATTGTCTAGAAAAACTATAACTTTCATGAAGCAGTTGCCTTTGCAATTCATCACGGTTCTTTAAGCCACAACCATGTTTCTTCACTTAGATAGAGTTTAAATAAAAATCAACCCATAAAAACAACAGAGAGTAAATATTACCATGTGAGATACAAAACTGCTGGGAAAGAGGAGATGCAGACTTTTTCACCCTAGGGAACCAGAAATCTATGGGAGGGCATTGCAGCCCTTTAATTAGTGCAAAGGCTGCACAATTCTGAAGTAGTCCTTCATAACTATGAATTTACTAGGCATAGCTCACAAAAAAAATAATTACAGTAATTTCACAATTATAAGCCACACCTGATTATAAGCCGCACCTCCCTGTAGCCGGGTAGACAATGGGATTTGTCCATATATAAGCCGCACCTTTTTTTAAATTTTTTTTTTTTTGTTTAAGCGAGGATCCATGTGTGACAAAGTAACAAATTAGTAACAGACACAAATTGGTATCAGGTGCTCAAGTTGCAGCAGTTTTCATAGACCAGCGAAGCCTTTAAAGGCAGCCCCAGGCACCCTCCCAGCCGGCTCTCACTTCCGGGTTGGCGTTTCACTGGGATTTGTCCATAGATAAGCCGCACCTGAATACAAGCTGCACTACTGGGGTAGGCTGGATTCTTCAATGAAAAAGGTGCAGCTTATAATCGTGAAATTACTGTACACAAACTTTGAGAGAAGAGCAAAAATAACCACATAGCAAAACCCCAAACAAACCCAGCATACAGTTCTAATCTCAAAGATATTCTCAGATTATTTTGTAGTAATCACTTAATCACATCAGTCCCCCTAAAAAGGAAGATTTTTAAAGTACAAAATTAGAATATCTATTTTAAAACTTGAATTAATATCTCTAATATTTCAGGATTACATTGCAAGTGTCCTTTGTACCCCACAACCCCCTAATTCAGGTGATTCATGGTACAGAACTCAACATCAGCCCTGGAAGACCCAGCAGTTTGCTTCACCTGAATAAAAGCAACAGCACTGGAAATTTCTAAGCAGGTAAAAAATAGTTATTGCTTCTTAATCAGTGCCACAACATTTGATGCCTGCACTACATAATACAAGGCCGTATGGAGAGCTGTCAAGTAAAGCTGTGGGAGATCCAGCTGAATTCACATCAAGCTTCATTCATGTATGTGAATTTATATACAATGAATATATTTATATATGGAGAACATGAAGTGCTCCATTTATACCACATTATCAATACTGTCAATTGAATTAAATTTTCATCCAGATGCAGTCTGTATGTATTGATGCTCACATTGACTATTGACAAGTCTGTTCCCAATTACTCCACTGAGGTGAGCTAAAGCAACCCAACAGAGGTAAAGATACATCATCCTGTCTTTATACACTCCATGACCAGAGCCAAACCATGAAACTCCCCTGTTCTCTCAGCCTGCTAATGTCTCTGAAAGCCATCAGAGAGGACAACCATGTAGCTAGCAGCTGTTTCTTAGACATCTTTAAATGAAAGATTTTTCCTTTTTTAAGGCATAGGGATGATAAACATGACTAGAAATGTTCTGAAGAGTCCAAGCACGGTGGGAGGGAGCAGAAGACATGGCTGTGATGAGAGGTGCATCCAGCTGCTGAGCCTGCAGGTGCAGCTGGAGTAGATGGACAGGATGAAAAATTAGAGTTGTTCCTGGGCTGGATACATTTGAGTAATGAGGGAAGTTTGTAAAAATCAATCAGAGAAAAATGTGCTTGGATAAGATCAGTCTAGAGCAAAATAGGACAAAGAGGGGAATAAAATCACACTTGAGATCTCAGTGATGTGAACAGGAAGTAGAAATAAGAGACCCCAAAAGAGAAAAAGCAAACTATGAGTAAAAAATGGCACTGGATCTAGCGTGATAAAATTGTAAAAAACCTAGAATTGTAGAATAGCTGGAAAAAATGGCAATAAGAATGGCAAGTGTGGAAAAAAACAGTCCGACTTTAAAACAGTAGGACAAACATGAAAAAGGGAATTGAAAGGTACCATATAATTTTCCAGCTCCCCAAAATATCTACATCTGATTGGGAATAATTCACACCACAGTTAGGAGAGCCTGAGAAATAAGCATGAACATTACAAACAACAACAGATTAAAGTTCACTAACTTTTCCAGGGATTGTGATTTAAAAAGGTTCCAGATAGTCAGAAGAATGGGGTAGTAAGGAGGAGCATTTCACAGGTGCAAAACAGATACTTTCCTAAACTCAAACACATCCAACTTTCCATCCCTTCAGCAATCAAATGCAAACATGAATGCTGTAGGTCCTGAGCAGGGCACTGTGGAAGACAAAAATAGTTCTGCCTACAACAAACACTTATCTCTACAGGCTCATAGCATGGCAATTGAGAAGCACAAGACACACTCTCCATTTCCTAACAGAGCTTCACCTCATATGCTCAGCCACTTGCAGATTAAAACTAGCTGTCTTACAGCTGTGCAGCTAGTCAGAGGATTAAAATAACACATAAAATCCTTGCAAAGATACTTGTCAGTATAGGATTATCCAGATACAGCTCATCCCCAAAAATGCCACAATGCATAACACATGGCATTATGAAAAACAGAGAAGAGGGGAAAAAAAATTGCAAAATGCTCATAACTAAACTAATGTGTATTGTGAATATGCAAATATGTTCTATTTCATATCAACTCTAAAGCAGCATACAGGAGGGAAGCATTAGAGAATTGAGCCATAGAAGGTTTTTAGGGGAGATACAGGTGTTTGAAATAAAAAAGAATGGCTCTCTAAATGTTAAATTGGAAGAAGCAGCAAGAGCAGACACCAAAGAATGAGTTTTTGCCATGCTCTTGCCAACATGCATGACCATATGCATTCTCTACTGCTACTGTAGTGAATGCCAGAATTATTTTTTTGTATCTTGATGAAGTGCTGTCACAGCCGTCCAGTGAGATAAAAGGGCACTCAAAACTGCAGTCACACTTTAAGCTCACTAACCATTCTGTTATTCTCTGATAGCTTCCATTTTATTAGAGAAATGTTTTCACATGGAAATGACTTATGTCTGTGAGGAGAAGCCTCTCTCCTGAAGAAGATTATAGCAATATATCAAAGAAAACCCCAAAGAAAGCATCTGGTTGGCCAAAAAACAGTCTGTCCTAATTCAACCTTTATTTTATTTTTCCTGTTTCTTTTTAATGGTAGAGAGATACAGACAAAAGAAGGGAGTTTACAAAAAAAACGCACTGAGAAACAGCAACAAGGAACACTTTAAGGAAAGAAAGGTTAATTACAGCACAAGAAAAGATGCAAGGAATGTGAAGAATGTCAGCAAGTAAATAAATCAATAATCTACAGTCATCATCTACATTCCTGAACTACCTTGAAAGCAAGGATATCTGCCCTTAACATTCCTGACAACAGTGGAGATTTTCAAGGAAGACCCCCTCTCTGCTGCATGCTCAGTTTCTGCCAGCATCTTTCTGTCAACAACTGATTACAAGGGAACCTTTCCAAAGGGAGCCTGTATTACCTCTTACAACAGTTTTGCTAATAAAAGCTTGTGAACACTTTTGGACAGCCCAGCAAAATTAACAAGCCAAAATTAATGCCGTGATCACTGCACTTAGTTGGAAAAAACCTCAAGATCATTGTCAAACAATTGCAGAAATGATGCACTACATTTCCCCCTCAACACTGCTCTCTAAAACACACTGGAGTCTTGCAGCTCATATGGAATAACAGCACAGATCAATAAAGCCAGAGACTAATGTGGTTTTACAGATGTATTTCTTCACAATGGTATCAGCATACTATAAAATAAAAGTTTTACAGAGGAAATGAAAGCTGACTGAGAGAGACGAGAGGATCTAAAAGTCAAGACTTTACAAGTTGGAAATAAACAAAAAAACACTGACAAAAAAACCCCAAGCATATAAACCAAACAATCCAAAAAACGCCAAAAAAACCCCAACCAAACCCAAACCTTTAAAACAAAACCCTAACCCCCAATACAAGTAAAATCAAGGATATGCCCTCAATAAGGTGACATAACCGAAGTGGATCTGCAGACCAAAACCACGGAGGACCTTACTGACATGCATCCCATATTAATACATTTTGTGTAAGGTTGCTTCAGATTTGCTCTAGACTGCTCCCATGAACTGAACTTCCAGTAGGGGTTGAGGTAAATAACCTGGTTTAGTTTTGTCCGTAAGAGAGTCTAGACCAACCCAAACCATCATAAATGGGAAACAACAGAAGTACAATTCAGAAGAGTAATCCCGAGCCAATGCTAACACAGATTCACCCAAAGTTGCTATATGACTCTGATGCTATATATAAAAAGTCTTGTAGGCCCAGTCTCAAAGAAACAACAAAAAAGAAAGGTTGAAAGGATGATTCCATGAGTGCTGCTGCTTAGAAGACCACTTTTGTCTATAAAACACAGCAGTTATTCTTTAAAACTTGCTTACCCACACAAAATGTAATGTACAAAACTCACAACAAATCATCATAGAGAATAATTTCTAAATTGGACGTGCAGAATGCTTTTGCAACACTTGCTTTTGCAAATGAAGCTGATACAATACGATTAGGTAGCTGGGGGCATCTTTTCATGAGACTGAAGATATTTCTTAATGAGGTGTAGCAATTAAAACTAGTCTATTTGCAATGCCATTTTACCTCCAAAGGATAGGGAAGGGATTCCACCCCCAACCGCCCTCAATATGTTTTATGGTCATCTTAAAATAATAGATACAACTATGTTAAAAAAAATAAAAAATGAGAAAGGAAACCCAGTGTACCTGTATGTTGTTCTTCAATCCAAGCTTGCAGATACATGAAGAGGAGTAGACCAGCTACTCCAAACAGCAGTACAGACACGAAGACTTGTCTTAGGTTCATGACCCTACAAGGGGGCTACTCTTCAGCTTTCAGAGGGACTCATTGCTCACTTTTCTGAAGTCTTCAGCATGTCTGCATCTTCTTCAGTATCTTCCCCAGAGACACCAACCTGAAATAGCAAGTGAGGGAGGTTGTTCTCGTGTTACACTTTTATTCTTCACCAGAGACTGTGTTAACAGCATACTGTATACAAGCTGGAACTCTCACAAGCTATTGTTTTCAATGCTTGTATTTCTGCCCAAAGTCTTGATGTTCTTTCTACCCCCAGATGAGTTCCAAGCAGATGCACTTCTTGAAGTGGCTGAAAAGACCATTCTATCTCCAGAAGAGCACACTTTACCTGCTGTTATAACAGAGGGAGGTAATGACCCAAATGAAGTCACTGGGTGTCACACCAGTGCGCCCCACTCTACCCACCAACCATCTCAGCTGGAGCCTCCCAGGTGGCTGGGTCACACTCCAAGAGGCTGCCAGCCCACGATGGGTAATCCAGCCCCTCTGCTTCTGGACTGTACAATCATGTGTCCTTAAGAATGGGTCACCCCACAACATGACCACTCTGCTCTCAGAGCCTCAATGCCAGTTCAGCCTGTGCATTGAGGAGCCACACAAAGATATTCACCTTCAAATACGAATTCAAGTTGAGTTTTGCAGGATTAGGAAATGCCAGCATAAGATAGCCTCAGTAACAGAGCAGAAAATTAATTAATAGCTCATCTTTTTATTCAGCTGTGTTTTGCAATATGGAGAGGGACTTGTCAGGAACTCAATTCTTGCTACTATGTTTAATGGAAACGAGCTCAACTGTAAAAACTTATCAAAAAGATTACTTTATTGAACAGCAGTGGGCCCAGAGGAAGTAATTTACTTGATACCCTGCATCTGCCACAAAGGGGCCATAAAATTCATTTTATAACATCAGAACATGAAGACACTGCAGATCACTAGAGGACAACTCCTTAACCTGAATGAGAATATGCTCACTTTGAAGCTGAAGAGAGAAGTTGTTGAAACTGGCCTGCACAGCAAAAGAAAATGCCTTAAAATTCAACGTAATGGACACTGTTACCAGTACATCAAGTGTCTGATAAAATACCACAAAGAATGCTAGGAAAAACGAAAGTTTTTAAAGGAACACAGATATTTGGAAGATATTTGAAAGATAAATCTGTTAAATACACAGAAAAGAAAGTGCAGGTACTTAACAGTTATTCTGAACCATACAAGTACTTCATGTTCCACAAGTCTGTAGTTTTTAATAACTCAACACTGTTACATCTATAATTGCTGAGTTTCTAAAAATACAGTACACATAAAGCTTAGCAGGAACTCCCATCAAAAACAGCTGTTGAATGAACAAACTAACTATGTTAGAAAGGCACAAAAGGTATCAAGAACAACAAAGCTGTTCAGGATTTTTCAGATGTTTTTCCAACTCTGTGCCATTAAACTATACACTTCTCTTAAGCACAAACTTGCCTGCAGAAAATGTAAGCCACGGTTTAAATATTAATAATTTGATGTGTAATTGTTCTGTAGAAGACAGATAGCTAGACATTAACAGAATGTAAATGTTCTGTCTGAAGTCTTTTTTGTAAGGGTCATGAGGCAACTGGTTTGAACCAGGCACATGAAAGGAAGGTGAGAGAGGTTTTATTCTTAACCTTGCTTTTTCTGCTTTCATTCTACAGAGTGGGATTTTCCTATATGTTATATACAAGTACCTGTTTGCAGCTATTGTGATGATCACATGATTGGAAGGAAGCAATGAAGATTGGGCAAAAACAAAGAAGATGCTTGGGGAATGCTGTGAAATGCTTTTTGTATATGTGTGGGTAGTGGAGCCTCCTTCCACCCAGCTCTTCAGCAGCTGTTATCACTTGCAGCTTTTTTTCCCTACAGTGCTCTCAGCACTGTCAGACTTGCAGTGCTCTTTATCTATGCTACAAGGCTACTTTGGGCTTTGCACCTAACCTCAGTGCTGCAGCAAATGCACTGTTTGCATGTCTTCAAAAGTCACTCTGCTGATCAGACAGAAGCTTCCCAGCATAAGCAGTGCTTTGAGAACCACCAGTCATATACAATTGATGAATACAAGCCTCTTCTGTTTTCCTGCATACAAAAGCTGTGTTGTTCATGTAACAGGACATTGACAGCATGGATTAGGAGGGGAAAAAAAAGCCCCAGCAAATAAATAAGATATGAGAATCAAAATATATCTTTGAAATAAATTACTTAGATTAGTATTAGAAAGCAGGAATCAGTTTCTTGCTGTTTAGGATTCACAAGATTCTCTCATAATAAAAAGGTGAGGAATCTAGACACACACAATGACAGTGCATGCTTCCAAATAAGCCAACTTCTGTGTTGCTGTTACTGTCTTCCATCTCTGACTACACAAAGCTCCCATATATTCAGCCCTTCTTTCTGAAAAGCAGTGTCCTTGAGTGGGCAAGGAAAGCTTTCTCAGGCCACATGGATGATGCTGAAAGCAAAGTATCTCACACCACATCACGACGAACATTTCTGACACTTGTACGCTGGCACTGCTACTCTCTCCAGCCACTTGCTCTCATCTTCCCTGTCTGCCCAGATCTTGCCACCACCATGAGGGCTTTCTGATCAAGTTGAACCAAATTACAGCCCACAAAGGATTTACCCAAAGAACAGTGCCAGTGGCTTTTCCTTTAGCAATAGCTGGTATCACATACATCAACGACCTGTGACAGCATAGGCTATAGAGCTGGCCTTGCCCAAACACCATCATGGCTGCATGCAGCACCATCTACAAGCCTCAAAAGGTGGTGATGAAAATGCACTTTTAAGCAATTAAATATCTTAATAAGAAAACAGATATTTTTCTAATAGGTTTTTTTTGGTTTTGAGTGGAAAGAAGTTTGTAAAAGGAAGCAACAGTTCAAGGTGTATTTCTTTCTTTTTTTTTGTTTTGAAATACCAAACACACCCTAAGGCAGACTCATTCCACCATCACAGTTGCTATAATTATCTTTGTATCAAGAGTTTACACGCTGCTTGCAATTAGTTTAATTTATTTAAATTTAATTTATATGAAACCGTCTTCATTTTTGTGTTGGCTAAGATTAGTTTTAAGATTAGTTTTCAACAAGTGTAACATTACTTTAAATTACTGATTTTAGCTT